>OX457037.1:73015828-73556679 GCA_949752735.1 Lumbricus terrestris
GTATACAGAGAAGGCTCTCAGCGCTACCATCAAAGCCAACGCCTCCTTTTCAATCGTCGAGTACCGAACTTCATGCTTCAGAAGCTTTCGGCTGATGAAACAGATCGGGTGTTCCAGTCCATCGTGCACCTGGAACAAACAGGCTCCCACACAGAATTGAGATGCGTCAACACCAACACAAAATTGTTTATCAAAATCAGGAGGTCTAAGAATAGGTCTAGAAGCCAGACGAGATTTCAGATCAAGAAAAGCATTCTCCGCCTCCACATTCCATTTAAAAGGAATTCCTTTCTTCGTTAACGCCGTCAGCGGCAAAGCAATGTCAGAATAGTGAGGTAAATATCGCTTATAATACCCCGCAAGCCCTAAGAACGATTGTACTTGCTTCTTATTTCCCGGCCTAGGAAAACGTAACACCGCTTCCACCTTTTTTACTCTAGGCTGCACACCATCAACACCAATGTGATGACCCAAAAAGTCCACCTCCGCATTCGCAAACACACATTTTTCCAAGTTCAACGTCAAACATGCATCCGCAATCCGACTTAACACTTTACGCAAATGTACCAAATGATCAGACCATTCCAAACTGAAAATAATGATATCATCCAGATACGCATCACAAAAATCATCCAATCCATTCAACACTTTCGTAATCAACCTAGAAAACGACGCTGGAGCATTCTTCAATCCAAAACTCATGAACTTCCACTGATAATGACCCTTTGGGGTTACAAAAGCAGTCAACGGGACTGAATCAGAATGCATTGGAATCTGCCAGTACCCTTTCGTCATATCCAACTTCGTCAGAAACCTTGACTTCCCAAGACGATCAATTAAGACCTCCACCCGGGGCATAGGAAATGGATCCGCCTGAGTCAATCCATTAAGGTTCCGAAAATCTGTACATAAGCGATCCGTACCATTTGGCTTAGGAACCATAACGATCGGAGCCGCCCAAGGACTTTCAGATTCCTCAATGATCCCAGCCTTCAACAACTGTTCCACCTCTTTCTCCACCTTAGCCATCCGTTCCGGATTTAATCTATAAGGCGATTGTCGAACAGGACGAGCACCTTCAACTAATTCAATCCTATGTGACACCATATCCGTTTTACCCGGCATCGGACTAAACACATGTGCAAAGTCATTCAGGACATCACGCAATTCATCACGACATTCCGCAGACACATCACATTGTAACACTTTATCTTCCAAAGTCACCTCATGCAACTTCACATCATTCACTAACATCACAGGAGCAACAACATCATCCGGTACATCATGCAACACATCCGCACGATCCACATACCGCTTCATAAGATTCACATGCACCACTCGTTCCGTTTTCCGTCTATCCGGCGTACACACCAAATAATCAACCGGACCAAGACGACGCAACACCACATAAGGACCACAATATTTAGCCTGCAAAGGTTTACCAACCAAAGGAATTAACAACAGTACCTTTTCACCTTCCTCAAACGTCACAGCTTTCGAATTCTTATCATAATGTTGCTTTGATTTAGATTTAGCCAGAACAGCATTTTCACCTGCCATGCTCAACGCCACACGCATACGTTCACGCAATTGCAAAACATACTCAATGACATTCTTTCCAGCCACTTCCTTTGCAACATCTTTAGACAACCATGCCTCTTTCATCAATTGAAGCATGCCCCTAACATCTCTACCAAACATCAAGTCAAAGGCAGAAAACCCAGTACCCTGTACAGGCACCTCTCTGTACGCAAACAAAATCCAAGGCAGCATGGTATCCCAAGAACCCGGATACGTTTCAGCCATGGCCTTCAACATATCCTTCATCGTACGATGAAAACGCTCACACATTCCGTTAGATTGCGGTCTGTACGGACTAGTCTTCAGTTGTACAATACCACATTCATGCACAAACACTTGCATCAACTCAGACATGAACTCACTACCACAGTCAGAAAGTAATTCTTTCGGAAAGCCAAACATCGTAAACAACTCACACAAACATTTAGCCACATCCTGCGCCGTATGAGTCTTCAACGGAAACGCAAAAGGAAAATGCGACGCCCAGTCAATTACAGTCAGAATAAATCTATTCCCCGTAACATCACACACACTCAATGGACCCACGATATCTATCGCAATTCTGTCAAACACTGCTTGCATAACAGGCACACTGACCATAGGCGCTCTATAATTCCTGTTACCTTTACCCAACCGCTGACACACATCACACGACCGACAATACTCACGTACATTCTTATTCACCAATGGCCACCAAAAATGTTTCAACAATCTGTCCAATGTCTTCTGTGTTCCCATATGACCCGAAGCAGGAATGTCATGTGCAACGTGCAACAATTTCTTTCTCAACTGAAGGGGCACAACCACTTGTGACACACCCATGCCATATGGCGTTAATTTATCGGCCCACCGTCGCACTAACACACCCTCGACTAACGTATACGGTTGTACACCACTATCGATCGTCGATTTATTCTCCGCCTGTGCAAACATTGGAGCCAAATCCCCGCAGTCTCTTTGCCTCATTATAAATTCAGCTCTTGGAACACAGATTTCTGTCCAGTCGGTGTCAACACATTCATTCACAGCGAATAAATCAGCCAGGCCTAAATCACCTGTCGCTAAAAGCTCAGAGTCATTTAACGCCTCCACTAAATCACCGGTCAATAATGCACCGTCGGTCGACTCTGTACTATGACCCAGACTCGTCGTCTCCACGCGCGTCGGTTCAGTGCACACAGCCGACTCTGTCTCTGTCTCACTGCGTTCTACTGCATACTGTCGAGCCCTAGCTCTCGTCGTGATAGCTACATCAACAATTTCTCCTGCTAAAGCAACGTCATTCCCAATCACTACAGAAATAGCATTCATCGGCAGAGACTTCAACACACAGCACAAAATTTCACCTTGTACAAATGCACATTCCAGATTCACGCTCACAAGAGGGCACTCCACAATCGTACCAGAAATACCACGCAGAAGTCGTGTTTGATTTAGGTGTACATAATCACATTCAGACAACCATTCAGCGCTAATCATTGACTGAAGGGCTCCCGAATCTCGAAGCACCACCACCTCCTTTCGTTCATTCAACCCATTAATGACACACCCAGTCACACAGAAAGGAGCATACATTTTATCTACAGTTTCAATAGGCTTCTGAAAACTCTGTTCCTTAACAGGTGCCGACAAAGGTTGTACCAACCCAACAGGTTTCTGACCCCGCCAGTTTTCAATTTCCACCCCCTCTTTACGTTTCAATTTAAAACATTGGGCCTTGACGTGCCCAGGGGCTCTACAGAAGCCGCACGTGACCTGTTCCCCAAATCCATCCTCATCATCATGTTTTCGAAAAGGCTTCTTAAACCCATACGTCCCTCTTTGAGGCGAACGTTTTCCCCATTTCGAATCTTGGCGCACACCTCCACTGTGCCCTGAGCCCTGACGCTCCCACACCTCTTTCTTCTCACTATCATCAGATGAGAACCGGTTTGTACGCTCAGAAAAATCCCTGTGGACTCCCCCAGCATAATTACTCGGCCCCTGTTTATACAAAACAGCGTATTCATCTGCCAAACGTGCAGCACTCGCTACAGTTTCAGGACTTTTGTCCAACAGCCATCTGTGTACCTCTAACGGTAACGCTTGTACAAATTGCTCCATCTGCATTACTTCCTTAAATTTAGCCAAATCATCCCACGAATTCGTACCCTCGACCCAACGCTGAAAAGGGATTTGAAGACGGTACGCATAATTGGCATAAGTCTCCCGTGGTTCTTTACGCAACCCCCTAAATTTCTTCCGATAAAATTCAGGTATCCGTTCATATGCGTTTAGCAGCGAACTTTTCACCAAATCATAATTCACACAATTTTCCAACGACAACGACGCAAAAACTTTTGCCGCCTTTCCCGATAGTTGTGGTTGCAGAAGGGAAGACCACTTCTCTATCGGAACATTATGCAAAGCCATTGCCTGCTCAAATGCCGCAAAATAATGTTCAATGTCCGAGGGGTCAAATTTAGGAACAAATTTCATTGCCGCCCCAAAACGAAAATCCTCGTTGTTCTGCACAGGACGGTCTGTTACAGGTCGTACTGCCACACCTCCTAACTCCATTCTCCTCATTTCAAGGTCCATATTCATCCTTTTCTCCTCTATATCAAATCTCCTTTTCGTCTCTTCGGCCTCAGCCGCCATTTTCATTTTTTTCTCTTCGGCCTCCGCTGCCATTCTCATTTTCTCTTTCTCATCTTCAGCTGCCAGTCTCATTTTCTCTTTCTCGTCTTCAGCTTCCCTAAGCATTTTCTTCTCCTCAGCCTCAGCTGCCAGTCTCATTTTCTTCTCTTCAGCCTCAGCTGCCAGTCTCATTTTCTTCTCTTCGGCCTCCGCTGCCATTCTCATTTTCTCTTTCTCTACTTCCCATGCAAATTCACGGTCCTCTTTAAATTTCAGACGCTCTATTTCTAATGCTTCTCTCTTCGCTTGCGCCTTAAGTTTCCATTCCTCACTTCCATGTTTAGGCGACAAAGCCATCTTCGCCAACTTCAGTAATTGAGGTTTCTTTAAACCTTTAACGTCCTCACCCAACGTCGCACAATATTGCCTCAACTCCTCCACCGGCAATTCCACTATGTCATCCCACTCAAGAGAACTAACGTCCCCAGAAGACGCCATAACAGTCTAACTGCGCAGACCAATGACACAAAATTCTCCCCGAATTCAAAATTCTCACGACCGTCCACTTCAAGACCGTCGCGAAAGCACACGCCAAAACGCGCAAAACTCTCCGCCGCAAAACAAATAAATAGCCCAGGCCCCCCACAAAACGAAATGCGACTTCGCATAAATTTTCGACAAATATCGACAAATGCTCTCACAAAATTTCCCGAAAACCAACCGGACTAACAAATATTCGAAATTTACCACCCGTAATATCGATCAAAAGGATGGGCCCCCATCTGTAAAGGGTTCTACGGCCGTCTACGAGGATGACTATCAAAGATAAGGCCCGAAATGATATAATAAACGTCGATTTATTCAATAGAGCAAGTTATACAATGAATTAACTACGTTACCGTCCAGACGATACGGAGAAGACCAGACCAGAGGTCGAAGCACGGCAAACCCCAAACGACAGCACGGCTAACGAAGCCAAGGAAGACGGATGAACAGCCAGACCACCAACAGGGCGAAGAAGGCGACGTAGAAGATGAACCCGCAGGTTGACTCGCCAGCAGCGAGGGACACGACCGCTCTCAACGGGAGAAGTACCACGTACCACCAAATACCACAAATGCCGTAAGTGCCGTCACGACCCACGGCCACCGTTCCTTAAATAGACAGGGCCACTCCTACTACACCCACGTGCCCAGTCATAGAGAGAGAGAGTACGGAAGATCAGGAGGGCTAATGGCTACAATGTACATATGTATGCATGTATTCGTTTATGTAAGTATGTATGTATGTATGTATGTATGTATGTATGTATGTATGTATGTATGTATGTATGTATGTATGTATGTATGTATGTATGTATGTATGTATGTATGTATGTATGTATTTATGTATGTATGTATGTATGTATGTATGTATGTATGTATGTATGCATGCATGCATGCATGCATTGCATGCATGAATGCATGTACGTATGTATGTACTATGTATGTATATAATATGCATGCCTGTATGTATGTGTGTATGTATGCATATCAACCAACTCATGATTGTGTATTGTATGCATGTATACATGTGTATATGTGTGCATGCATGCATATATGTAAGCATGTACATATGTATGCATGTATTCGTGTATGTAAGTATGTATGTGTGCATCTATGTATGCATGCATGTGCATATGTATGTATGTATGTATGCATGTATTCATGTATGTAAATATGCATGTGTGCATGCATGTATTTATGTATGCATGTATTCGTGTATGTAAGTATGTATGTATGTATGTATGTATGGATCTGAGCCATCACTCAAGTCAGATACGTCGTTTTCATTGTCTAACCACTCATTAATATGTTTCTTTACCGCGCTATGCGAATAGGTCGCCATGTTTGCACTACTATTTGTTTATAAATCACCAACGCTGGTTCCCTGCTTCAAGTATGACGTACTAAATTGAATGAATCTGTTGAGCAGAAACATAGAATCAAAGTCTTAGAAGTTAATACGCATGCATTGCATAGTTGAGGAAATATATTATAAGAAATATATGTGGGGGTCAAAAATACCCCCAGTGGTACTTCAGAGGGTTAAGTAATGTAAGCTGGATAAGGGTATTGTTTTATATCTGAAATAGAAGCTGGATTGACGAAAATAACGGGTGAGAAATAGAAGCTGGATGAAGGTATTTTTAGATCTGAAGTAGAAGCTGGATGCATGTCGAAATACATGAATAAAATCATCGAAACAGCTTCCATTTAAGCTAAGAAACCATTTTCATAAATCCAGCTTCTATTTCATCAATACTATTCGTCTGTAGACCAGTTGTCGTTAGACCAATTGTCCGGAGACGAGTTGTCGGTAGACGAGTTGTCGGTAGACCAGTTGTCGTGGAACCCTTTCGCATTGATCTTGAATCAATGGTTTCTGAATCGGAAAACCCACAGATCGCTCGCCAACTTCTGACAGTGAGACAAACAGAACCATTGGAAACCCATATTCAGTTTGATATTTCCGCAGCTGAATGCATCCTCAAAACTGATTCATTTGATTACCAAGAAGTAAATTCTAATTGCTCAACCTACTTAATATTGAAAGTGGTTGTCTCAGCTTTGACTACGACCAGCACAGTGGAAAGCT
This sequence comes from Lumbricus terrestris, assembly GCA_949752735.1. Classification (NCBI taxonomy): domain Eukaryota; kingdom Metazoa; phylum Annelida; class Clitellata; order Crassiclitellata; family Lumbricidae; genus Lumbricus; species Lumbricus terrestris. Next base: position 73,022,666 of record OX457037.1, read on the forward strand.
CATGGCAATTTCTATCAAGCAACTCTATAGGCCTATTTGGTCGTGCATGGAAAAAGCTACGAAACTGATAACAGACTTTGTAAATATATACTTTATATAGTCATGAAGAATGAATATCAGCGATAGTTTATTCTACAGGTGGTTGAAGTTCATCGACACAGGCTTTCAAATCTTAGGTACTGAGGAAACTTTTGAAACAGTATACACGCAACAATGTAAGGCCCGAGGGAGTGGGAGTGGAATTGCAGTATAAGTTTGTGGAGAGTGTTAAATTTGTCTGTTGATAATTATTAGAGTCATGTTCTGACAAATAAATTATAAACATACACTAGTTTTTTCGTGTAGGCTATAGGCTACTTACATAAAATTCTAAATATCTGCAATGTGTAGGCTATTTTCAACCGAAAATAGTGGCTATTGCTAACACTTTTTTGTGCTGGTGGTAAGGCTTAGCCATAATATAAAATCCTCAAATTTGGTTTCTCAGACTCATAGTCTATTTATATGAAACGCACGGGAAAATATCGGGGAGAAATGTATTTTCAATCTTTAATTTTTTGGAACACCCTCACTAGGAATATATAATAGAATAGATTATCATCAGGTCGTTCTCTTGCACCAAGTAAAATGGAAATGCATTGTGAGAATAATTATTCTGTACTTCTAATTATTACAATATTTTTACGATCAATAATGCTGAATACCCATTTTTGGAGGAAAGGAGCGCCGCTTGTGGCTGCTTGGCGGAAAGTGCATATCTCTGCTAGTTTTTCCGTTGTTTTCTCGGATTAGCCTATACTTAATATAGTGGCCTACCTGCGCGATTACTGTACACTCACTCGCTTCCGGATTGCGACTTAGATCGCAATTTTCGCGTACGGCGCATGAGATCTCCGTTGGTGACCGCGCTTTCTCACCCCAGATGCTGGAACAGTCTTTGTCCCGCCATGCGAGCGGCTGTCTCAGTTGACTCCTTCAAATCTGGACTCAAGACTGATTTATTTTGTACTAGCTGATATACCCGGCGTTGCCCGGGAATTTTAGGATTCGCCCCGTTCCCGGCCAATCCCCTATTTCCCCACCCTTACTTCTAACCATTCGCTCCCTATGTCTTTGCGTCCCTCCCTCCCTCAGTCTCTCCCCTGCCTTCCACCATCCCCGTCCCCTCCACCTCCTCCCTCCTCCCCATCCCTCCCTCCCCATTCCTCCCCCTCCCCATTCCTCCCTCCCTCCCTCCAGTTAAAAGGTATAAACCTGTGGAAATGCTAGTCAACCACACACATAATGTACACAAATGTGGTGTTAAAAGCACAAAAAGTGTGGAAATGCGAGTGACATCCAACCACACAATATGCAAACATTTCTGTTTTCGCCCCAACACCCTGGCCCCCATGGTGAGAGAGATTCGCCAACCCCTGTCCCATGCGGAGACCGACACAGTAGCGAATGCTTGGAGTGAAAAAGCTCAAAAACCGTAAAAATGTATCCCGGTCAAACAGACACACAGTTTCCTCTTTATTTATGTAGATGGACTATCCTGTTGTCGAGTAGGCTATAGTTTGTGAGACGCCCTTGTAACATACTGTGTTTGGCTGCAATAGAAATCGTAACTGTTGCTGTTGTTGTCATTATTATTATTATTATTATTATTATTATTATTATTATTATTATTATTATTATTATTATTATTATTATCGACGCCCAGATGAGAAATGGCCTTCAGAGGATTTTTAACATCGAACTCAATGACATCCAGTGGCTACAAGCAACACTGCCTATTAGGGATGGTGGTCTCGGCGTGAGACGGGTCACGATGCTGGCTTCTTCAGCTTTTTTAGCGTCAGCTGCATCGACAAAGACTCTCAGGATGGCCATCCTTGACCGCGAAGAACTGCTGGATGTCTACGAGAAGGAAATCCACGAGGCTCGCAGTTCAACGTTGCCTGGAGATGAGGGGTCAGCACGGAATAAACAAAAGACATGAGATAGACCCTTGATCGACCAAGACAAGGCGTTGGTGTGGTCCGCGAACACCGACCCGCTCAACCGAGCCAGACTAGGAGCGATCTCAGCGCCTCACGCCGGGGACTGGCTATCCACCGTGCCAGTTGCTTCGTGCGGTCTAGGCCTTAGCAACGAGGCAATGCGGGTGGCGATCGGCCTACGCCTGGGTCTCAACCTGTGTGCCCCACATCAGTGCCAATGTGTCGAGACGGCGGACCCCGGAGGCCACCATGGGCTGGTGTGCAAGAGATCGGAAGGCCGATCAAGCCGACACTTTGCTATGAACGACATCGTCTGGAGATCACTTAAAAGAGCGGACATCCCGAGCTCAAAAGAACCCCCAGGGCTCCTTCGCACCGACGGTAAGAGGCCAGATGGAGCGACGCTCATTCCGTGGGCTGGTGGAAAATACATGACCTGGGACGCAACCAGTATACATACTTGTGCCGTATCTTACTTAAATAAGTCAGCGACAACACCTGGGAGTGCGGCTGAACTGGCCGCTTCGCGCAAAATAGCAAAGTATGCAGAGCTCCCCGCAACACACAACTTCGTGCCAATACCTTTAGAGACATTAGGTCCAATAAACATGTCAGGTCGGGAGTTTATTGTGGATCTAGGTCATCGGCTTTCTGCCGCCACGGGCGACCCTCAGGAGACCAAATATCTGTTTCAGCGACTGTCCATCTGTACACAGCGCTACAACGCAATAGCGTTTAGAGGAACATTTATGCATGACACCGAGGACGTGGTCCTAGATTCATAGTTGCATTTAGTACTCTTCGGAGTAGATGTTAGAATAGGCACTTGTCTGTTTTGCAATAAAGGAAGTTGTTTTTATTATTATTATTATTATTATTATTATTATTATTATTATTATTATTATTATTATTATTATTATTATTATTATTATTATTATTATTATTATTATTATAACAATTATTATTATTATTATTATTATTATTATTATTATTATTATTATTATTTTTTTTTTTTTTTTTATTTTTTTTTTAAATTTGCCCCGAGGTAAACATGATCCCTCGGGGACTTCAACACTCTCGATAAAAACAAATTTGTCTGGAATGGACCCTATTCGTCAAGGTCCCAGTTGGAGAAAGTACCCCTAAAAGCGACATAGTTGAAGCGCTGAATCGTTAGCGAAAGGCGTTGGAACAAATACGACGTTTCGCGGACGTCCCCAGTTGCGGTGCTTATGCTTTGTCCCAAAGCAGAAAGGAAAGTCAAGCCTTCGTTGTTGATTGGGCCCAGGGTTTCAAAAGCCAAGGGAATAAAAAGATGGGTTTCAGACAATTGGCAGTATTTTGTGTGTTTGAGGGCCGCTGCTCTCTCGGCCGCCGCACCCGCCGTCCGGGAAGTGTCGGGTAGATAAGAAACGGCCGAGGTGTCGGTCACGGTCGCATCCCAAATGAGGCAGCGACCAGCACGCCACGGAATCAGAGTGAGACCATCAGGTCTCTTGCCGTCAGCCCTTGACAAGCCAACGGGTTCCTTAGTGGAAGGGAAGCCAGCCCGGGTCAAACCGCGGAAGACAATGTCGTTCAAGGTCGCATGTCTGGATGAACGACCTGGACCTAAAGAGCAGGAGAGCCCGTGCAGGCCGTCAGCGGCCACGGCAGAGCCGCAAGGGCATCTGTGCGGTTCACAGAGGGGAACCCCTAGCCGGAGGCCAACAGCTACTCTGACTGACTCGTCGTCAAGTCTGAGCCCGCACGAGGTTATAGGGAGAGCCAGCAACCAATCGCCCGCGTGCGGGGCAGAGACAGCTCTGAGACGCGCTTGATGAAGTGGGTCCTGGAACCCGGTGTATAAGTCAGATATGATCTTATCGGTCAGTGGTTTTTCCCAAGTTGATTGCTTGTGGACAACACTGCTGTCTGGAAGCTGCCCTGAACTGGTCGTTAGCCAGCGGGACAACATCTCCTCGTGTTGTAGATCGGGAGGGAATGAGTCACCTAGCATGATTGACTGGAGCGGAAGTGTACCTGCGGCGGAAGCCAGAAAGGCGGGTAATGCCAGCAAGGTTACAGATCGAATACCCAGTCCACCAGCTTTGATGGGCAATGAGGCTTGAAGCCACTGATCCTCTGACAGAGGTAGATTTAAGACCTCGATTAGTCCCGAATGTAGGGTCGCGTCGAAAAGCGCCAGGCCCGGGTGGTCCGCACAGGGGCAGCAACGCAATGTATAGAGAAGTCGCGAGGAATTCAGCGAGTATCTCAAAAGAGTAAGAGCGTCGTGTCTTCCAATGTCCTGCAATCTATCGAACGCTCGCCTGAGCTCTGTCGTTCGCTCCTCCAAGGCCTTTTCCAGCGCGCCAAGCGTGGAAAGCGGTGCACCCAAGAGTGATGCCATTTGGGGATTGGTGTATGTGAAAAAGTCCAAAGCGTGGTGATCCGCTGCGAGACCAGGATCATGCGAAATCACCTCACATTTTGAGCGGTTGAATTCTAGGCCTAAATCTCGGCATTTGAGCTCCAGTAGTTTAACATCATCAGCAACTACTGGCGCCTTCCCACCCAGAGTGAGGTCATCTAGGTAACCTAGAGTAAGTGGAGATGCCAATTCCGCCAAGATGGGTTGTAGAGGCAAACAGAAGAGCAAAGGTCCCAAGGGGTCGCCTTGTTGAGGACCAACCTGGGAGAGAAGACTGAATGTGCCGTATTTCAAGCTCGAAGGCTCGGCATAAGCCAAGTGGCAAAAAGATGCGAGCTCGAAGAGAATTGTAAAAGCAGAGTTCAGCATATGATCTCTGTAAAGGCTGTTGAAAGCATTAGAAAAGTCTAATTTCACCAGCATAGAGTCATTGTCCATGTTGTCCAGGAAGCGCCTTGCGGCGTGCGCTGCTGCTTCACAGCCTCCAGCCACTCCCACTCCAACTTGCCTTGGTGACAAATATGTCGCAACCCTAGGTGCAGCATAAACGTTTGCGCATTTGGCGGTCAGCCTACGCCAAAGATAGCCAATGACTATTGGGCGCAGACCTCCTGAGCTTTTGCGCAAAGCAAAGAGGGTGCCTCCAAAAAGGGTAGCACGAATCTGAGGGGGACACGTGCCCCCAAGCAAAAGATTAACCAGAGCTGTGACTGCGGAGAGCAGCTCGGGACCAGAGTCGGCCTGGTTTACCATTTCCAAAAGATGTTGGGGGCGAAGGCCATCGGGACCCCCAGAGGAACCCGCCGGAAAGGTACGGATGCTGGACAGCACCTCTGCCTCCGTGACTTGAAGCGGATTGTTATTTGGGAGCGGAGGGACGGACGGGCGGTCAGCAGGTGGTGTGGGATGCTTCAAACGGAGTTCTTCCAGAGTGACCTCATTGATTTGGACTGGCTCGTCATCCGAACAGAGAATCCGCGCTGCCGCCCTTATGTTGCCATCCTCGAGTTTTGCCGCCACCGCTGCAGCAATCGATTGCTTCTTGCTTGGTCCCGACCTCCCTCCCATGCACGGGCTCTCCTGCGGGTTGAAAAGACCTGGTATCTCAAGGGATGCAGCTGAGAAGAATTCATCCGCCCTTGTTTTGATCTTTGAAGTGAGGTTGTGGCGTTTGCCTCCTCTAACCGGTTGTGAGAGCGTGAGGGCCCCAAAAGCGAGCAAATTATTATTATTATTGTTGTTGTTGTTATCATTATTACTATTTTTTACCCGAGGTATCTCAGATCCCTATGGATTTCAAAAAATTATCCGGAGACGCAAAAAATTGCATTCATTGTTATTATTATCATCATTTTTATTATTATTATTTCTATGCGATAATGGCGATAATTGTGAAACGACATACAAAAGAACAGCGTATACTTACCTTCATATTCACCAACCAAGTTGTCACGGCCCGCATCTAGAAACTCTTTGAGTTCTGACTTTCGAAAGCGAAAATTGATGGACTGAATGTCTTTATCAATTATAGGTTGGCATTGTTGCTGCAACTCCTTCGCTCTACGTGCTAGGTATGAAAATGCGCCACAGATGTCACTAGGTGAACCATTTGCTATTATCTTCTGACAGTATGAACTGTAAGTTTCTAAACACGATAGATATGCATCAACATCATCTGTTGTTATCTGGATTTCTTTCAATTTTGCCTGCTTTGCCGAACACAGACTTTCTAAAAGTGAAGTTGCATGTTTGTCCACCAACTGCTTTAGTTCAGTGACTCTGTTCGCTACGTCACATTCTAATTTTGACACTCTTTCCTGTATATCTTCCTTTACCAGCAGAAGCTTTGTCTGCTTCATCTGAGCTTTGTCTTTGCACTTATTTATTCCTTCTCCATTGCTGTCGATCTGTTTCCTAAAGTAATCCACATATTTGTCAACATGAGAACCTTTGTGAGTTTCATGGTCATCAATGAAGCATATGGCACAAAGAACTGTTTTGCAATCAACACAATATACATCCAGAACCCTCTGTTTGTGTCGTTCACAAGCACTTGGTGCTAGATCGGTCATCACACTTTGGTCACCTTTGTCTTCGGTTATCGGCATCAAATTATGATTCCGTGTTAATTTATTTTGTGTGTGTTCACTGCAACATGTCTCGCACAACATCCGTTTGCAGTCAACGCAGTTTCTATAAGCCACTGAAGTGTTGCTTCCTTCCTGATCTTCATTTTTCTCCAGACAAACAGAGCACAAGGCTCTTGATACCGCAGACCGATCTGAGGCCTTCGCCACTTCTATCAGTCTCTCAATGAAGAAATGCTTAGGCAGTCCAGAAAATCCTTCTACTGGAATCTTGAACAGTCGTCTACAGATTGGACAAGGCATCTCGTCTCCTGGTCCTTTGTTAGTTTTTAGTCCGGTCTCCTGGATACATTTCATGCAGAATGTATGAATGCACGGCAAAGCTTTCGGATCTGTATAGACTTCTCTGCATATGCAACATGTAGTAATATCGTCGATCTGTTGCTTTTTGATATTACCGTCACAGTGCAAATCTTTCGCAGCCATTTTCTGATTTCACGGATTCTGAAAGCGAAAGCACTTTCGTTTTTACTTTTTGGAAATATCTCTAGGCCTAATTGTCATTTGCTATCAAATATAGGCTAGGCCGCTAGGTTCATATGGTGGATTGTAGACCAAATAAATACGGAATGAAAAGAATTTTGATGGAATAAGCACGCTGAACTCCTGCATATAATTATAGTTTACCTGATCGCAGTTTTAACATCGATCAACCTAAACTGAATAAATCATGAAACTAGGATATATTGCCCCTAATATATTTCCTGAAAGGTCCACGTCGTTGACCATACCTGAGTGTATTAACAATGGCAGTTGAATTTTATTTAGCGCAAGAGTATACGCTGAGCATTTTGTCCGCAACATTTCGTCGGCAACATTTTGTCATGGAACCATTTCATGGGGTCACAGAAACATAGAACACGAATGCATTTCTATTTAACTATCGACCTTGTTAGTCCAAATATAGGCGGATAATCACATCGGATTTCAAACTTGTATTCAAACAGAAATGAACGCGTGTTCTAGATTTCTGTGATCACACGCAGACGGGCTTCATTTAATAATTGGCAAAAAAGTCTATGAGCCTATAAAGAAAGTTGATAGATTTGTCAATTAGGCCTATAATAGGGTGACTCGAAAGTTCGTTCACCGTTTTCAAAATGCGTTATCTTAGTAATGACTTCATATTTCTCTATAATATATTGTCAGTGTAGGCCTATACATCAGTCAAATGAAAGATACTGGTACAAATTTGATTATTATCCGGTCCGTTTTCGCCATTAATAAGAAAATGTAAAGGCGACCAGTTTTTGCGGAAAAACTGCGTTCATCAAATTAACACAATAAAGAAACTGTGTAAGCTTATACGCCGAGCGTCGTACACAAGCGTGACAAGACAATCTTGTTACCTATAATTATAGGACACACACAGACGTAGCGTACAGTGTCTCCTTTCTGCTTAATGACAGCACTGACTCTATCCGGCATGACTGTATCAGCCTCTGAAGACTCCCAACTGCTATCGATCTCCACGCTCGTTGGAGGCGATGCTTGAGCTGATCAGCGTTCGATTGTTACATGTTTAACGACACTGCCATTTCGAAGATGATTAGTGTCGCCACGCCATTTACATGTAGGTCCCCGTGGACGGACCGTGCTAGCCCGTGTTTTTGAATCTCTGAAATAGCCACCTTGGGGAATCGAACCGCGACCCGCACGCTCTTTCACAGACGCGCGGCCTTACCGGTGTAGCCAAGCGAGCCAGTTAAAGATAAGCGTTCTTTGGCTCAGGATCTTTATAAACGCTGAGAGATAAATACTCCGCAAGTTCTCAATAGGAGAGAGGTCCAGAGAGTTGGGTGGCCAGTCCTTCGGCTTTATTTGTGACGGGAAGTTGTCGTCTAGCCCCTTTGTCGTCACAGCTGATGTATGACAGCGTGCGCCATCCTGCTGAAATACTCCTATAGGCCTAGGTCATTGTCAACAAATAACTTTCGTTGCATGACACTGCCGTTGTCATTTTTCTCTCGAACGCTGGCTTCACGATCTGCATATTGGTGATGTACGTAGTACTGTGAGTTCAGTCACAAATTGAAGTTAAGTTAGACCCCTGGCAGTCATCCCACCCCGAACCATCACCGACGGACTAAACGTCATCCTTGGAGCAGGCGGAACGTGCATCTACTCTTCCTATGCCGGATAGACTCAGTGCTGTCATTAGGCAGAACGGAGACACTGTACGCTAATAGCCTACGTCTGTGTATGTCCCATATAGGTAACAACAGTGTCTTGTATACGAGGCTATAGGCGTAGACACAGTTTCTTTATTGTGCTAATTTTATTAACGCAGTTTTTCCGCAGAAACTGGTCGTCTTCACATCTTCTTGACAAAATATTATAGAGAAATATGAAGCCGTTACTGAGATAGCGCATTTTGAAAACGGTGAACGAACTTTCGTGTCACCCTATATTATACTATTGAAATACTCGGTTGAAGTGTCCAGTGATGATCGGAACAGAGATGGCCAGAGTTAGTACCCCCGTTATGGCACAAGCCGTTCCGATCAGCTTACCCAGTGAACCGACGGGCACTTTGTCACCATACCCGACCGTCGTCATGGTGATGATGGCCCACCAGAAAGAGTCCGGAATGCTCTGGATCTGAGAGTCCTTGACGTCGATCTCAGCGTAGTAGATGGCGCTGGAGAAGACGAGGAGGCAGACGATGAGTGCGACGAGGAAGAGACTGAGACCCTCGATGCTGGCCTTGAACGTCAGGATAAGAACCTGGAGTCCCACGGAATGCTTCGTCAGTTTGAAAATGCGGACCAGTCGGATGACTCTGAGGAAGGCCAGCGATGCACTGGACTTGGCGCTTGAGCAACTCATCGTGGAGATGACATTGAAGAAGGTGATGTAGTAGGGAACTATGGCCGTCACGTCGACGATGTTCTTGAAGTCTCGCCAGAAGTGTATCTTGTTGGGACATGCGGCGAATCGCACAACAGCCTCCAAGGTGAACCACAGAGTACAGATCGTCTCAATAACGAAGAACGGGTCGAGGAAGTTGGGCGCGTAACTTGGATATTTCTACAGCGCCCATAAAAAGAGAAGAAGCGAGAACCAGCTTATTCACAGGCGCTTACTGTAATTAAAACAAAATCGATAGGCAGTGGGTCAAGATCCGGGGAGTCAGACAGACTTCATTTCGAAGGTCACGGTTAAGGTGGGTGATGTTTAGAATTGAAATCACAATGGGTGTGCGGAGAAGAGGAGGAATCAGGATAGGATTTGGGAAAAAGCAATGTCTACAATTTTGAGTGAAGGACCTGTGGGGAGATAGCAAGAGGTGGAGCTTTGGTGAATTCGTATGATGGGTCAGAAATTTGTCGTAGTGCTGGAGGAAGTTTGTTCCAAATGGCTACAGAGCGGAAACGAGTGTCATGGCAACGGAGATGACGGCGATGACGAACCCTGATCGTGACGTTTCCGGATACTCGAATAGCATCCAGATCTTCCTCATCGTCTTGTTCGTCGGAAGGTTCATCTCGTCGGACGTGTATCCCTCCGACCGCTTGTACTCCTCCACCGCCTCCTTTTCCAGCTCGTAGAAGAGAAGTTCCTCGAGGAATACGTCGTCAGGTACGGTGATCGGCCGGCGCAGTCTGCCGCCGTACTGGTAGTAGGCGAAGACGGCCTCGAAGCTCGGGCGGTGACGGTCGAGGAAGACCTCACGGCGGAAGTGGTCCAACTTACAAATAATATTATAATTTTTATAATCTAATACTAGAAAGGCTATGCGAGGCATCGTAAAGTCATAGGCCTAAAGATCGAGGTTCTAATAGAATGGTATCAGCACGTCAATGTAAATGCGAACTATTTGAAGCTAATAAGAGTCGCCATTATTTTTTGATTATCCGTGCGTCAAATTTGGCTATCTCCCGTTAAAATCTCTTTGTTATTTCACAATGACAGCGCACCAACCAAAATCAATTTCCTATGTTTAAAGACTCTCTTGATTAAGATATATTTTAAAGAAAATTTCTTGGAGCTCAAGAAACATTATGATAATGATTAATTAATTACATAAAATCGAAAATTAAAATGCGCTGATTGTCCGATTCATTGTCAGCCACAAATAACCGACCATTTATCTCATCCAGAATAATCCGACATGGACATCGTAATCCATGCTCTTCTTTGTCTGAGAGAATTTCTCTCTGAAGTTTCAGATCTGAATCCAGTAACAACACTCGGCGATTTGCTCGATCAGCGACCATCACGAATCCATTTGCGTCGACAGACATTTCTCCGATGAATGATCCAAGATTTCCAAGAAATGACTTCTTAAGATTCCCATCTGCGTCCACTAAGCACACTCTTTGGATATCATTATAAAACATCCAGCCCTGACTGCAGGTCACAAAATCGCCATTGATCAGTTTGATAGCATGCAGTAAATAATGAGCGCATACTTTAGGAGATAGAATTACTTTTCGTATACACTGCCCATCTGGTGAATACTCTTTTAATTTATTTTTACTATAAATAGCTAAAATGACATTTGATTCATCTGTAACAGACAGACACGAGACCGAACCATCATCTTCTGACCATTTCTTCATTAATTTTCCAGATGCATTAACTCTCAAGATTTCGCTCGCGTCACAGGTTTCTTTGCCATTGTTGATGTAGAGACATTTGTTTTTGTCACATGATACAATATCCTTGGGATCAATCAATTCCTTTAAATTCCATCGACGAATTAGATCGAAATCTATGTAATCGTAAACTTCGACTTCTGAACTCTCCTGAGTCACAACAAACAATTCTCTGTCTAAGATCGTCAATCCGCCGATATCTTTGCCTTCTGTTCCGAACAACTGTTTCTTCTTTCTTTCGGAATTTGTGTCGATCGTCTGAACTAGAACTGGATCCGATTTGTATCGAAGTTCAGCTGAAAACAGAAGTGAAAGGCTGTTAACTATTCCTCAAAATGCTAAGCCCATAAAGCTGCTACATAAAATTTTACCTGCATCGGTTTAGGGGGACGGTCCCCCTCAATGCTTGTACTGGAGGGACCGTCCATGCATTTATCCCAACCCCCTCCCCAAGACTGAAGTGTTAGGACATGCATCATCTATTTTGGCAGGGAAATGGTATGATTTCTGGAAAGGTTTCGACCAGATGACTAAAAAGGTCACCAACTATTTTTGACAGGGAAAATGGTATGTTTTCGGACAAATTTCGACCAGATGACTAAAAAAAGAAAGGTCATAAGAAAAATTAATTTCGTCGACGAAAATGTAAAATTTCGGCGGTTGGCTTCTCGGCCGTCGGCCAAAAATGTCTCGCGGTCTGCGATTGTCTTTCGGTCGCTCGTTCTTCCCACCAAACTTCTAGACCAAGTCTCCGCCCCTGTTTGCCTCTGTGATTGTTTTTACGTTATTACGTTGATCTTAACCGAAATTATTATTGTCGTTAAATGCCAGAAATGACGCTCAAATGTGAAACAGGCAGTCTGAGGCAGATGAGGTAGAAGATCGCGATGAAGATGCTGATATAAGTTATAGATGTACAATTGTACATGTATGTAGATGCCTGTAAGCGCCAGCAAGGGACATTAATTATTACTTGACCCCTTTGCTGTCAAAGGGCAAATGACGCGTCGTGTTCCAAGACATAGGGGAGAGTGCTCTGCTCCAAGATGCCCATGCTAACGAAAATTGTGCTTTTCGTCCGTGTGGGTTTCAAGAGAAGCACAAAAGTCATGATTGTGGCGGCGGGACGCCAGGACATGGCAGGGCAAATGCCCTGGTAAAAAAGCCTTTGCCCTGGTCGTTGCCCTGCCACCACCATGACGTTTTTCTGCTGGACCCTTCTTCGAGCTTTCCATAATTATCCATTTCCTATCATTCAAATTCAAAAAGGCATCATCTATCGTGGACGTCCTCTTGTTCGCTACCCTTCGTTCTTAGGAGTGAGTCTGCTCTCAGACTGTGTCCTACACACTTTGACTCTCGTTCACTGTGAGTCTGTGACACTGTATAGGCCTACGCTATCAGGGATCTTTCTTCGCCGATCAGTCCGAGACCATGGTACAAAATGATCATTACGTTCTAAAGAGTGGTGTACAAGGACATTGTGGGAGTCTGCAAGAGAGATCGGATGTTTTATCTGATTAGACCTGAAAATTGAAATAAGGACTTATAAATTGAAATATATTATAAGAATTATGCTGAAAAATTGAGGAGAAAAATTATCAGGAATTAGAAGAAACGGGTGATGAAACATTGATATAGATCGATTCGATAGTTGGTATTGTATGGATGAGAGACATGGATCATAAGATAACAGGTTATGGGAGGCCTCAAAAAAGTGGAGGCCTTCGAAATGTGGGGCACCCCGTCATAATAGCCCGGACAAAATAGCCCCGTCAAAATCGCCCAGCGACGCAATAGCCCCGTCAAAATAGCCCCGTCAGAACAGCCCCGTCAGAACAGCCCGGGGCTATTTTGTCGGGGACCGACAAAGTCGCGGAAGAACACGATTTTCGTTAAAAAAGACTGACGAAATTAACGTCTTTTTAAGGAAGCCGAATTGATGAAAATAATGCTTGTAAAGTTTCAGATGGCTTCCGGAAATGATCGCGCTGATAAATAGAACTATTAATAAAGTCGGATTTAAGCCTTTTGGTCAATCCAGCTCTATTTCAGGTCTATTCAACCTTTATCCAGCTTCGATTTCTCAAGCGTTTATCTTAAATAGAAGAAGGATGAATGATAAAACGTTTAAGAAATGGAAGCTGGATGAAGATTTTATACATCTTAAATAGAAGCTGGATTCATGTTTTTCTAGATCTGAAATAGAAGCTGGATGTATGATAAAACGCTTAAGAAATGGAAGCTGGATGAGGGTTTTATTGATCCAAAATAGAAGCTGGATGAATGATAAAACGCTTGAGAAATCGAAGCTGGCTGAAGGTATTTTATATGTCTGAAATGGAAGCTGGATGAATGATAAAACGCTTGAGAAATCGAAGCGGGATCAATGTATTTAAATTAGGGTGACCATTTTCTGGCCTTCAAAAACCGGAGCACTTTTTGAAAATATCAATTATTGTAGGCCTAATTCCTTAACTACAGGGCCACAGGCTTACGATCGAAGGCCTAGTCTTGTGGGCTCAATTAAATTTAATGCTGAACATAGATTTCAGTGTAGAAATCAACAACCTGCTCCTGTCGTCAGGGCACTTAGTGCGGTACTCTTTTACATGGGCGGATACAGAAATTTTCGAAGGGGGTGGGGGCAAAATTTTCGGTCTTGGACAGTGAAAATTTCAGATAAATAAAAACATTCATCCAGCTTCCATTTCTTAAGCGTTTTATCATTCATCCAGCTTCTATTTCAGACGTATAAAATACCTTCAGCCAGCTTCGGTTTCTCAAGCGTTTTATCATTCATCCAGCTTCTATTTCAGATATATAAGCCTTCATCCAGCTTCCATTTCTCAAGCGTTTTATCATTCATCCAGCTTCTATTTCAGATCTATAAAAACAAGAATCCAGCTTCTATTTCTTAAGCGTTTTATCATTCATCCAGCCTCTATTTGAGAGATAAAATACCTTCAGCCAGCTTCGGTTTCTCAAGCGTTTTATCATTCATCCAGCTTCTATTTCAGATATATAAGCCTTCATCCAGCTTCCATTTCTCAAGCGTTTTATCATTCATCCAGCCTCTATTTGAGATATAAAATACCTTGATCCAGCTGCGATTTCTCAAGCGTTTTATCATTCATCCCAGCTTCTATTTAAATTAGGCCCTCCTAAACACAGGGCTGTACACGAGGCTATACGCGGGTATACAGCTTCTACTTACATGTACCTCCGGGGGAAAACGGCATCGCATACTCAGTTTTACTCACCTCCCGAAAAGTGGTGTATACGCGGGTAAAAAAGGAGGGTACACCGTAAAATGCCTACACTGTCAGGAGATGAAAATGGACACATGCCTCTCATTCTTCAGTTCCACTGTGTGCTGATTTATTATGTGCATTCGAATCAATGGATAATTTGGATATTTCTTGCATCCCTATAAGTTGGTGCGATTTTATCGTTTCTAAGACAAATGGGTTTCTGACTTTCTGCAATAATAAACTGGACCTCTGTCCCTTTTCCCGGTTATGTGGAAATGAACATTCATCATTTTCATTAGTTTGTTTCCACTGTGTCTTAATTTATGCTTAAGTCTTAAATTAAAATCAATGAATAGTCCTATTGTTCTATGACTTCTGTCCCTTTATGGTAAATTTTGCATCCAAGAAGCTGACCATTTTATTTGTAATTAAGTCAAATGTCAATTCCTAATTAAGTCAACTGTCAATTCCTAAGGCTCATTAACCCATTAGTGCCTAGCGTCCCCAAAAATGGGACACCATTTCAAAAATTCACATAAAATTAAATCTGCATTGAAGATGCAATTTATTGTTATAGCCGTTATGCCAAAATGCTGATAAAGTGATTCTGACACAAAATGCGCACCAAAAATATATGTATCGACTGAAAATTATGTTTTTGATCTTGCCATTGACCTATTTTAGCAAATGTAAACATTGCGGACTTTTCGCGTCCTCTTAAAAATAATGTGTCCGCATTTCTACAGATCTGTCTTTGGTTTCACAAAGGTTCGTATATACTATCACATAAATAATTAGATCAAATTTATTTTGCTAAAATATAAGACGTGTATTTTATCACTGAAGCGCTGTCACTTTTTTGGGGACGCAAGGCACGAATGGGTACGTGAAGTTCAATACACGCAGTTTTGCATCTTGTATGGTATTGTAGTCAGATATTGTTTGAAAAGGAGTATAAATAGCTGTTTGTTGACAGAAGTAACACTCGCAGTGAGAGATAGCGTTATATGATGTTATTTTGACTCAAAAATTTATTGACAACCTCAACTGTAGGCTACATTAGGCCTATGTATACATGTATAGCCTACATGAATATTTCACATGGATAGAAATTGTCCAGAACCTACTAGGCCTATGCAATGTAATGCAAAATAATGGTCAAATGCACTCATTCTGTTTTATGCAGTTGCTAGAAAATTAAATTTAATAATTAAATTTAATTTAATTTATTTGAAATAAATAAGAAAAAAATCAGTCGCTATGTAATTTGTCATTCTAGTCCAAGGTGTCACCCAAACTCAAGAAATACCGTTGTGCATTGTAATGAATATCACTTTCCTGTAAGATTTTCCAGTTAGGCCTGCTGCAATATCAGGAAGGTCTAATGACTAGGCAACGGTATCGCACTATGTTGAATACACCACTCGGCTTTTGATGAGCAAAATATACCATTATTGAGACAATGCAGGCCAACAAATGTGAAGATTTTCACCTTCTTTGGTCAAGCTGTACAAAATAGAAAAGTGAGGACCAGTGCATGGATCTGAACACACATGCAGTTGCCTGCCATGGAAAGGATAAGCTGGCTGGACAAACCAGAAAGTACGACCTTCACTTGTTAGCACCAAATCCCATCTGTTGTAACTCAGATGCATCGTGCGAATGAAAGTCTGGGAAAGTTTCAGAAAAATTAAATGTCGGTCCACATAAGGAGGGCTAGGCCAATAATCTACTACACAAGACTAGTCACTAGTACTTGATTGACTGATTTAGGTTTAGACTTTCACAAATCGAGGTGGTTTATGCAGGGCTGTACTGGTATATTTTTTATGTGAGTACACGCTGACCAGGAGAAAAACCCGACCTGTTCGGCACCCAAATTTCTGACGACCTTTTTTTTGTCATCGGGCCAAAATGCATCTTAAGCAGCAGCCGCGTGTACCCTGATTTACTAGCGTGTACGCCGTTAGACAATTAATTAATCACACCAGTTAGCTGAATCCTTGAGAGTAGGCTGGAAATGTAAGGAATATCCGGGGAAACATAAAATTATGGATAATAGTAACACACAGTAAATAAATAAATACAGTTACATGAGAAAAGTAAACAACTGAATAAAAGATGCGAAAAATAAAAAAACCAAAAAACGACGTTTTTGGGGATAGAATAAAAACGAAAAAAGTCTTAAATAACTATGCTTGACAATGCATTGTATTGCATATGAGAATTTATAAAACGTCTTAACAGCATGCACTAGCTGTTCAGAGGCGATCTCAGCGTGACAGCCTAGAAGAAATAATAAAGATGACTGAATTTATAAAACTTGCAGCACCAGTGAAAGTTGGTGATAGTGATAGTGTTTGTTTGTGTTTGTGGAGGCGCCCTTTTAACGGCATGTGCTGTGTTACGGCGCCATAGAAATTGTCGTCATTATTATTATTATTATTATAATTAGTTGGAAAGCCTGTTGAGTTCAAAATATAATGAGGACGTTATTAAGTTGCATTACATTTGACAATAACTTAAACGCTGAGAGTGCCTCTGAAGAGTTTATTCTGATAATAAGCTACTTAGAAGCACTCTCAGCGTTAAATCCCCGATGGGGAAAGTTGTCGAGAATCTGGCAAATGAAGGTGCAACCCCAGTCAAATCTCAAAAAGCACACAAATAGGAAAATCATTGTTTTAAGAAGGAATAACAAATCACAATAGCATAGGGGTGATTCTGGTCACACTAGTCCCTTCCCGAGGGACAAGGAGATTAATACGGTCTAGGAGCGAAGAGTACAAAAAGAAACAGCAGGAGATGGTTTGCCCATTACATCACATAATAATACTTTTGAGCCCGTCCTAAGCGTCTTTGCTCAGTTCTGAAAATGATGAGCATTATCTTGTACCGGATTCTGGAAGCAACGTGAAGTCAATGCAGTTAACCTTCATACCGAGTTTTTTTAGTTTTTCTTGTGTAAGTACCGCCATCCGCTGTTCGATCTCGTTTATCTGTTGTCTGAGCTTCTCTTTGGCGTCCAAACTCTTTTTTTCGTTGTCTGTAACAGCAACATTTACTGATTTCAATTGCAAATTTCCGGCACTGAGGCTTAATGTGATCTAAACAAGAGGTGCTGTGAGATCAACACCAAAGATGGGTAACTCAGAATCCATTGTAATATTGATGGTATCGAGTCTATCAACGTAGATGGAACCGTAGTTAGATATGCAGAAAGTTAGGCCATGGCTAGTAATATTACACGTTTCTTTTAAAGGCATTGACCATTAATTATTTCGTCGAATTCGACGTGGGAGACTCTTTTGTGTCACTCTTTTGCAGCTCAACATTTTTATGCGGCATAACTTTGTCGATTAACATAGGTAGGATGACACCTTCCGAGGAGTGACACCAAAATGCCAGCCTAAAATTTGTTTTGCATTTTGTGTTGGTATAATGTGCAAAGGACCCTTTTGTAGCATCTCTTCTCAAGTGCCCGCAATAAACGTTCATTATTCACATTCTCATAGTCAAACGGCGAATACGTGTTTTGATAAGCCACACACTTTTGTAGCCAGGGTATAGCCAGGGCAATCATACAAGTAACCAGGGCAGAGGGCAAGTCGCGTGCTCAGTAGCATGGGCTAACAAAGGCCTGTAATTTGGCGGCACCGTGCTCGCCATAGATGCCACAGCATGGGGTTTTCCACTAGGCCTGGATTTATTGGTCTTCGTCTGGGTATCTGGTGTTTTTGTGATGGGGCACAATCTGGGTTTATTTTAGTGATTTTACTATTTTGTATTTACAGCTCATGAATATTTTGTGCACTGCGCAATATACATTGTATTTATAGTCAAATTCAGTGTAAGCTGGTTGTGCTATATAATTTTTGTTCCACTAATTTTACTTTTAAACTCCACTATCAAAATTTCACGTTGTCAATTCGCGACTAGGCTAATTTACGACTTAGTGACGCAGTAGAATAGCTCTACGCAGAGACAGGCCGTTTTGACGTCTCAATATACAGGGTGGGCAAAAACCTAGGTTTTTTGCCAATATCTTGACCAAAAGTATGAATTTCGAAATGAAATTTTACAGGCTTGTAGACAATTGATTTTCTTTTAGTCGTCGGCCGAAAATCGTGGAAATATTTAAATGTAAAAATGGGATGCTTTTTATGGGTGCAGGGCCTCTTATAGGGGGGGGGCTTAGCCCCTAGTCCCTTCCTAGCGCCGCCACTGAAGGTCCATTGGAATTCTGCTTCATTTGCGTTATGTCAATAGTAGGAACTAGGAATTATAAGCTGGTTTTTCATTCATGGTAAGAAAATATACAGTTTGCTTCCAAGTCGTGAATACAATAAGCAATTTCTGAACGATATTTTCAATTAAAAAAATCGTATGAATTTAAAAAGCATTCCGAATTACTAAATTCAACAGAAGAGGCCCAGATCCCCAGCTTACGTGATAGTCACACAATTTTGGCAAACTTTCATACAAACAATAGGGCTGCCAACTTTTGATTTTGCAATTCCGGGACGCCTTTAGCCACTCGATGTGCCATTACCAATTTACACGTACAAGCCACAGAAGCGTATATATATTGTAACAAAAGTTGTGTCAGCTCATTATAGAATCTATATCTAGGCATGCGATCTTCTGAAAAATCCTTAATAATTTAAGACCAGTCATCAAAAGACATAATTTTAAAGTCTAAATTTAAGACAAAAATCAACTTCAAGAAAAAAATTTCAAGCTCCAGTCACCTACGCTCATCAGAGTAAGACTTATGAACCCGAATTGAGGGAAGTTCGTAGGTATCGTAGGCTCATAGGTCTGCGACCGGAGAGCAGATTTTATATTAAACTTAGGGCCTATACTCAATATATTATAGGGTCTAATCATGTGCGTTAAGCTGCTCCAGAACACTGGGCACAAAGTCGCAGAAATCAGCACATGCTATGCTAACAGTTGTGCTTTAATAAGGTCCGTGAACTCTCGGTGCTCAGGTAATTGCGATTGTAAGACAACAAACAGATCGTTCATAATGCTGAACGCTAGCTCTCGCAAAAAAGGATTAAAACTGGACACAATAATTAGGCTATACGGAAAAACCGAGTGTCAGTGATTTGTAAAGTTTTGAAGACTTTAATTCTCGATGTTCAGCCAGCAACGTAATGTAGGCCTAGGCTATAGGTCTGATAGAGAGCAGAACGTAAAAATCATGGTACAAATGGCTGAGTTTAGTAAGCAAAAATTAATAGTGTAGCGGATCGACCAGGGCTGGGTAAATAACACCAGGAACCGATACCCAACCCTCGTCACCCAGGTGATGTCCGTCCGTGGAGTCCGGCGTCAACTGGAGATTGACGACTAGCCAGTCAGGCTTGAAACACTTTTATTCACGACGTCAAAGAAGAAACTCGCACAGCAGTTCAAAGTCAACTTCTATAGCGCCAATGTTCGGAGCAATGTTCGGAGCCAATGTTCGGAGCCAATGTTCGGAGCTATTCGTGTAGCGCTACTGTCCCAAACCACTGCACCACTGTTCACCGCAATCGTCAATGTAGAACGCCTACTCTTCGTCGTGCGTGTAGATCACCGCTGCCTCGCCAGCGCCCGCAGCAAGTCGGCGAAGCGGGTCGGGTTTCGAACCTGATTCGGCGTCGTCTGGAGTCAGGAACTGAACCACTGCGCTCACCCGGTCGGAAGCGTAGGCAGGTCCGGCGTCGAACTCGCGTCGTCGTGGCACAGCGAAGATCACCAGACCTTCCGTCGTCGGCAGCGTCGATCTCCGGTCGAAAGCGTCCGCGGGTCAGGTTTCGAACCCAGGCGTCGTAGTCGCACAGCAAAGGCCTCCAAGCCTTTCGTCGTCGTCAGCGTCGGGCTCCCAATAGAATACGTCAGCAGCACCGGTGTCGAATCCCAATCGTCGGCGTTGCACAGCGGAGGTCACCAGACCTTCCGTCACGGGTGCGGCTTCGAACCCAGTCGTCGTAGTCGTACAGCAAAGGCCTCCAAGCCTTTCGTCGTCGTCCGCGTCGGATTTCCGATCGAATCGTCGTGTCGCTCTCCAAAGCGTTTTCCTTCGGACGATTTCCTGCTGACTGCACCGCGACTCGATCCCGCAACTGCCGACCGACACGTCTTCCCACTGTTTCACGGCGACTCCTTCGTCGATGACTGGATCGCTGACTCTCTCTCGACGACTGTTTCTTCCAATCAAAGACTGCACGTTCGATGACTCCTTCTCGCCGACTCGATCGATGACTTCTTCGTTGACTCTTGGATCGCTGACTCGATGACTGTTCCTCGTTTCTTCTTCGCTGACTGTGCCGGCCTCTCTCGATCGATGACTGTTTCTCGATGACTGTTTCCCTCGATGACTGTAGTGCCTGCGCGCGCACTCGTATTTGTGTGTCACGAGGCCACGCCCATGCAGGCCAACGGTAGACATAGGCCAGCGGTAGACACAGGCCAGCGGTAGACATTAGGCCACGCTCCCGTAGGCTAGCGGTAGACACAGGCCAGCGGTAGACACAGGCCAGCGGTAGACATTAGGCCACGCCCCCGTAGGCTAGCGGTAGACACAGGCCAGCGGTAGACATTAGGCCAGCGGTAGACATTAGGCCACGCCCCCGTAGGCTAGCGGTAGACACAGGCCAGCGGTAGACACAGGTACCCAAGCAGACACGGGGACGGTCATTCAAATAAAAAATTAAACTCCATGACCCTGGTTTCCAACACGCTTCCCCCACGAGCAATCCAAGGCCCCACTTGGAGTAAGTAATTAAACATCCCCCAAACGTAATCAGCGGCCAAATGTCTACAAAAAAATTACCGCACTACTCCTGTCTACACAATAGGCCTAAATTAACATCTCTATACACGAAATTAAAATAATACAGTCTCTCATTGCTCGATGAATTCAGTACATTTGTTTTTCGGCGAAATCCTTCGCAGCGGTTCATTATGAAAACATCAAATCGACAATTTAATTACAACATTGCAAAATCTTGCCAAATCTTGATCGGGTGCGGAGTGCAATCGCGCACAACCCCCTTTTTCTCTTTTTCTTTCACTTCCCGGGTGCGATGTGCTTTTTACGCACACCCCCCGTTTCGTTTTTCTCTTTTCTCTCGGGTGCGATGTGCCTTCTCGGTCACAACCCCCTCTCTCCGTTTTTCTCGTTTTTTTCTTCCTCGCCTGTTTTTTTTCAGGCTTATTTCTCTCTTTTTTTATTTCGGGTACGGTGTGCCGTGTTGGGCACACCCCCCTTCTTTCTTTTTTTTTTCTTTTCAAACGACATATGCAATTAATTACAAGCAATTACAGAAAAGCAAAAGCCATACACGGCTTTACAATTGAATCTAAAAAAATAAAAACATGGGTCAGGCACGACCCAAAAATTAATCTAACAAGATTCCTTTCATCCGCGTTCATTGAAATCGGAAAGGACGGCCAACGTTGCGTCGTGGTCGGCCTGAAGGTGTCGCCACTCCGTCCAAATCCCCGTCGTGCGTATCTGTTTCATGCGTTCTCTCCTCACGGCGGCGCGGTCGACGACTGGCAGGAGCCGTGGCGCTCCCGGTCACTTTTGGACGCGACCCTCCAGTCACCTTTTGGGTCGACCCTCCGGTCACTTTTTCGGTCGACTCAGTCCATTCTCCTTTCGTCCTCCCGTAACAGTGGCGAAGCTTGTCCACATGCGCCACGAAGGGTTTAGCCTTTGGCGACTTCTGGAGGAGATAGTTGACCGGACCACACGCCCGCACGATCATCCAAGGACCAGTAAAGTTGCGTTGGAACTTCGGACTGCGTCCCACGAACTTCCGTGGACTGAAGTAGTAGACCCAGTCTCCTGCTTCAAATTTCGCTGGTCGTACACGCAGGTCATAGCTGTGCTTGCGTCGCTCAGCGCCATTTCTGAGGCCTCGGCGTGCAGCGTGATACGCTTTTCCGAAATTTTCCAGCAATTGAGAGTCCCCGGTATCAATCCTATGCTGAGTAATCATGGTCCTTCCCAAATTATGGTCAGTGGTCGAGAAAATGCATTCATCCTCGACCAACAAATTCCTCAACCGTTCCTTCACCTCTGCCGAAACATCCTCAGAAACATCTTCCATCAATTTCTCCACTAAATGTGCTTCTGGACCTGTCTGTCCATCGTTGCCTTTCCTTACTTCAACATTTACGGGGTGCAAATCACCCAACATCAAATCAGCAGTTAACATAGCAGGCTGTTCATTCAAATTCACTACACGAATGCACATTTTATCAGCATCATCATTCAGCACGACTCTAGCTACATGCAATCCAGGTTGAATCTCCTTAGACTCTGTCATCCATGCTTCAGCTGTGGTCGTCAAATCACGGTATTGCGCCTTACATGGAATATCGCACTGCGAGCGAGGAAGGACAGTTGTCCCCTCTGCAACAATAACCCTGCGACACCAAAGCGACCCATTGCCCTTGACCAAAGGAATGCGGCGTCTACCAACAAAGAGTGCACCCTGACCAAAACCAAGTCGGCAGCGATGTTGTCTCAACCAATCCATCCCAAGCATTGGTTCACCAATCTGGTCAGAGACGAGAAAATTAGTCTCAATGGAAAAGCCTCTAGAAATCCTAATTGGGACATCAACGTGACCCAAAACCCTTATCTGCGTTCCGTTAGCAGCCAAGAGAATGCGATTACTAGGCTGGAGCAACAACCCATCAACATCAGACGAGGGAACCAGGCTTACCTCCGACCCAGTGTCTACTAGGAACGTTCTTTGCCATCCGTTGATCACTCCATGGATGTAGATCGCGTTGTTCGTCACGCCCGTTGCTCGGTCTCTCGTCGTATGGTTGGTGACGGTCTCTTCGTTCCGCTCGGTCGTCGGCTGGAAATGTCGACGTTGTCGGCACCGGCGTGCGTAGTGCCCTGGGGACCCGCATTTAAAGCAGGTTGACCCACGTCCAAGACTTCCTGAAGCGTTACTTTGAGACGGAATGGTCGGCGGAACCATCGGTGCGGAGTTGAAGTTCGTCCTGTTCGAGCTTCGGAGTTCCTCCAGCTGTCGGCAGATTCTTTCTTCCATGTCCTGCTGCCACTTGCGCTGTGCAGTGAAGAAACTGTCCAGCTGAGACTGAAGCTGTCCTCCGGCGTCGCCCTCCTGAGTTCCTCTTACTCGATTCGCAGGTCTGCGACGATCCTCCAGGTCTGCAGTCTGTTGATACGCCGACAAGCGTAGAGCTGTTCGGTACGCCTCGTCGATCGTCTTCGGTTCCCGTTCTCTCACCTTCAGAGACAACTCCCGGTCACGGATGGCTTCGAGGAAGGCGTCCTTCGCGACGATCTCGGTCGTCTCGTTCGACGGCACCGGATAAGCGAGAACGACAAGTCTCCGGATGTCGTGCAGCAAATCTCCCAGACTTTCATCCGCTCTCTGTCGACGGTAGTAGAGTTGCGCACGAAAAGTCTCAGCCTGACCTTCCGCGCCGTATCGTTGACGAAGTCTCTCGACCAACTGTTCGTACGTCACCTCCGTTCGCGCTCCAAAATCCCACAACAGCTGCGTTGCTGCCTTTTCCAAGGACACACGGAGGAAGTCGACTTTGTCGATTGCCGTCCATCTATTGTGGCGTGCGCAGACGTCGAATTGTGCCAATAAAAGATTCGAGCGACCCGGTCCCATCGAACTTTGTTGGTTTCATGGTCATCTTCCGTTCACCGGCCAAGCGACTGACGTTGTCCAAGACTTTTGTCTCCAAAGCGCTTACCCTGTCCAAGACTTTCGATTCCATGGCGGTCGAATCTCTCTCAGGAATCAGCAGACTTCTGCGATCCTTCTTCGGTACGTCGTCGAAGTCGATTCTCTCCATGAAGCGGCTGGACTCGATCTCGTAATCGACCAAGAGGTCCGTCCTTCGTCCGACTGCTGGCGACGAAGTCATCGGGCGGTCAACAGCGTTCCCGTCCATCTCTGCAGTGCTCCACATCATTGCTGAATTTCGCTCCACTGGCTGAGTCCAAATTTCCAAGAAGTCCAGCGAGTTCCTCTTTCACCCCACTTGCTGGAACCAGTTTTTAACTGGGACCAGCTTTGTAGAAGTCCGACGAAATTCAATCAACCCACTTCTGGTACCAGTTTTTAGCGGATCGACCAGGGCTGGGTAAATAACACCAGGAACCGATTCCCAACCCTCGTCACCCAGGTGATGTCCGTCCGTGGAGTCCGGCGTCAACTGGAGATTGACGACTAGCCAGTCAGGCTTGAAACACTTTTATTCACGACGTCAAAGAAGAAACTCGCACAGCAGTTCAAAGTCAACTTCTATAGCGCCAATGTTCGGAGCAATGTTCGGAGCCAATGTTCGGAGCCAATGTTCGGAGCTATTCGTGTAGCGCTACTGTCCCAAACCACTGCACCACTGTTCACCGCAATCGTCAATGTAGAACGCCTACTCTTCGTCGTGCGTGTAGATCACCGCTGCCTCGCCAGCGCCCGCAGCAAGTCGGCGAAGCGGGTCGGGTTTCGAACCCGATTCGGCGTCGTCTTGAGTCAGGAACTGAACCACTGCGCTCACCCGGTCGGAAGCGTAGGCAGGTCCGGCGTCGAACTCGCGTCGTCGTGGCACAGCGAAGATCACCAGACCTTCCGTCGTCGGCAGCGTCGATCTCCGGTCGAAAGCGTCCGCGGGTCAGGTTTCGAACCCAGGCGTCGTAGTCGCACAGCAAAGGCCTCCAAGCCTTTCGTCGTCGTCAGCGTCGGGCTCCCAATAGAATACGTCAGCAGCACCGGTGTCGAATCCCAATCGTCGGCGTTGCACAGCGGAGGTCACCAGACCTTCCGTCACGGGTGCGGCTTCGAACCCAGTCGTCGTAGTCGTACAGCAAAGGCCTCCAAGCCTTTCGTCGTCGTCCGCGTCGGATTTTAGATCGAATCGTCGTGTCGCTCTCCAAAGCGTTTTCCTTCGGACGATTTCCTGCTGACTGCACCGCGACTCGATCCCGCAACTGCCGACCGACACGTCTTCCCACTGTTTCACGGCGACTCCTTCGTCGATGACTGGATCGCTGACTCTCTCTCGACGACTGTTTCTTCCGATCAAAGACTGCACGTTCGATGACTCCTTCTCGCCGACTCGATCGCTGACTCTTGGATCGCTGACTCGATGACTGTTCCTCGATTCTTCTTCGCTGACTGTGCCGGCCTCTCTCGATCGATGACTGTTTCTCGATGACTGTTTCCCTCGATGACTGTAGTGCCTGCGCGCGCACTCGTATTTGTGTGTCACGAGGCCACGCCCATGCAGGCCACCGGTAGACATAGGCCAGCGGTAGACACAGACCAGCGGTAGACATTAAGCCACGCCCCCGTAGGCTAGCGGTAGACACAGGCCAGCGGTAGACACAGGCCAGCGGTAGACATTAGGCCACGCCCCCGTAGGCTAGCGGTAGACACAGGCCAGCGGTAGACATTAGGCCAGCGGTAGACATTAGGCCACGCCCCCGTAGGCTAGCGGTAGACACAGGCCAGCGGTAGACACAGGTACCCAAGCAGACACGGGGACGGTCATTCAAATAAAAAATTAAACTCCATGACCCTGATTTCCAACAATAGGAACAATAAAATTATTGTCCTAAGTGGATCGCTGGATCAAATTCCGGGACAATTTGAGATCAATCCGGGACACGGGACGCACAGGGTCGATTCCGGGACTGTCCCGGCGAATCCGGGACGGTTGGCAGCCCTAACCAACAATGAAATGATTATTTTTCTAATCTACGTACTGCTCATGGTCTACAATAATCTGACTTCCGGTGAGATGTAGGCCTAGGCCTTTTAATTGTCCCGTTTACGTGTTCAGATTAGTTTCGTCGAGATAACGATAACAGATATGTCGTAGCCATGACCTACGTAGGTCTCAGCAGTGATGTCCATAAATAGTAGACTAACAGCCCTAACTGGATTGCTAACACACGATGAAAGTTCGTATAATCGCTCAATTAGTGAGGTTAGGCTAAACCACAAAAGACGGCTAACCGTAGTTTCAAACTTCCAGTGCATTTTAACAGCTGCTTGAAATGTTGCATTCAAAATTCATTTTATTATTTTATTTATTCCAAAATGTATTTTATAATATATCACTAAACTTTATTAGGTCTATATGCTATTTACAACCTTTCGCGAAACCCTTGAGCTCATCCGCGGAACCCAGTTTGGGAAACGCCGTTCTAGTTGTTGCAAAGCATTAATGTTCATAAAACATCGTAAACGTAGGCCACGGGTGTTGTGTGTTTAGAATTCTTGTAGGCTCAACCAACCCGCTGGGCATGCACACACGACATACATCGCTTCAGCTTGTTGTCGATATGGATGCCCATGGTAGTCTCTGAAAACTTTGACAATTAACTTTTTTCGAAAGTTAAAATTTGCAACGATAGCCTAGAGTCTATCTGATTCTACTCATAATTTTGACGAACATTCGGTTAACCCTCATCCAAATCAGCGAAACCTAGCAGTAGGTCTACTTAGCTTGATCAAATGTTTTATGTTCAATACAAAAACATGTTGTAGCTGCTGGAAAACGTTTACGCGGACATAATTATTGGCTTGCGTTGTAAAAAAAACCCAACATTTTCACACATTTTAATTTATTTTGAGCACTTCCGGTCATCAAAAGACAAATTATTTAGTATTGAAAAATAGCCCTAAATGCTCTCTACATAATGGCATAATTTATTTCTATTAAAAAAATTAATTATGGATAAGTTTTAAGAGAAAAAATATGAAAATGTTATGAAAATAAAACACCTTTATATACATTTTAATTTATTTTGAGCACTTCCGGTTGTCAAAAGACAACTCAATAGCGCAGAAATGTAGCCCCACATTCCCTCTATAGAATGATATAATTTGTTTCTCTTCATATTAAATGGCGCAAAAGTTATAGTCGATAATCTAAGGGGGATACACCCCCCTGGTGCCTTGGGTATATCGGGTGTAACTTTTGAACGGTAGGGGGCATCATCAAAATTTTTATCTCAAATGTGTGCCAATGAACCATCTACAGCTACCTAAATCGTCAAAATTTTATTCCAAACGGAACAAGTTTGATTTGGGAAAAACCTAGGAGGTGGCAACCACCTTCCTTGGTAGCCCGAGGGTTAGGGTTTTCGCAATCCCCACCGTGGCCCCCATGGTGGTAGAGATTCCCCAACCACTCCACCGGGTGGCTCTGATCGCCCTCTGTCTAGGTACAAAGTTTCAGAGGAATTGCTAACAAAAGTGAAACTATTTTGGGGGTTTCGCCCCCCCCCACCCTGGACCCCATGGTGGTAGAGAATCGCCAACCCATCGTTGGGGTGTCTCATGCCGAGACCTACACAGTAGTGAAGGTTTGGAGTGAAAAGCTCAAAAAGTGTGGAAATGCATCCCGGTCAAACAGACACACAGACAGACAGACAGACAGACAGACAGAATCTTCTCTTTATTTATAATTTTATATAGATAGACTAGCTGAATTACCCGGCGTTGCCCGGGAAATTTCGGTTTTTATTTTTCAGCCACGCCTAACACCGCTCCCACACCGCCCTTTTCACCTCGCTTCGCCTTCTATCGGCCCCAGTCCGGTGCCCGGGTAGGCTTACCCTAGGTTTTCGGTCCAACCCAGCTCCCACCCGTCCATGTTTACGCTATTATTGAGCATTTTTGCGAAACAGCGTGTCAAAAGATCTGCACTCGGCGAAAAATGAGGTTAAAAATCTATTAATTCGTTGAAAATCGATCGGCGAAATTTATTGCGTCTTAAATACTTAACGGCGTAACGCCCTATAAGAAAAATACCGGCCATGACGTCATTATTGTATTGGTTTGAATCATCAATATATCATCGTTGGTTCAATGAAAATGATGGTCTATCGATGTGCTTCCAAAGGAAGGCAAGGGGGGATAAGGAAACCCATCTTAAGGAAATGTGCAGGGATCTGGAGGAAGAAGGGAAGAAAGGAAGAACTAAAGAAATGTTCGCAAAGATAAAGGAAATCACGAAGACAGCAGGCCCTAGAATGGGCTCACTCAAGACGAAAGATAATAAAAAAAATAATAATAATATCTTTTCTTTAATTAAACGCCTGCAAGACGCACTGCGCTTTACATTTACAGGTTATGCAGTAATCTTAATTAAACTTAACTACCAACTGAACAGACAGCTTTGTAATTACATTAGATGGGCAGATAATAGGAGATGAGGAGGAGATGAAGGAAAGGTGGAGAGAGTATACGGAAGAGCTGTACAAGGAGGACGAACGTGTCGTGAAGGAAAACATCAAAATAGAGGAAGTTGAAAACGAACCAGAGATAATGGAGGCACAGGTGGAGTGGGCGATAAAACAGCTCAAGGACAACAAAGCGCCAGGACATGACGGAATACCTATAGAACTTGTAAAAGCAGGAGATGAGGCAGTGGTGAGGACTATTACAAAACTATGCAATCAAATCTGGAGAACTGGGGCGTGGCCGGGGGACTGGAAAAGGTCAGTGTTCATACCAATATTCAAGAAAGGAGACGCGAGAGAGTGTGGAAATTATCGAACGATAGCGATGATATCGCTCACGAGGAAATACTACTCAAAATAATCCACAAAAAAGAATAGAGAAGACAATTTAAAGAGAATTAGGCCTGCCAACCAAGCGGGATTCAGGAAGGCGCGAGGAACGCGTTATCACATCGCCAATATAAGGTGGATTATGGAGAGACAGAGGGAGTACAGGCAAGAGGTGCATATGTGTTTTATAGACTATAGTAAGGCGTTTGATTGCATTGACCATACAATACTGTGGAGGATGCTGATCGAGATGGGAATTCCGAAGCATCTGGTTAAACTACTGAAAGGCCTTTATGTGGATCAAGAGGCGGTAATAAGAACTGAATATGGAGACACAGGGAAATTTAAAATAAGGAAAGGAGTGAGGCAGGGGTGCATTCTGTCCCCTTTCCTGTTCAATCTGTATGCCGAGAGAATTATGAGGAGGGCTGGATTGGAGGAGGCAACAGAGGGGGTAAGGATAGCGGGGAAAATACTGAATAATTTGAGGTACGCTGATGATACGACATTATTGGCGGGGAAGAGGGACGACCTGGCCGAGTTAATAAGAAGAGCCAGGAAGGAAAGCGAAAAGGCGGGACTATACTTCAATGTAAAGAAAACAAAAGTTATGACAAATGCAACATGGGAAAACTTTGAGGTGGATGGTGAAACGATAGAGGTAGTATCGAGCTTCACATTCCTGGGATCTATGTCAGAGAAGGAGGGAAGAAGTGATATGGAAATAAGGCGAAGGGTAACAATGGGGAAAACGGCAATGAACGGTCTGGAGAATATTTGGAAAGATAAACACGTGAGCAGGGAAACAAAGAAAAGAGTGGTAAGAGCACTGATCTTCCCAGTGATCCTATATGGATGCGAGACATGGACAAAGACACTGGATATGGAAAAGAAAATCAACGCGTGCGAGATGTGGATTTGGAGAAAAATGCTAAGGATTTCATGGACAGAGAAGAGAAGTAACGAATCGGTGCGCAGGGAGCTTAGAATAGAGAGAGAGGAGACACTACAGCAAACAGCAACTTGGAGGAAATTGAGCTACTTCGGCCATGTGATGAGATCTAACGGTTTGGAAAAGGAGCTGATGACGGCATGCGGTGAGGGAAGGAGAAGACGCGGAAGACCGAGGAAGAGATGGTTAGATGAGATACAGGAAAAGTCTGGCATGAGCCTGGAGGAGATGAGAGAGGCGACAAGAAAGAGGAGACACTGGAGAGGATACATCATGAATGTCGCCAGAGCTCCAAGAGTTGACGGCACCAGGTGACCAGGTGATCGATGTGCTGTAGGCAAATGGCGTGTTAAATACAACGTTTCGGATGGAAAATTAAATATTTCAAACTCGGAAAAAGGTAAGAGTTTTGAATCGCGAACTCCTTATGGTTTGTTATTGGGTGCTAAAAAGTATTTTTGTAAATATTGGGGAAAATCGGTCGCGTGGATAAGAAGTTTTATTCAAGGATACGATATGAGATTTTCGATTTTATAGGTATAGATATCATTATTTGTTTTTACACCTTGTGCAGAAGATCCTTCTGTAGCATTTCATCTCATATGTTCGCAAACCACGGTAATATGGCGAATAGACCTACATGTATTGATGATCATTAACCACTAACTTTTCGGCTCCTCCCAATGTTTCCGATACATAGGCCTACCATTGCACCCGCTGCCTTTTATGCATATATGCCATGTGCTTGCAATCTAATCTAATCTAATCTTATAATAATAACTTTCCAAAATCGATTCTCACAGCAGAGCTATTCAGAAGCGCTCTCAGCAATAGAATGAGAACGCAGCGTAGGCCTATATAGATTATCGTCAGGTCGTTCTCCTGCAGCATATGCAACGGAGATGCACAATAATTGCACATTGCACAGTGAGAATTCTGTTCTTCTCATAGCAATATTTTAACGATCAATAACGCTGACTACGCATTTTCTATACGATAATTGCGATGGCTTGTGAAACGACACAGGCCTACAGGAGAAGAGCGTTTACTTACCTTCATATTCACCAACCAAGTTGTCACGGCCTGCATAATATATGAAATTCTCGATTCCTGATTTTTTAAAGTGGAAATTGATAGACTGGATGTCTTTGTCAATCGTAGGTTGACATTGTTGTTGCAGCTCTACCGATCTAAGCACCAAGTCCGAAAATGCGCCACAGATGTCACTAGCTGATCCCTTAGCCATTATATTCTGACAGTAAGAACTGTAAGTTTCTAAACACGATAGATATGAATCAACATCATCAGTTGCCATTTGAATTTCTTTCAGTCTGACTTGCTTTACCGAACAGAGACTTTCTAAAAGTGAAGTTGCATGTTTGTCCACCAACTTTTTAGTTCGGTGACTCTGTTCGCTACGTCACATTCTACTTGTTTCACTCTTTCCTGTATGTCTTCCTTTACCAGCGGAAGCTTTGTTTGCTTCATTTGAGCTTTGTATTTGCAATTATTTATTGCTGCTTCATTTCTTTCGATCTGTCTCCTAAAACCATTCATATATTTGTCAACATGAGAACCTTTGTGATTTCTATGGTCGTCAATGAAGCAGTTCGCACATACAACTTTTTGGCAATCAACACAATATACATTCAAAACCCTCTGTTTGTGTAGTTCACAAGCACTTGTTGTTAGATCGGTCATCACAGTTTGGTTATCTTTGTATTCGGCTATTGGTGTTAAATTATGATTCCGTGTGAATTTATTTTTCGTGTGTTCACTGCAACATGCTCCGCACAACTTCCGCTTGCACTCAACGCAGTTTCTATAAGCTGTTGGAATGCTTTTTCCTTCCTGATCCTCATTTTCCTCCAAACACACAGAGCATAGGTCTCTTGATACAGCAGACCGATCTGAGGCCTTCGCCACTTGTATCAACCTCTCAATGAAGAAATGCTTGGGCAGTCCAGGGAATCCTTCTGCTGGAATCTTGAATATTCGTCTACAGATTGGACAAGGCATCCCATCTCCTGGCCCTTTGTTTGTTTCAATGCCCGTTTCTTGGATACATTTCATGCAGAATGTATGAATGCACGGCAAGCCTTTCGGATTGGTGTAGACTTCCGTGCATATACAGCACGTTATCATATCATCGAGCTCCTTTTTTTAAAAGCATCGCTGCTTAAGCTTACTTCAGCCATTTTGTCACCTAGACAGGTATACAAAATTCGACTTCAATATTGCTACTGGGTTATTTTGCTACCAAACGTTTATGCTTAATAATTATGTCCTTACCCAGCTAAAAGCAGTTTCGATCGGTTACAACTGCCTAACTCCGCATCATTTATAGTTATGGTCCACTTCAAATCAGTTTTGAGCGCGAGTCTAGTCGAGCTGACTAGAAGTAGGCCTACCTGACGCTGTAGAATGATGGTACTACACATGCCAAGTTAACAGGTGAAGTGGGTGCTTAATTTACTGTAGACCCCATAATAATGCTATTGATAGACCGGATGCAACTTTAACTACTGTGCAGTCTGTGCGATTCTAAAAAAATTAACATATTATGCAACATGTCATATGACATATGACATGTTGAACATGTTAAGCTAAATGTTTAAGTAGCATAATTAGGCCTACTAACATAATAATGTATATGGAGCATAATATGATTCTTTTACCTAATCATGCTAACAATAGCAAGTGGATATTAGCGTAACCTGGTCTCTGACAACATAAAAAATTCAGATGAAATCGTTTAATTTATTGATTAAAATGAAAGATCCCAGTCTCTGTACTTTGATGTCCTACTTGGACCTATTGTCAATTTGACATTATTTACAAACTTAAATTTAGCAATCAGGAACACAATGAACCATCGTGGAGCTCAAAGCAGTAGGCCTAGGTTAACACCAACAATTAACGGTAATCCGCGGATTAATCCAGCCAGGCTCAGGATTCGCAGCAGGGTATGAGCTCCGTCAATTAGTAGGAACGGCAAGTCGATCCACATTACATATCCTAATCCCCAGGCTCATTTTCCACCTTCTTTGCTCAACTTCTCAATGTGGTCAATCTAATCTCTCAATGGATCTTCAAACCTCCTCTGCCTCAACTCCACCAAAACAGAGTTGATTATTTTTGGCCCTCCTGACCAAATCAAGAATATCTCTGACCCTCCAATTATACACCTATCGGCTAAATCTTCACCTCTTACTTTTACTACTGCTGCTCCTTTCCGCAATCTTGGTGTAATGTTTTATTCGCATCTCTCCTTCTATAACCACATCTCTAACCTATCGCGTCCCTGCTTCATGCACATTCGTGGCCTCTGCCGCATCCGACCTATGATTGATTTTAAAACTGCTTCCACCATTGCTACGTCCATCGTTCACTCAAAGCTTGACTACTGCAATTCCCTCTTTTTAAACATTGAACCCACACAACTTAAGCGCATCCAACTAATAAAATAATTTACTAGCCACAGCCGTCACCAGAACCCTCAGACGCCATCACATCACCCCCACCTTCAAGACACTTCACTGGCTGAAAATCCCAGAGCGAATCCACTTAAAAGTTCTCTTATTAACCTACAATTTCCTACAATACTCACAGCCCAGATATCTTCGTGAACTCCTCATCATGCAGCCAAACCGCTCTACCAGATCATCCGCCTGCATAGGCGTAGGAGGCGAAGGCCCAGGGGGCAAATGCCCCCAAATTTAGGGCGAGTCTTTTTCGGGCAAACAGACCCGGACAATTTTAAACTTCTATACTTGAAGTTCAACGCTCATTCGCACCACATTATATCTCAGTTTCAACTTACCCGAATCGAGTTAGATACTAGCTCACAACCATATGATATGAAATTTGTGGAAAGGCTCTGACTATAACGGTAGCATTTTGTAAATGATGGTTAAAATCGCTGCAAATTCACGAGTCGAAATTTGCCCGCAAATTGCGGCAATTCGTGCGGGCTCAAGCAGGGTCTAATAGAGAAATTCCTGGCCCCTAGTCACAGCTTTCACGTTTCCCTAACCTATATAATTAAAAATTAGAAACAAATTGAATAATAAAAGTTCGAGCACAACTGGACCGCCTCCGAACGGTTCACCTTACAAGAGGTGCTTTATGGGTGATTAAATACGGTAAAATACAAAACATTATACAATTATTAATTTATTCAGTTGTTCATTTGAAGTTTAGACTGATTGTAGTGAAGCCAGAGCTTAAAGTGTGCGTGGACGGTCATGGACGGCGTCCATGCACTTATTTTAAAATCTGAACGCCGTCCTGTCACTTATTGGCCAGCACTGACTGGGAAGGTAAGGGGCGTCCAGGCACTTCTTTTGAAGAGGTATACGGGGCGTCCAGGCACTTATTTTTCCACAGTTTAAGCACTGTGAAGCCATAGGCTACAATCATAAACTGTGCAAATTCGCATATAAGCCTAAAATTACCCAGCCTGCGCTCCTAAATGCAACCGGGCCCGAGGTATTTGCCCCTCTGCCCCTTCTCCCCTGGTGCGAGCGCAAGAACAGAATCTCTGCTTTTGTACAGAGACATAGGCCTAGGGGCGGATACAGAGTGGGCAATCCGGCCAGACTCTGCACAGAACGTAACCATCATTTATTCAATATGACTAAAAAAGTTTTTCAGATTTAAAAAACGCAGTTTCCAGGTTTTTAATAAATTTTGGGAGAAAGACTAAAAATAGGTCGCCAGAAAAATGTCAGTTCAAAGTCATATCTTGATTTCCCTCCCATTTTTCCCTTCGAAACTTTCTGGATCCGTCACTGCATAGGCCTATAAGTGCACGACGTAGGCTAAATGCAATTTATTCAGGATTTATTTTTCGAACGAAATCAAAATCTTGGTCCCCTCACTGCTGAAGTCGCCCCTACGCCTATGTCCGCCTGCCTTATACTCTCTCGACCGCTGGTCACAAGTCATCTCATGTTCTCTAACCGAGCCATATCCAACTCAGCACCACGCCTTTGGAATGATCTGCCGCAAGAATTCCGATCTTTTTCAGTTTCTTCACAATCATTAGACTACTAATCACACACCCACCACCTTCCTCAGACTTTTCTATCCATCACACCCCGGGCTTTTCATTCGAAACTTAGGACACTCCTTTTTCACGAACTCTTACCCTGTCTCACCTGATCCTCCAGCCTCTAATTCTCGGTCCATACGACACCCGCCTTAGCAGCTGTTCCGCCCCTCTGATCCTATGGTAACTCGACCCGGACCACCATTGGATTACTCTTACGAACAGCCCTTTTGACCCAACACAGCGCTCGTGAGTACCGTCAACTGGGGTAACTTTGATAGTTTTTCGAATATTTGGCTCCATAAATGGAACTTTTTAAAAATATTTTTCTGGTTTTTTTGCTTTATTGTACCAAATGATGTCTTGTGATTACGATAAAACTCAATTTAATTTTTTTTAAGTATGCCTGGTATATTTTTTAAAAGCCCAAAGAGTTATCATTGTAACCCCAGGGGGTGGGGTTACTTTGATACCTTTTTACTTTTCAATGTGTTATCAAATAAGGACATAATAGGGATTACTTTGATAATTTTCTTCAGTTTTAAAAAAGAAACACGTATCCTCAACCATCTGGGGATCTAAAAAAAGTCCATAACTGGATAACTGACCATTGAGAGGATATCCAAAAAGTTTCTTTTCCATTGTCAAATGGACAACTTATTTCAAAAGTTTTCACCATTTTATTTTTATTTATAACTTTACTGGTGACATTTTTGAACTGAAATTGCTGTCTGTTGTTTTCTGTAGGCTTCTGTAGTTCTTCAACAATGCATTATATGGAACTGCAGGGTCAATATCAGCTTCTTTGTCAATAAATTTGAAATAACTACCTCCTGCATGGTTGTTTCTTCACAAATTTCACTTTCAGAACTTTTCTTCTTGGTTTAACATTAAGAATTTTTCCAATGTAGTTGAGATAACTTTTCTTTCCTTCATACTTAACAACAATCCATTGGTAAGGTCCATACTGGGACTTTATGGAGGCCACTGTCACCCCCTGCCGAGTAATACGAAGTGCGGGTAGTTAGTACCTGTACTACTATCTGGGTATTACACTGATCCACCAATTTCAGAATCAGAGGATGGTTCTACCTCTTGAACTTTATGTCGTTTTGCTGGTACTGGTACCAGTATCAGTACCAACAGTACTTTGCTTGTTCCAGGTAAAGTTTTATCACTGTTACTAAGATCAGTGTGTATGTATGTATGTATGTATGTATGTATGTATGTATGTATGTATGTATGTATGTATGTATGTATGTATGTATGTATGTATGTATGTATGTATGTATGTATGTATGTATGTATGTATGTATGTATGTATGTATGTATGTATGTATGTATGTATGTATGTATGCATATATGTATGTATGTATGTATATATGTATGTATATATGTATATATGTATGTATTATGTATGTGCATGTATGTATGTGTGTATGTATGTTTGCATGTATGTATGTATGTATACAAGTATGCATGTATGTATGTGCGTATGTAAGTATGCATGCATGTATGTATATATGTATGTATATGTATGTATGTATGTCCGCTGTAAACATTTTCAATCGATCACGTATTCTGAAACAGTTATTGCGGAGCTGTTCTGGGCCCGTTTCCAAAGTTTACATATCAATTATCAAAGTTACCCCGGGGGGGTCAAAGTTACCCCGCATATCAAAGTTACCCCAGTTGACGGGTAAGCTGTCATCCTTGTATTCAGTTATTAGCATCGAATTATAATTCCGTGTAAATTAATTTTGTTTGTGTTCACTGCAACATGTTTCGCACCACATCCGCTTGCACTCAACGGAGTTTCTATAAGCTGTTGGAGTGTTTTTTCTTCCTGGTCATCATTTTTCTCCAAACACACAGAGCAAAGGTATCTTGACAACGCGGTCAAATCTGATACCTTTGACATTGTATAAGTCTCTCAATGAAGAAATTCTTAGGTAGTCCACTAAACCCTTCTGTTGGAATCTTGAACATTACTGTACAGATTGGACAAGGCATCTCATATCCTGGTCCATTGCTGATTTTGAACCCGGTCTCTTGAATGCATTTCATGCAAAATGCATAAATGCATGGCACACCTTTCGGATTGGTGAAGACTTCCATGCATATGCAACACGTTGTCATATTAAAGAGCTCCTTCATTTTAATAGCATCGCTAGGCTACTTAAGTTTACTTCAGCCATTTTGTCACCTAGTCAGGTATACAAAATTCCACTTCAATATTGATATGCCTACTGGGCTATTTGCACCAAACGTTTATGCTTAATTCTGTCCTTGCGCAGGTAGCCTAAAGCACATTATTAAGCCATAGACCTATATTCGTGCGAAGAACAATTTAAATCGGTTACCACTGCCTTACTCTACCATCATTTATGTGTTCCACTTGAAGTCAGTTTTGAGCATAAGTCTGCCTTGACTAGAAGTAGCTCTACTTGAAGCTGTAGAGTGACAGTACTAACCATGTCAAATTAACAGATGAAGTGGGTGCTTTATTTACTGTTTATGCTATTGGATGCAACTTTAGCTACTGTTCACTGCTCAGTGCTGCTCTACTAAGAAATCTAACACACGCAACATGTCATATATAGGCTATGCTCCTTATACCTTGCACCTAATTATGCCAAAAATAGCATGTGGATACAGTGGCGTAGCTACCATGTGTGCAATGTGTGCAAAGCACACGGGCCCACGACCTCCAGGGGCCCACACAGATTGCTGAATTATTTATTTTAGGCTATCCTAATTAGTAACTCACATTATTTTTTGATAGATGTGAGTTTTGTGAACACACTTGCATTAGGATATACTTCGTTACTGAATTTACTGGCTCCTGTGAACCGCCTTGCTGTTGACAGGCAAAACTAAACTGAGTTCCCAACCTTTTTGACTTCAGGGCCACTTTTTCTAAGTTCTAGGACATTAGAGGACCACAACGTCCACAAGGCTAAGCTTTGATTAACTGAAAGCATAAGAATTGTTATAATTGATCAAAACTAGAATGCTTGATGCTAATTACAGGCGTCAAAATAAAATAATCTGTTATAGAATGTAATAATATGTTCTATCTTGTCCACAATTTAATTGTCAACTATGTCATATATTGTTTGTGATTCTTTGAGAGATGAGGGACATTTTATGAGGCCTGGCGGGCAACCTTTGGCCCGCGGGACACGGGTTAGGAACCGCTGAGCTTTTCACTCCAAGCCATCGCTACTCTGTAGCTCTGGGCATGGGACACCCCCTTGTAGGGGTTGGCGAATCTCTACCGCCATGGGTGCCAGGGTGGGAGGCGAAAACCCTCATTTTTCGCTATAAATTTCCATTCCCTAGCCATAGTTTCAGTTTTCAGCTGAAACGTTGCAGCTAGACAGCTATGGTGCTACAGGGACCACCTCGCTCCACCCAAAACACACCTGAGGGGTCGGGTGGAGGCAGAGTATTGTTGGGGGAGAGGAGAAAATCATTTTGCCGGTAAATGGAAATATCAAGAGACGCGTACCGGTTAGGAGGTCGGAGTGTGATGAGGCTGGGTTTGGGTCGGGTGAATCGGGGTGGTGTGGGAGCAGGCTGTTGGGGAGCCGGCGGTTGGAACGAGTTCGAGTGGGCCAAATGCGAAATTTATCGGGCAATGCAGAGTACCCCAGAGAGGTGGAGGCAAGGTGGGCCGGCAGGTTAAGGGGGGGGGGTCGGTCAGTCAGTGAGATGAGTAAAATAAATTGGGGTTGGGAAGTAGGAGAAAGGATATGGGATGAAGTGAAGTGAGGGTGGGGAAGTAAGGAATTGGCCGGATCCTAAATTTCCCGGGAACGCCTTGTACTCCAGCTAGTAATCTAATAAGAGAAAGGTGATGCGAGGCATCGTAAAATCGTAGAATCAAAAAGGCAGAGGCTTTAAGAGAATGAAATAGGTCCCGCAAAATAGGAAAGCTGATAAGAGTAAAAAAATTCTATATCCAGGCATGATGCCCATTAGTGTGGCCCAAACTTACTTGGGAGAAATATTTTTTCAAAATATGCTGCTCCACAAGGCTGCCCTTGTTCCACTTGACTAGAAGACTCTGAGTTGAAAAAATTGAAGAGATCTGTCCATGTTTAGAGGTACAGATTTCCGAGAGCTTTTATAGGACACACGTAAAATGTGCATCCGAAATTTTAACAGCTACATTATGAATTGACAGCAGCATTCATGTAGGCCTACTCTAAGTTGCCATCTTTCTAAATCATAATCAAGGTGTTAACTGTATTTAAATAAATAAAGAATTATAAGATTATACACAAATATAAGCTTGTTTCATGTTCTTTGTGTTAGAAAACAGTTGCTGAATTGGAGGTAATTTCAAAATTTTCCTGCCGGCTAATAAAATAAAGGTTTTTTACTCCCAATTTGCTTCAAATATAATTGGATTGTTCACTTCTAATTGATCTGTATACTGCTAATTTATAATAAATCAAGTATTTTTACCGTAATTTGTTAAGCACTTCTTGCATATGATATATTAAAGATTAATGCTGGTCTCTTGACTCTGTGTAATAATGGCTCATACTGTTTGACAGAAGCCTTAGCTACCCATGGCATCATCCAGAAGCTCCCAATATTGTTGGCTCTTATGGCTGATGGTTGCTAAAGATCATTCTTTCTAGACAGTCACAAAACATGGGTAAAATCCTGCAGAATTTCATATTTCATTAAGATAATGGAATAATTAGTTAGGTCATGAAAGTAATAATGGGCGCTACCTAGGTAATCAGTTTTTAACCCTCAAATGACCAACTGGGGTCCTGGGGGACCCCAGCACCGTTTCGACTCGTGTAACTTTTTTGCCAGCAAAATTTTTTTAACGGTCTTTTATGAATTTGTCACGTGGACATCGCTAACTGTTTACGTCTAATTAAATCCGGTTTAACTTTTACGGTTATTTTTAAAATATGAAATATCTCGTGGGTCCCCGCGCTTTATGATGATTTTTCACATGGAACCGAGCGCTACTCCATGAAAAGATATTATGACAGCGAAAATTGGTCTAGTAGGATTTAGTGTATGTATGTATATATGTATGTATGTATGTATGTATGTATGTATGTATGTATGTATGTATGTATGTATGTATGTATGTATGTATGTATGTATGTATGTATGTATGTATGTATGTATGTATGTATGTTTGTATTTATGTATGTATGTATGTATGCATGCATGTATGTATTGCATGCATCTATAAATACATACATTCAAACCTGCATGCATACTTGTGTGTATGTGTGTGTCTGTGCATGTATGTACGTTTGTATGGATGCATGTATTTATGTACATACCTAGTTGCATGCACTAGAACTACATGCTAACAGACGGGGTGTAATGGCAGGGGGATAATGTCCTACGGAGGGCAATGGTGGGGGCAATGACAGGGTAATGGGTTGGGGGGGGGGGTGGTAATGTTCTATACTCCTTTTAGATCCATGCCAAAAACATAGTCGTACTTCTCCGCTATGGCTTATCCCGCATGCTAGCTGCTTTGTAAGGCGTCCTTGTAAGGGACGGCTGTGTTACTGCGCTATATAAATTGTCCTGATTATTGTTGTTATTATTATTACTAACTCACAGAAACTATACTGACATTGCTTATTTACGCAAGTTACATATGTTACCCCTAACAATATGGACGCATCAAGCAATGAACGCGTTATTAATTATTGGGGTCCCACGGGACCCCAGTTGGTCATATTAAGGTGCAAAATATGTTGGTCGCATGAGGGTTAATCTAAGCATCTCCGAATGACATTCCCCCAGAGAAAATCTAGAGCTGTTGTTCACATGGACATAGGGCCTAAGTAATGTTGACCCCGAGAAAAACTATATACGTAACATTTCCATCCCCTCTGAAAGATTTGACAGGTCTTGTTGACACAGGGATATTGTTGAAACGTAACGTTTTCCTGGCAGCAGAGTATTGATGTACAAAAAGGTCATCACCTTTAAAAGTATGGAATTGATCATGTTTGTTGACAATTTTTATGGAAAGAAACAGGTCATCACATTTTAAAGTAGCCTACGGAATTTACTTTGTTGTTTGAAAATTTCAACCTGAACGACTTTAAAAAAGTTCCTCAGGGATCTAGATGAAGCACTGCATGGTAGTAATTACCATCTGACCCAAACCAGGCTTAAATAGATTTTTTTAATTTGTCGTACACAGTTTTAAAGTGTAGGTCTCTGCTTTAAAATGACAAACTTTATTGCACTATCATTTTTCTGTCTCTAGGTTGAGTCAAAATATGATTCAGCTGTTCAAATTTCGAATCTGAGAAAAATGCATCCAAAGTTTGCATAACTTTTGGAATGCAAAATTCTTTAGTAACCATGTTCAGAATTGAGTTTAATTAAAAAAAGATAAACAGCCTGCATAATAGGCTAGACGACAGTCTGGTTCGTTTAAATCATAGGCCTACCTCATTGCCATGCCGCCATGCTAGCCTGATGCCAAGTTTGACTATTGATGCTGGGAATATTGCAAATTTTAAGAAAAGTTGTTTAATTATTAAGACAATAGCCACTAAAAATATCTAAATATCTTTAAAAATTAAATTGTTTACAAATTACTGTTTTAATTACATTGAAACAGTAATTATTTACAATTTCATCCCACAAAATGGAAAACAAGTTGAGTTTTATCACATGTTGGCCATTATCCAGGAGGCATGTGTTGCGACATAGGTCTAGTTTGGGGCTATCATGAAATGCCTGGACAGGAAATCCTTCGACCATACACCACATTCTAATGGAGGTGTATGTCACAAGGAGATCTCTTTAAAACTGTTCGATCTTCTTATTACTCAGAGTCAAGAATTAGCCAAAGTCTGCCTGTCAAGGTTAAATCTAAATTTTTAAGAGCGATTGAAAACATCTACAATGCTTCAAGTTATATTTCATATTTCATTTTCTGTAAGACTTTAATTGATTCTACATTGGCCTAATAGCTTTAAAAGACTGATTTAATAGACACATTTGTGATGATAATTGCACGGCTCCTTGGAGTACTGTCAAAAAGCGATTTTTTAAATTTTTCGATGCCTAATTATAATGATGCAGAAAATTGGTACCAGTAAACATTGTTCAATTTTGTTCAAACTTGGCCAATAAATCACTAATGGCATATGGAACAAGAGCAGCCTTGTGGAGAATTGAATTTCCAAACTTTTTAATTGTGGGCCACCCTAATGCCCATCTCAAACCTCGCTATATGTGGAGGGCGATGATGATTTCTTTGTCATGAAAACATATATAACGGCGACGATGGAGAACAACAACCAAACGATATAAAAAATGAGGAGAAAACACAGTGCGTTAATTACTGTATATTCTGCAAAGTATCACCTCAGCCATTATGTATGCATGTATGAGCATTTGTTATAGCGCCCATTAAAGATTATTACTTAGAGGAGCTCCCGACCAGTGGCGCAACCATAAATTTATGACGGAGGTTATGGCCTGGTCGGATGCCTTTCCTGACAACAACCCAACAGTAGGCCTACTACAGTAAACAAAAATGGAACAAAGGGAATAATGCAAGAAAAACAACTGTTTCTACAAACAATAATGGTTTGGTTTTTATTTTGGATAAATAACCTTTTAAAAACTTTTTCCTAAGTCAATGGGGCTAACCCCTAAACCCCTTTTATCTATGCCACTGCCGACTACAGCGCGGGCACCGAATTGAAGTTCCACAACGATGAGCATGAGCAGATACAAGTGAAGGACTTGCTCAGGATCCCTACGCGTCGGTTTGAGGATTCGAACCCGCAACCTTCCGGCCCCAAGGCACCGAACATACCCCTACGGCCTACACCATCGCGCCCCACAAAATAATAATAAGCTACTTATAAAGATAATCCTCGTTTTCCCCCCAAACTGAGTTAACGCAGTATGATTACAATGATTAAGGAAATAATGATCACAGTTGATACAGAGTCAAATTTAACTGTCGGCACCCATGCAAGGCGTCCAGCAATCCTACTGTTAAGTTTGCCAACCAAAGGAAGAGTGAGTGGACCTCTGGGAGGGTAGAGGGAAGCGATCCCGCATATGTACTTCTTCATTCCTGAGTGTGTACCATTACCATAAAAAACCTTCCTATGTCCAATGCGAGGCAAGCCAATCAGCATTAAGGTAATTAATCTTACACGGCCTATGTCCACAACATATTACGGATAGCAACATTTTGAAGAATATTCCAAATGGAAAGATGATTTACAATGACTTGCTTTCTCAAGTCCACTGATAAAACTTTTCACGCCATGTCTTAAATCCAAAAATAAAAACGATTGTCTTAGGCATAGGCAACATCAGTTATAGGACTAACACAACGTCCTGGCAGAGAAACAAACCAGCCAAACTTACTTCCTATTTTTAAAGAAAATCTTGAATAGGGGCCTAGGCCTAATAGTTAAGCTTACCAAAGTAAATTACTTCGAGTTCAAAAAGCATTACGATAATTAATATTTTATTTATTACTTAAACTCGAAGATCAGAATCCATTGATTGTCAGCCACAAACAGTCGACCATTTATCTCATCCATATGAATCCTCTCTGGAATTTTCAAGATTCCGTGCTTTTTATATTTTGAGAGAATTTCTCTCTTTAATTCTAAATCCGAATCCAACAGCAGAATTCGACCGTTCCCTCGATCAGCGACCATCACGAATCCATTTGCATCGACGGACAAATAAATTGGTCGATTCAGTTGTCCGATGGACGATCCGCGTTGTTCGCCAAATGACTTCTTAAGGTTTCCATCTGCATCCACTATGCACACCCTCTGCACGTCATTAGCATAAAGCGAGCTATGACTGATTACAAAATCGCCACTGATCAGTTTAATAGCATGCAGTAGATGATGAATACATGCTTTGGGCGATAGATCTACTTTTCATATCAATTGCCCATCTGGTGAATACTCGTTAAATTTCTTTTCAAAACAGACGGCCAAGATGATATTTGTTTCATATGTAACGGATAAACCCAAGACAAGGCCATCTTCTTCTGACCATTTATTTATTAATTTACCTTTTCGATCGACTCCAAAAATTTCACTAGAAAGACCGGGTTCTATATTAGCGCTGATGTAGAGACGTTTATTTCTGTCGCAGGATGCAATGTCCCTTGGATCAATTAATTCCTTCAATTTCCATCGACGCCTTAGATTGAAATCCATCGAATCGTAAACTTCAACTTCTGAACTCCTTTTAGTCAAAACAAACAAGTCTTTATCTAAGATCGTCATTCCTCTAATGTCTTTGCTTTCTTTTTTCAACCACAGTTTCTTCTTTTTATCAGAATTTGTTTCGATTTTGTGAACTAAAACTGATTCTGATTTATATCGAAATTCGGCTGAAAACAGAAAAAAGATGA
The DNA here is from genome assembly GCA_949752735.1 of Lumbricus terrestris. NCBI lineage: Eukaryota > Metazoa > Annelida > Clitellata > Crassiclitellata > Lumbricidae > Lumbricus > Lumbricus terrestris. The sequence continues at coordinate 73,067,076 of OX457037.1, forward strand.
CTAACTTTTAAACTAGTAGAATGTAAATGTAATGTAATGTAATTTAAATCTTCGAGAATTTCTCAGCGCCCACAAAAGCCACGTCAGGAAGACCAGCTTATTCACCGGCGCTAGAATGCAGCTACGAAACGGAATCAACTGAAGAACTGTATTATACGCCACTGGTTGCTGTCTGACACTATCCGTCTATCAGTCACAAGCCTGGACAAAGGAGGAGGACCACACTAATCATCCTTGATATGACAGTGTCGATAAACACCAACAAGAGAGAGACAGAAGATCGGCGCGATCCGAGTGACGAGGAGATGATGCCGTGATCAGCCAAAGAGAGTCAACCAACTCTACCAAGTCTTCGAAGAAGATGCTTTGTCATTGCTAGCGAAAGGTCAACGAAGAACAGCATCGAGCTGATGTCGCAAGGCGTTTAAACGTTGACTCAAGCAGCGAAACTCTGTCGTCGTTTGTCTAAGTGAAATCGCACGTTTGGCACTAATAATTAAAGACAATCATAACCTAGAGGGGTGTTTAACCCTTCGGAGGTGAGGTGACGATTTGTAACGCCAGAGGTGAGGTGGGGTTTGACAAACCCCAATACATATTTTTATATTCAAGCCGGGAAATCAAATGGAAAATACTAAGTTGAGTTAAACTATTCTTCTCTGATCAATAATCAACTAAACAGACGATTACCACGAACAAATATCTGCTTTCAATCCTAATTAGATGGCCAGAAGGTGAACCCACCCAATGTGTACTTAACCCATGCAAGTTTGGGTCCTCATGTGCAACATTATCAAATGCACGAATAACCATAATATATATATATTTTTAATACAACATAAAATGTTTTAGCCATCATTGTCGTCAGCCTTCTCAATGCCAACACAGAATTGACGCGTTCAAGGCACACTCGCATGCCAAATCATGGCTCATAAAATCAACATGTATAATTGTTTGTATACGAAAAAATGCAATTTCCTTTAAATATGCAACAAAATAAAAATAAAAAGTGTTCGTTTTAATTACCTGAAATTTGTGGTAATGTGTCCGTATTTCATGTCCACAAAGGTAGAAAAAAATAATTAGAACTGGCTCCATGTTTTCCGCTAAAAATTTAAAGTAGAATGCCTCTGGGCTGTGTCACACCCCACCTCACCTCCGACGGGTTAATATCTAGAAATCTACAGCGTTAACTAAGAGTCCAGTTCTTTCCTTCTTTCTTTTGGAAGACTCCAGACCGACCGTGCGAGCGGAATCTCGCGGGTATACAAAAGGTAAGGTATTGGGTTGCCATTCTGGAAAGACGCCCTTCCTAGTATCGTAACACAGAAACCGTTTGCTACAAATGCGTATTGGCACACATGTAAATGTAGGCTAAAAACCGATGGAAACGGAGTAAAAAAAACGGAGAAACGGCGCAGGGCCGGATTAAGAAATGTGGAGCACTGTTCGGGAAATTTTTGCGGAATTCTGATTATCCTGTTTTAGTCACTTGGTCGAAATTTTTGTAAAATATAGGCCTACCGATTTTTCCTGCCAAAAAAGGTGACGACCTTTTTCTAGTCGCTTGGTCGAATATGACTCAAAATAGGCCATACCAATTTTTTCCGAAAAAGTTTTTCTCTCATGTGTGGGACCCCTAAAGCGTGGGGCCCTGTTCGGCCGAACATATTGAACATGCCTTAATCCGGCCCTGAAACGGCGTTATATTCGAAGAAATAAGAAAAAAACCGAAACAGCGGAAGATGAGCTATGCGGAGGCAGAGGACGAATCTTTGAGAAGCAGGAACGCTTAGGAATGAGATGCGAATAAAGCACATAGGTGTCAAAAATACACGATTGGCCGGAAATGTGTAGAGAGCGAAGAGTTGGTGTGATGTGGTCTCGGTAAGAGAGTCCAAGACACAGCTTGATGAAGTATTCTAGTTAGTGGAAAAAGTGTGCATTGCGTGAGACTTAAAGTATCGAGTTGCAGTAGTCAAGTCGCGTCAGAAAAAGGCAGCGAATCAGTCATCAGTGTTTCAGTGATGCTAAGAGTAGAGCGGAGCTGTCTGATTCTCCTTAGATCAGGGGTGTCAAACCTTTTTTAGTGGCGGGCTAGTGTGAACATCTTCCAACAAGTGGCGGGCCAGTGTAAATGTAATCGGATTTCTATATAGCGGCTGTCTTATGACCTCGACCATGAGGGTGAGATCCTTCACCACCGCGCGCCCGTTTGAATGGACGCCACGCCATTTAGGTCCCCGTGGACGGACCGTGCTAGCCCGAGACTTTAAATCTCTGAAATAGCCACCTATCGGGAATCGAACCGCGGCCCGCACGCTCTCTTCCACAGACGCACGGCCGCCAGCTCTCTTACCGATGTAGCTAACATGTGAACATCTTAAAACAAACGAGCAAAATTGGGTAGTGATCTGATCCAAATATCGCGAAAAGATCTTGATTCAATTCACTTTTCGCTTCTTATTAAATTTTGACAACATTTTAAATATTATAATACTTATATAAGTGTTTCTTAACTTTAATAACACTGGTCAACAAATTTTAACTTTTTTTTTGTTTCCGAAAAATCTTTGACTGTTTTCTATAGAAGTTGACGTGCTGAACACGGTGGTGTTCTCAGAATTTTTGTATCACGTAAGGTTTTTGAGAAAACGGGCATGCAAGATTTTAACTGAAATGCTTGTTTATTGCATATTACACTGGTGAACAAATTTAAACTTTTTTTGTTTCTGAAAAAACTTTGACTGTTTTATATAGAAGTTGACGTGCTGAACACGGTGGTGTTCTCAGAATGTTTGTATCACGTAAGGTTTTTGAGAAAACGGGCATCTAAGATTTTAACTGAAATGCTTGTTTTTTGCATATTATCCACTGGTCAACAAATTTAAACTTTTTTTGTTTCTGAAAAAACTTTGACTGTTTTCTATAGAAGTTGACGTGCTGAACACGGTGGTGTTCTCAGAATTGTTGTATCACGTAAGGTTTTTGAGAAAACAGGCATGCAAGATTTTAACTGAAATGCTTGTTAGCCTTGTTTATTGCATATTATCCACTGGTCAACCAATTTTAACTTTTTTTGTTTCCGAAAAAACTTTGACTGGTTTCTATAGAAGTTGACGTGCTGAAAACGGTGGTGTTCTCAGAATTTTTGTATCACGTAAGGTTTTTGAGAAAACGGGCATGAAAGATTTTAACTGAAATGCTTGTTTATTGCCTATTATTTTCAATATACTATAATTTAATTTCATTGTAAAACAAATCTTTATGACAATTCTTCCTCATAATATTATGTGCTGATGATGACTGTATCACTTAGTTTCCTTTCCTATTCTTGCCCGAGAAACCAGAAACATTAGGGAGACAAACTGATCAGCCCGTCACAGTCATAATCTTTCTGCTCTCGCCAGACCATCGGGACGGCATACAGCATTGCTTTCGCAGGACCCCCGGAGTCAAACTCTAAGATCTGCTGCAGCACATCTTCCACAGCAAATGAGAGGCACGCATTCCTTGGCTTTCTCTCCAGTCTTGCAACCAAAGTACAGCTCAAAGCTTTATTGACAAGTTCAGTCACTGCGTGTCTCTGAGGATTACTCATATAGCATAGCCTACTCTCCACAACTGTATCAAAATGTGCATGTATCACATTTCATGCAACACTAGCGAGATATTTCTGCTGCCAACAACCGTCTTAAAATATATTATAATTTAAAGCTTATCTGTATATAAACTGGCTAACTTGTTATACATCTTGCATACATGTAGACCAAACTAAATTTTGGAAATACGACATCAAACTACAAACAAACTGATGTCAACTTCCTCAGTAAGATATACATGTAGGCCTATGCAGAGAAGCGGCTCTAATAGTGCTTAGAACTTTCGGAGGAAGATTTTAACCAGCATTAATGCATATGCAGGCCCAAGTTTATATTTTATTATGCAAGACAAACATATATGTAAACTGTCCTAAGTGCATGCCTGGACATACCTCAGTTACACGAAGCTTATTATAACGTTATATCTGAAAAATGGAAATAAATATAAAAATTGAAGATTTCTCAAAAACGGTACGTGCTGGGACAATTTCAAGGTCATTTTCGTGATCAGCAGCAGAAACTGCATAAGAGACACCTGAAAGTGTTCAGGAAACAAAATCACTGTTGGCAAAATTATAATTTTGCCAACAGACAACCGAGGACTTTCTATACATATAATAGGCCTAGGACTGGTTTCTTCTTCTTTAACCGCTTTGTACAGGTTTTTGGGATATATTCGGAGTTTCAGAAAATTTCACATCTTGTTTACAGAACAAAATCATTCAATTAATTTAAATCTATGAAAGCAGATTGACGAATGATTGTTTGCAAAATAAAATAATGTCTTTGAAGAATCAAAGCATGGTTGTTAGCGTTAGAAACGGAATTTTAAGTGGGGCGCCATCTATCGTTGAGAGTGAAATCACGACCACAATATGTTCACAAGTAACCTATCCTCCAGTCCTAACTCCTAAGCTTGTCTATCCTCTAATATAAGACAGAATCCTTGAGAGACAACCAACCGGAAAGTATAGATACACAGTCTAACACAGAGCTGTGAGTCTGAGCAAAAGTGACGTCAGTAAGAAAAAACCTCCATGTATTTGGCGCTGACTGTAAAATATAAAAATTTGAACTTTTATCCTCTAATTTTGTCATCTTTAGGGAAGGCTCTGCGGGCCAGGAAAAAATCGTCGGCGGGCCAGAAATGGCCCGCGGGCCAGCTCTTTGACACCTCTGCCTTAGATGAAACAAACATACCCGAGAGATGGCTGCTATCTGAGGTTTGAGGGAAGTGCCGAGTAAAGAATGAGTCCAAGATCCCGCAAGGTAGACAGAGAGAGTATAGAGGAGGAAGTACAGAGTGAGAGTTCAGCACACTGTAGCAACTTAGAAGAAAGATCAAACCAGATGAGCTCAGATTTGCCAGGGTTAAGTTTGAGGCATATAGACAGACCTCCATAGTATGATGTCGTCAATGCAGGGCTCGAAGTCTCTTTGTAGCATTTGCAACGTGATTTGAGCGCGAATGTACATTGAGTTGGGCATCATCAGCAAAGAGGTGGATTTCTATACCCCGACGAGAGGCAATGGCTGACAGTGCAGACTGCAGAGGTATCGAAAATGAACAGTAGGGGCATCATAACAGAGCCTTGTGTAACACCAAAGAGCACAGATGTAATGAAAGGTATGAGGAACATGCTGAGTGCGGTTAGAGAGGTAAGACAGAAATCAGTTGAAGATAGTGGCAGACATGCCAAAAGAATTTTACAAGACTTTAAGCAGGTTGCAGTGATCAACACAGTCCAGAGCAGCAGAAAAGTCAAGGAGTATTAAAGCAGTCACATATCAATTATCAGAGGCAAGGATAAGTTTGTAGACTTTCAGGACGGCAGTTCCGTAGAGTGGAATTGCCTGAATCCTGATTGAATAGGCGGAAGAAGATTATTTGCAGAGAAGTAAGAGAGGAACTGAGTGTGGACTACTCTTTCTATCGTCTTGAATAGAAAGGAGACATTAGAAATAAGCTTATAGTTAGAACAGAGAGTTGAATCAAGGCCACTCTCCTTAAGATGAGGACAAATAACTGCTCGCTTCTGCGAGTTAGGAAAGTGTGCTAGTAGAAAGAGAAAGATTGATTGATCAGGAAAGCTAAGATGTGAGGTTGAACTTTTAGAATCCAGGTAGGAACAGGGTAAAGTTCAAAGTGCTTGGATGCGGATTTCATCAGCAGGTGAGCAATTATAGACAGTGTGACAGAATCAAAGGTTGATAGAGAGGCGGTAGTAAGCAGAGTTATTTTAGGAGGAGGAGAAGGAGAAGAGCTTAAAGAACTATTTCTGACATGATATTTTATCTAAGAATGAATTTAGCAAGTCATCCGATGCCGCGTGACAGAGTCTCCCCCTAAAAGTCTCCCTCCGGAGACTTTTTTTAGAAACAGATTCTCCCTCTGAGACTCTGTATCAGCAAGGGGGATACTCTGTTTCGGGGGAGACTTTATTTCGTGACACCGGCTTAACAGTCTGGAGGAGCTGGATGGAGGAGGAAATAAAGAAAATGTCCAAGTGTTTTTGTTGCCCTGTGCTTCACCAAGCCGTCTACGAATAAATTCCGCACGCTTCTCCTGGAAAAGTGTCGTTGTTGATCTTGTTGTTTGGTCCAGGCTTCTCGAGTTTAAAATTATATAATATACAGTCTGTCAAGTCCACTGGTTGTCCTTAATGATTTTGAGCATTCTGCGTCAAACCATGAGCATCCTGCTTTTTGTCGATTATGGTGCGCAGAGGAGCGTGGCAATCAGTTCGGAACATGTTGAACAAAATGATCAATGTCAATCAAGACGTCGATAATAAAAGAAGTTTTACGGAGACGCACATAGGTCTAGTTCGCCGGGTTTCTGGCTGGAAGAGCTGAGGACTTGGAGAATTTCAGACTTCGGGATGAATTAAAACTAGCCATGCAGACTGCAGAGTGATAAAAAGGTAGGTTAGCTGGGATTAAAACATAATTTCTTATTCAATTTTACAGGTTACATTGAATAATCTGAATAAGAATATTTTTTATAAACTATTAGGACTAGCCCAATTACTTTTGCAAAATGCATGTAATAATATTATTTATAACTTTACTTTCCGAATGAAATTGTTAAATTAAAAAAACTTCTTTAAATAAAAGTGGCCAGTTTTCTCTTATAAATTTCACAAGTTAGTCTTCATACCGAGTAATTTTAGTTTTTCTTGTGCAAGAACCGCCACACGCTGTTCGTTCTCGTTTAACTCTTGCTTCAGTTTCTCTTTAGCGCCCAAACTCTTCTTTTTCTTCTCTATAAGAGCAACATTTACAGCTTTTCGTTAGAAAATTTCCAAATGTAAGCGATATAGGCCTACATGTAGGCCAAATATGACCTAAGAAAAGTGCTGTTGTGAGATCAATTATAACGATGGGTACATAGATCTAGACCTTAGTCAGGATATATTATCGATGGTATCAATATCGGGATATATTTATTTATTCATTTCTATAGCGCCCCTTCAAACTCTACTCAGATGCGCTTCCAACTACAGCGCAGACACTGCATCGGAGTTTCACTTCGAAGCGCCAAGTAATTGCGAGTGATCGTCTTGCACAAGGTTCCTAAGCAGGGGCTTGAGGTGAATTCGAACCTGGAACCTCCGTCTTCAAGGCAACGACGCCACCACTGCAGTCTACCGCAACGTCGCGCCCCACTGTTGTTGGAGCAGTAAAACATATGCCAGAGATAGGCTATGCCTGAGAATTGTTCAAACAGTTTTTCAAAGGCTTTAGCCATCTGTCATGTGGTGGAATTCGACTTAGAAGACTATTTTAGTCTATATTTTGCAACTTCCCAGCGTCTCAAGCTGAAGGTTTTAATGCGGCAGACTAGTTTCTCTCAACATAGACCTACATATAGCCTAGGTGGACTCTACGAAATTACCTGACGTTACATGTTGTTCAGTAGTTTGGCATACATTAGTTTTGCTCTTCATTTTAATAGCTTCTGCTGGCATCTTGAGTAAAAGATCCTCCTGAAGTATATAATCTCAAATGCCAGAAATCGTCGCCCATGATTATCCACAGATGCGTGTAGTAAAATGTTGAATAAGTGTTCTAATGATCTTTAGCCACTAACTTTTAGGCTCTTGCGCATGTCCCCGATAGGCCAAAATGTCATTGCTTCTGATGTATTTTCTATAACTATGAATATACTTATTCATTGATGTGATTAATTATTTATCTGTAAAACACTGATTATCCTTATGATTGTACACAATGTCATCTTTTCATTATCTTTTTGCCGTAGTCGTTGCTCCACCCCGGCACACTTTCCAGATAGTCAGCATTCTTTCACATTCTGAATATCATCATCGTCTGGACGTCTGCCATCACTAGGATAACCTTTTTTCTCATAAATAATCATTGATACTATTTGATAGGCCTAAGGGTTATCAGCAACTTAGGAGAGCTTCCTCTAAACCATAATTACCCTACCATCTTCCATCTCAGAACAATCCAGATTTTATCTCTGTTCAAGCAGTTCAGACCATTTTCTGATAATATAATTTTTAATTGAAGCACCAGTAGGCTATTATCATCTCGCACCTTCAACTGAATTCACATTTTGTTCCTAATGAGATAGACATCACTGAAAAAATTACAGTTCTAATTTATTATTTTTACTAATAAAAGTATGCCTAATTACTAGTACTATTATTCAAGTAAATTTTTTAGTGCCCAACTTTAGGCGATTTGTTACTTCCTGACTTTCTTTATCCGAATTGTTTTTAAATTTCACCTTCCAAAAGACGATCAATTTCGATACGTTGTTCCACATCTTGAAGTTGTGTGCTTCTTCTCTCCTCTTTCGAGTCAAAATCTCCTGAAAAATAGCAACCTTCACTTATTATAGAACCCACCACATAAGCTAATAGCTTACATTATTTCATGCCCTAAACCAGGAATAGTTATCTTAACCCGTTTTGGACCATTGTTCGTTTTACGAACATCCTTTTTGAAGACCTCACATTGGGTGTCCTCTCTCTCTGGATGGCCTCCAATCGGCTACTCCTAAATCCATCCAAAACTCAGTTTATTTGGTTGGGTGGCCGTAGGCAACTCCAGGGTATTGACCTCTCACAATTTGCTCTGCTCTTTCCTCATATCTCCTTTTCCCTCACAGTTCGTGATCTGGGTCTCACCCTCGATTCTGAACTCACTCTGTCCCAGCATGTGAACTTGGTTGCTCAGAGTGCCTATTACCAGCTTCGTCAGCTTCGGGTGGTCTCCCGCTCTCTCTCTCTCTCACGACGCAGTCGTCGCCCTTGTCCACGCCTTTGTTACAAGTCGAATTGACAATTGTTACCCCTTACTTGCTGGTCTTCCCATTGGGGTCCTGGGGCGACTTGATCGTGTATTGCGCTCCGCTGCTAGCCTTGTTGGGCGGCTTCCTAAATTTGCTCCTGTCTCTGCCTATATGCGTGATGTGCTGCACTGGCTGCCAGTGTCCCAGCGGATCTCATACCGCATTACTGCTGTGGTCTCACGCTGTGTCCTTGGCTGTGCTCCGTCATACTTGCGTGATCTTTGCTGTCCAGTCTCTGACGTTGCAGCGCGTCGTGTACTTCGCTCTTCGGCTAGGGGCGAACTTCTGGTCCCGCGGGCTCGCTTAGCTATTAAGCAGCGCCGTGCTTTCTCGGTTGTGGGGCCTACAGTCTGGAACGACCTCCCGGTTACGCTTCGCTCTCTACTTGTGGCCCATCCGGCTGGGTTCTACAAGTCTCTCAAGTCTTTTTTCTTTGCTCGTGGTTGGGCTGGGAGCACCTCTGAGTAGTTTCTTGAAGGGGCGCTATATAAGTGCTATGAATGAATGAATGAATGAATAATCTCCGGTACAGGTGCCTTTATGTCAGCAGGAAGACTGATTTGTCGGATAGAACGCAAAAAATTATAGTTTTTCAAGTTTTGAATTGATTTCAACTAAATGCCAAATACTGCAAAACTACGTATGTTCGCCGTCCTTTGTTTGCAAAGTTGTTATTTTGGTCTGATGTGTGATATCGCAAAAGATGATGGGCATTTAAAAAGTGCATATATTTTGTACAAGGCACATGCTATTTGCATAATTTTTTCGCAAAAAACGGAGTTTTACGAACAGTGGTCCAATAGGCTACTGATGCGTCAAGTCAAGTCAACGTTGATTTACATACGCCTGTATCATATTCTTAGCTACAAGTCATGTATCAACCAACTCACAATTGTGTATGTATGTATGTATGCATCTATGTACATGTATGTATGCATGCATGTATGCATGTATGTATGCATGTCTGTATGTATGTATATAGTAGAGTGGTCCAAAAAGACAAAATGTCGAAAATTAATTTGGGTCATATATGTTCTTGTTCCATTCACTTCAAATAGTATTTGAACCAATTTTTGAGTCATTTGGAGAATATCTAGGGGTGACTCAATTTTGAACAATAATTTTGTATCTTTGAAAATTTCGTCATAATGTAGTATATTGGCATTTATGACCCAAAAGTGTTTTTAAACAAAACCGAAAGCAAATAACTATTTAGTGTTAACTGTTTAGTAAGTTCCTAGGTAATATGAACGCCATTAAAACAAGTCTTTATTTTATATGTTCCTCTACAGAGACTTTTATGGCTTCGGAATGGCTTGACAAAGGTATTTTATTCGATTCTCGACTCTTGTCACAGAAGAGTTGAATATCTGGATGAAAGCAATACCCTTTTCTGCGCTGTAGGCCTAATTTATTACTTTAATCTGCCTGGCTTTGTCTTTCAATTTGATATAAATTGAAAGCAACAGTAGGCCACTGCCAAAGTGTGGTGGCGTCGAGAAGAAAGCCTAAGTCAATTGCTGGCAATGATCATAATTATGTCGATGAGTCAAGATCTTCGGCTTGTCACATATGATTCCAGTGGATTTCCAAAGTTCAACATTTTGTATTCAATTCCGTTTGATGCTATATTCTTTTCAGAACATTTGAGCTTCGTAACCAAGGTGGTCTTTGCATTAAATCACATCAACGCGGGTTCAAAGAGCCAGGTGTCGCTTGAAAGCGGTTGTGGCAGCATTCTGCACAACAGCGTTGCAAATATTATGTTCTGACTAGTTGAACAGTGTCAAATAGCCTAATTGTTTGAAGCTCTCTCTTGTCCAAGCAAGCTTCATGACCATATTCCATAGAAAAAAGAGGCAAAAAGGCTGACATTAGATCTGTTAAAACTTTTTCATCCCATATGTGGGGAGTCATTTGATTTTTGAGGATTTTGCTAGAAGTTGGTGAGCGGTGCTGCATGGTGTTCTGCCCCAGAAGCTGGAAACGAAATTGCACTTCTCCTTTCAAACACCTATCAAGAAGGATGACATGCGATAATTGCAGAAGCTCGTCGTAATCTTCACGTTGGTGTTGGTTTTTCACATAAATCGTTTGAATGAGCCTACATTTGGACCACTGGTCGCTCCGAGGGTTGTGAGAGTAAAGAAATCACTGGATTTCATAGAGCGAGCACACAGCAGTGGCTCCTCATTGAGTGTCTGTTAGATAAGTGTACAACTGTACATGTGCAAGTCTTTTGAGACCGTTTTATCAAATGCAAGCCCATAATTATATACTCTGCTTCCGATTCCGATCATCCGGCATTTGAAGACAGGCATTAACTTGCTATTTTCAATTATCTAATAAACTTGAAAATTACAAGAAACTTTTCTGTCCAGCTGCAGAAACACCTTCAGAATGGTCTGGACAAATTCTAGTTAACGTTTGCCATCGCAGTGCAAAAGCAGAGGTAACTCGGCTGAATCCAAATCCTGCTCAGCTGCAGCCTTAGCATGCGTGTGGCAGTTCTAGTGCCAGAAAAAATGTTCAAGTTTGAGTCACCTCCAAATATAATCGAATCCTTCTAATTTTTGGCATGTAAGCTCCCTTGGTGTATAGGAACAAGGACAACTGTGACCCAATTTGATATTTGAAAATTTATTTTTTTACATGGTAAGCTGGACCACTCTAGTATATAGTATGCTTATATGTATTTGTGTATGTATGTAACTGTGTATGTATACATATAAACCAACTCACAACTGGGTATTATTATATGCATGTATACATGTGTATATGTATGTACGTATGCATGTATGCGTGTATGTATGTATGTGTGTATGTATGTATGTATGTATGTATTAGGGTGGTTCTAAAAAATGAAAGTGGTTTAAATTTGTTCTCCAACCCACCATTTGGTGACGCCAGGTGTTAGTAGGTCACAGTTAAAAAATTATAAGAAAATATTAATATTTAGGACTGGCGCGGAGCAGACGAAATTTTCATAATTTCCTTATGGATTTCATCAAACTTATCAAGACATCGGCACACGGCAATGTTAGTAATAAATGCATACTAGTCAACCACAAATTCTGAGGTATGCAATTTAATTAATTTTCTAAATAATGTTACTACAGTCATGTCGGAATGAGTAAATTTTTGGTTGTTTTAAGACATTGACTGCAAAACTTAGAAGAAAACAATGTCATGAAAATGTAACCGAGAATATCACCATTTTCCGATGAATTTGCCAGTCATTCGATTTTTACCAACTAGATGGCTGCCGTCTTGGTTGGCTCATAGCATTGCCTCTTGTGTTTCCCTACGACCTGTAGCCAGAACACTGCCTTTGTTCTGCACTTTGCCGGTGGACAGCATGGATAGCAAATTCGTGCCATGTTTGGGAGAAACTGTTGACGCTGCGCTCTGGAAACAGTAGGCCTACTTGGTATTATAATATCACGTGAGTCACAAAGAGTGACACTTCCTTCAGATACTTTCAGACTTGTCCACCACACGAAACACACGAGACTTCCGTGATTTCGTTGATACTGGCAGCAGACCGTGTCAAGGTTCATATTGTGAGACGAACATCTACATTTTAAATGTGTAAATGGCTCTGACCATCATAAAGCCCGACGCACACCTGCTGGATAGCGGAAACATATTCGATGTGGTGGAATGTCACCGAGAAAAATGGCAGATAGCTCAAGAAGTTCATCAGTAAATGTTTTTCAGTAATCATCACCGCAAATTCATTAACCTCATCCTTCCATGGGACCTGGTCGTCATCTGCTCATCCTCTGTGGGTGTGGAAAAGGTGGCCTGATATATAATGGGCCGGAAATCTTTAAAGCGACTTGATTGCTCCATATTGGAAAAACGTGGATGTATCATAAGGACCTAAGACCTTCTCCAACATGATTTCAGAATTGTTGTGGAGGCTTGCTAAATTTATGAGCTCTCAACCTAATTCTCTTTCCGACAATGAGCACACGCCATTTTCGGAAGTATTAAAAAAAATTGCGGCACTACCAACTAAACAACTTGGAGTAGCAGCCTGACTTGGTGCTTTACTGTTTAGCCTTTCCTTTCCCGCAGCACATTTAATTGAGGACTGCATCTTTAGGCGATGCTTATCAGGCTAAGCACCGTCTTATCAGCGTGCGCACTGCCTCTCACTTTTCACTTGCATAGGCCTCCGCGCACTGCACTTTGCTGTTAGTGGTGACTCAATGGTTACTTTCACTCTTACTTTGACAATGCAGAATCATTCCTTCTCTGTGGATGGTCCAACAACCTGGAGCTTGATTATTCGACACCTTTCAAACTGTTTTCAGTTTTAAAAACGGTCGAAGACTGTTTTTCGCTTGATCTTGGCCGGGAGCGCCTCTGAGTAGGCATCCTGAAAGGGCGATATATAAATTCTGATTGATTGAATGATTGATTGACTGATTGGTTTACTGACCAAGACAAATTTTATACGAAAAAGTAAGTAGCAAAATAGTTCATTTTTCATTGGTAAGAAATTGCCGGAATATGCGCAATCATCTAAACTTCAACTGGTTCGCGCCAGTCGTAAATACGTTTGGAATCTGAAAATATTTTGGATAAAGAGTCTCTATAAGTCGTATCACCAAATGGTGGGTTGGAGAATAAAGAAGAAACAACTTCAAAAGTTGCCATTGTCGATGGAACCACCCTAGTATGTATGTTAGGGTGCTTTTAAGGCACATGTGAAATTTTAAACTCGAATATTTTTTGACGCCCAAGTCAAATTATCGTGCCAGTTCATGAATAACCTCCATATCCAAAATTATATCTTAATAGCTCAACATTTAGGACATGCTCAAATGGACCAAAGTTAGGAACCAGGTTGCATTATAGGCAATTTTTTCATGATTTCCATTCTTGCCAGCCTTTGATCCCTTCCGAATCGCCGCTTCCCAACTAATCAATATTCGTGACGATGACAGCTTATCTTTTGCCTATGTCACTGGTGTCGTACTGCAAATGGCGAACAGTGGTTGTTTTAATTAATATATCATATCGCACTTGGGATGGCTAAATCTACTAGAAATCTGGTTGATAGGCAGTACGGAAGATCATTTCAGTTATGCGAAGTTACCTACACGAGGACAGGTTCTGAAGGTGCTTTTTAATTTCCATACACTATGAAATCAGAGTCTGGATGATAGCGTAAAACGGCAGCTATGGTACTCCCAATTTGGGAAAGAGCCCGCATTCTAACGAGGGCTAAGAACCACGTTTGGGATCGACTACGACATCCCTATAAGGAATGGCAAAACTTCAAGAAAAATATTTTGTGGAAGTTAGAAACCGAAGATGCAAAGCGTGAGTCTTTCAAGGATTCTCTGGATGATCTCTTGGATATAACCCGCAGTGATGCCATAAAAATAATCAAGATACATGTAGAAGAGGATCGACAGATTTTGAAAGCACAGCGTGAGAGAGGACGAAGCGATTCAATGGTAGGCATTAGGGTGGTCGCATCTGTAATGGCAAATTTTCAACTTCATTTTTGTTCTTTCCCCAACCCCCCATTTGGTGCCACTTGGTAAAAGACTGATGCAGCCCAAAAATTATCCCTATAGAAAAATATTTAGGACTAGCACAACGTGTTTGAAGTTTTGGATTTTACGAAATTTCATCGTCTTTTTGAGTATAATGCTAATTTAGCTACATTTTTGGACCTATGACTAGTTTTAAAAGAAATGCAACATTCTTTTACTCAAGCACGACTGACAAGTATGTCTGACTTCTACAATGATGATAATCGTTTGTTATATATTTTTATGAACAATTGACCATCACAATAGTATTTTACTCGTGAGTCCCTGAGATCGATGACCATAAACCTTTACTATAAATCTACTTCAAATTTCTGTTAGCTGCCATTGGCACTTTGCTGTTGAGTTGCTTGACTCGGGTTCTGCTAAAAATAAAGTTAGCCCCTCCCGCTTCTGGCTTGGCCGACCAGAAGTGATCCAGCCATTAGGCCATTAGTGTTAAGCTACCGAACCCACTGCTGTAAAACCGATCTGCGTGTCGTGCTATAGTGGGCCGTATTTCGTATAACATGTACTTGTAATCATTCTGCGGTGTATCAGATTGGGTGATTAAATGAAGATTATTGTAGTAGAAAGTCAACACATTGCCATGTTCTTTTGATAGCCCTGATTTCTATCTACAGGGATTCTTTGTTACACTAAAGGCTCTTTATTACATGCTTAACTTTAACACAAATTCTGATATAATACGGACAAGGACCTCAATAATAGTTGAACTAGAGAAAACTACTGATGACACATGTATTTTCGTTTATTGTGGTAATCAGAGCAGAATGACACAGCGCATCACAGATAAAATTTATCAAGAGTTGCTGTAAAGAAATGAATTAAAATAGATGTTGAAATTATTGAGATCATAATTTTTATAGATCAAAGAAATTACTTATTACCACATAGGAGTCAAAAAGCAGCTTTTAAACAACTTCCAAAGAGAGCATCATAATTGAGTGACTGATGAAGACTACTCACATTGTTGTCTATTTCATAATATAGAAGTTATCCAATTAAAAGTATAAGCTTACTTTTAGAGCTGAAAACATGAACACAGAGTCAAACAATTGACACAGAAAGTGTTGTCAAGAGTGGACTCAAATTACACTGCCTTTATTAGCTATAATTGTAAATTAACTACCTATTATAAATTAGCATGAAAGGCGATGGTGTCAAACACGTAAGCTATATGCGACTCAAAATCTCTACATCATGCTCAGCAATGGATCCAGCTGAAATTATAGTGGCCGCATGGACATCTCAGACGACCAACCAATTCAAGGGTGGGTATAAGTATAGCACTCTCAAGACAACACCCATTGGTACACCCTTGGAGGCAGATGAACACCTTCCTTGGGCAACATGCCAGAGATTTCACTTTGAGGGAAGTGAATCGTGAAAACTACAACATAGCTCAAACCCATGCAAAGACCAAATGCAATTTGAATTGTGAGACAGTGTAATAATGCCTCAGCTCGAAAACATTTTAGCCTAAATTTGAGATAAAAATTCGCATCTAAAAATAATGGATTTCTACTTTTTAATATTACTACAGTTCCTTGTACCCAGTAACCCCATGAACAATGACGGTAGAAAAAGAAATATTTCTCGGATATCAGACCTCATTAAGAATTTTGGTGATTTTGCAGAATAAATTAATTATGTAGGACACAGATGAAACCTCACAATTTTTTTATTTTTCCCCAATATAATTTATACTATTACTGTTCCCTTACTGTAGCAGTCTAAGAACAATACGCTATTATAATCAATCAAGACAAGGTAAAACAGGTACTATTTGTAAAGAAATAAGATATGATAGATATTATCTGTAATGCGGTGTGTTATACAGGTTTTCTAGCCTTAGAGGAATTTTTCTTGAAGTGGCGCTATATAAATTGATGATCATGATTACGATGACAGTAGCATCATCATGTTTAAGTGTGGAGCAACTACAGGTAGTTGAATTGATTCCTGGTTTGAAGATTCCTGGTTGACTACAGCCACATAGCTACTTTTGAGCATTAGAAGTCTTGCTATTATAAGGGTAAAACTTTGATGGCGTTGTGCTAGTCCTAAATATTAATATTTTGTCTTACAACTTTTTGTGTGATGTTTCTGGGGAGAATGGAACCAAATGGCGCCTTGGGGAACAGTCAATTCCCACTTTCATTTTTAACGACCACCCTAGTAGGCATTGATGTCAAGCTTGCAAAGCAAGAAAAGAGAGTGATGGCAAGGTCAGCAGCACTTGCAGAGCGAATGGAACGCTATCGTGTTAGCATAGCTGCAGCAGTGACGGAAGTTTCTATGCTGGAAAAGTCATCTGAGGAAAAGGCGTCATCCAGTAGTTCGGAAAAAGAACCAGAACCTTCGACGTCTGCTTGGCCTCCAAAACGGCGAAGGGGGACAATCTCTGTCGTTACTCGTGATGTTGCTGCTGCTCTAGATCGTACCAATCCTCTCACATTTTGACTGCTCTCGCTGTATCCAATCTTTGTGCAGCACCAGATTATCAGTCCTTCTGCGATTCATCGAGCAAGGAAGGGTAGCCGTGCAGCCCTAGAAGCAGAGATTCATGAATCTTTCGATCCGAAAGTTCCTCTTACTATTCACTGGGATGGCAAGATCATGCCAGATGCTACAGGGACAGGACGAGGGTGTATTGATCGCCTTCCGATAATGGTATCTTGTAAGGAGGTGACCAAGCTATCGGCCATCCCCAAACTCCAATCTTGCACAACAGCACATCAGATGCGTGTTTGGCCGAGATCAGACGTTGGGCATTGGCAGACACAATCGTGGCCATGTGTTTCGATACAACAGCGAGTAACACGGGTTGCAAGGGCGGCGTATGCATCAGGTTGGAAACAGAATTGGGAAAGGACCTATTTAACCTTGCTTGCCGACATCATATTTCTGAAATTGTTCTGGAAAATGTGTTTTCATTGCATGATTCTGCATGGTGTCCAAAATTGGAATTCTTTGTTCAATTCCGAGACTTCTGGCCACAAATCGATCAGACCAAGTATCGCGCAGCAATGGAGGATAAAGATGCAGTGCATCATATCACAGAAATTCGAGATAATGTCATCAGCTTCGCATTGCATCAACTGAGTACTGATTATTACAGAGATGACTACAAAGAGCTACTTGAGCTGACAGTCATTTTCTTAGGAGGAATTCCGCCAAAATGTGTAAAGTTCAGGTACCCAGGGGCAGTTCATAGAGCACGCTGGATGGCACGTGCAATCTATGCTATCAGGATGTGACTTTTCAGAGATCAATATCCCATTCAACAACGTCAGAGCTCAGAGAGGGCATCACGAACATCCTACTCTCAAAAGGTGTGGAATCATTTAGTTCGAGTGTCACTTTTTGTGACAACAATTTATGTGAAGTACTGGTTCACATGGTTCCACGACAACTGGTCTACCGACAACTCGTCTACCGACAACTCGTCTCCGGACAATTGGTCTAACGACAACTGGTCTACAGACGTATAGTATTGATGAAATAGAAGCTGGAATTATGAAAACGGTTTTTTAGCCTAAATGGAAGCTGGATTGATTATTTTATTCGTGTATTTTGACATGCATCCAGCTTCTACTTCAGATCTAAAAATACCTTCATCCAGCTTCTATTTCTCACCCGTTATTTTCATCAATCCAGCTTCCATTTCAGATATATAAAATACTCTCATCCATCTTCCATTACTTAAGCATTTTTCCATCAATCCAGCTTCTATTTCAGATCAAGAAATACTTTCATCCAGCTTTTATTTCTCATACGCTATTTTCGTCAATCCAGCTTCTATTTCACCTGTAAAAGAGCCATCATCCAGATTCCATTTCTCTTGCGTTTTTTCATCCATTCAACCTCCATTTCACCTGTAAAAACTCTCAGCCAGCTTCCATTTCTCAAGCGCTGGATCAGTTATCTGTAGACCAGTTGTCGTAGACGAATTGTCCGGGGACCACTTGTCGTTAGACGAGTTGTCGGTAGACGAGTTGTCGTGACACCGGTTTACATGTGCCTCACCTAAAGAGGCCCCAAGGAACGATCTTGAATTCTTGAAGGCAATCCACACTTACCAAGACAAGGAAGTCTCACAGGTCGCCTCAACAGCATTTTGGCGACACCTTTGGTATTTATCAGAGACCCTGGTTGTCCTCAGCCTATTTGATGATTCAGTCACCGTCAACGAGAAGTAGCGCATGATCTGCAACATACGGAACAATCAGGGATCTGATGATCCTCCAAAGAGGCCTCCTCCGATACATGCTCCACTTACAAAAGCACTGCCCGATTTCTTCTCCACTTCAACCTCCAAAATATTCAGGATCCTCGGACTGGATGACTCTTTTCTTGAATGAGATCCGCAGCAGTGGGAGTCAGAGCAATCATACAATGAGGCAAAAGACATCATATCTGCCCTAAGAGTGACGAATGATTTGGCAGAGAAAGGAGTGGCTCTTATGCAAACCTTCAATGAAGCGCTGGTCAGACATGAGGAAGAGAAACAATTTGTTCTGCAAATGGTCGAGATAAATTCCCGAAAGCACTAAAGGGGATAAATTATGGTGTCCGGACAATTCGTCCCCGAACAATTCGTCCCGGACAATTCGTCCCGGACAATTCGTCGCGGACAATTCGTCCCGGACAATTCCTCCCCGGACAATTCGTCGCGGACAATTCGTCCCGGACAATTCGGACCAGAAATTGTGAGCCACTAAGAGGCGCTTACGGCGATCAAACTTTCATTCGTTTAAGCCTATTTTCTCTTGTGAATGGCAAACAATCCTTTGAAGTAAATGTTAGGGTTAGGGATACTGGTTAGGGTTAGGTTTAATGTTAACCCGAATTGTCCGGTCCGAATTGTCCGGTCCGAATTGTCCGGGACGAATTGTCCGGGGAGGAATTGTCCGGGACGAATTGTCCGGGGACGAATTGTCCGGTCCGAATTGTCCGGGACGAATTGTCCGGGAACCTAAATTATGATGAATAACTGACAGTATTTTCTTTGATTATGACATAGACCTATATCTAATGTTCAAGTGTCTAAAATTGTTTGGATCTCTGAAAATAACAATGAATCACATTGATGACAAAGTCACAAATCTTAAAGGGCTTTGAGCAAGTTCTAAATCTATTTCGATTTTCACATTACACTGGCTCCCTATTATCAGAGCGCATCGAGTACAGAATTGCTTATTTGGATGTAAAATGATTTGCTCCCTTCCCATCAATCTGGGTTTCGTAAGAATCACTCGACTGAATTGCTTCACTGGTTTGGCGTTCTCTCCTTGGCTGTGCTCCGACTTATCTTTTTGAGCTCTGCCGTCCAGTATCTGTTGTCCTGACTCGCAGAGCCCTTCGCTCTGCCTCTAGCGGGAAGCTTTTGGTCCCACGTGTTGAAACCTCAACCTGTCAGCGTCGTGCTTTCTCAGTTGTAGGTTCATCTGTTTGGAATAGTATCCCGTTGCAGATGCGCGTTTGCTACTCAGCAGTGTTCTACGAGCTCCTTAAAACTTTTTTGTTTCACCGTGGTTGGACTGGGAGCGCTTCTGAGTGGATGTCTTGAAGAAGCGCTATATAAATTCTTGAAATGAATGAATGAATGAGATGAAGCAAATTTTGTGATTACTTTTGTTTGGTAGGCCTATTCTAGTTCAATTTTTCTCTGCTGGTATGGAAAAGAATATGTTTCGTTAGATAAATTTGTTAAATTAATTTTTTTAAATGTGTCTAGTTTATTTTTTTATTGAACTTTGGTGTTAAATATGCAAATTTCGCAAAGGGACCTGGCGTTTTGCACAGCTTTATTGTTTGAAATCGAATGGGGTTGCAAGAATTTAAGGGCCCACCTGGCCCCACCACCTAAGCTTTGCACAGGGGTCCCAAGACCTTGTTACGATACTGGTCAGGCGATTCCCGCTGGATCGCGAGGTTGAAAACCACTGATCTAACCCATAGTTTTGTACAATCATCATTAAAACCATTATTAATGACTTCACTCAACAAGACAAACAGAGTAGCCAACTAACCTTGATATTCACCAATCACGTTGCCACAGGTTGCATCTAGAAACTTTTCGAGTTCTGACTTTCTGAAGTGGAAATTGATGGACTGGATGTCTCTTTCGATCATAGGTGGGCATTGTTGCTGTAATTCCTTAGCTCTACGCATTAAATCTGAAAATGCGCCACAGATGTCACTTGCTGATCCTTTAGCCATTATCTTCTGACAATAAGAATTGTACGTTTCTAAACACGACAGATATGTATCAACATCATCTCTTGTCATCTTGAATTCTTTCAGTTTGAGTTGTCTTGTCGAACTCAGGTCTTGTAAAAGTGAAGTTGCATGCTTATCTATCAGCTGTTTTAGTTCAGTAACTCTGTTCGCTACGTCACATTCTAATTCTGACAACCTTTCCTGCATACCTTCCTTTACCAGCAGTAGCGTTGTCTGATTATTCTGAGCTTTGTCTTTGCACTTGTTTATAACTGCTTCGTTACTTTCGATCTGTTTCCTAAAACCATCCACATATTTGTCAACATGAGAACCTTCATGATTTCTATGGTCGTCAATGAAGCAGATGGCACAGACGACTGTTTTGCAAACAGCACAAAATACATCCAAAACCTTTTGTTTATGCAGTTCACAAACACTTGTTGCTATATCGGTCATCACACTTTGGTCATCTTTGTATTCAGTAATTGGAATTAAATTATGATTCCGTGTTAATTTATTTTTCGTGTGTTCACTGCAACATGTTTCGCACAACTTCCGCTTGCACTCGACGCAGTTTCTGTAAGCCGTAGGAGTGTTTTTGTATTTCTGATCCTCATTTGTTACCACACACACAGAGCACAAGGCTCTTGCTGCCGCGGACCGATCTGAGACCTTTGACATTTGTATCAATCTCTCAATGAAGAAATGCTTGGGCAGTCCAGGAAACCCTGCTATTGGAATTTTGAACAGTCGTCTACAGATTGGACAAGGCATCTCATCTCCTGGTCCTTTGTTGGTTTTAATACCCGTCTCTTGGATGCATTTCATACAGAATGTATGAATGCATGGCAATGCTTTCGGATCGGTATAGACTTCGGTGCATATACAACATGTAGTAATATCGTCAAGCTCCTCCTTTTTAATGTCATTGCGACTTAAGTTTGCTTCAGCCATTTTTTCACTTAAACAAGCATCAAATTCTTTTTCAGCATTTAGGCTATAGTTGCTCATTTGCGATCAGACGTGTAGGTTTAAATTCGGGGACCCTTTGCTCATTGAAGCACAATCATGTCGCAAACTACATGTATAATAGGCCAACTCGCTCGAAAAACAGAATCGATCAGTTCAAACTGACGAAATCCAATAAATATGGTCAACCTGAATGCAGTTTTGAGTTGCAGCCTGTCTATTATTTGCAAGTTATTGATACGCCAAATCGATCGGACTAACCGCATATTAAGAGTGCGAAAATATTTGATCAGGTAAATATAACGAATTCCTGAAAATAAACCTCAACATAGATCTGCACGGTATAATATTATAGTTACGATATAGTTTTACCCAGGGTGGTCCAGCATAAATGTCCCGACTTTGCAGGCGTATAACTTCGCCAATTTTTAACATTTATTTATACTTAATGCATCAAATTAAAGGTATTTCACTCTAGTATTAACTCTAAGAAAGTCGAACTGGTACTAGTTTAGGTTTTACTTATATGCCCGGAACAGCGCTAGCTACCATATTTTCCTGTCCTTTGTGACGCAACCTGGCGCCGTTGACAGACGATGATCGCGTTTCGATCTTAATTTTACAAACTGATAAGGGATTTAAATCGCTTGAAATGATTAACGAATATTCTAACAGAGGATGGAATAAACAATACCTTGAATTATCTGCTACGGAAAATTGATAAAACTGGACTTTCTATTCGCAAACCATGGGAATCGGAGCGCACGGCGATCACATCCGCTAACATTGCTCGTGTGTCCGCGTACATAATGACCAGGGCAGGCCCTGCATGCAAATTCAGCGCAACACAGGCAGTCTTAGAAGCACTGAATAACGTATTGGAAAAGATTATAGACCTAAAGTTAAAGTAATTTGTCGACGAGAAGTCCAGCGAACGCTCCAGCTCTTACGCAAAGAAACGGCTGGCAGCGTGCAAGCGTCAAAAGCAGCACATGGCAGTTCACGGCTGTTGGCAAAATTGAAAGGACGTGGTTTTGCGATGAGAAGAAGTTCATGGTAGGGACCCTACAAACACCCAAAATGATCGTGTCAACGCGCGTTTTGTCAAAAAACGATAGAATTTCCCTTGGAAACGGCGTCATAATGCGTCAGTAATGACAAAAAATGGTAGCTAGCGCTGTTCCAAGTATATAGTTAAAACCTAAACTAGTATCAGTTCGACTTTTTTGGAGTTAATACATTTATGCTGGGCCACCCTGTATATACGTGTAGACTGTAGAGTGTAGACCCTAGGTCTAGTCTATTTTTGTGTTGAAGGTTGATTATATTATCGGAAATTAACAATCTTCAGCATAATTATAATAATATTATATTATAGCCTATGTTTAAGCTCTAAGTTTTGGTGTTAGCTCCTCCTCCTTCTAGTGATCGTTCTTCAACACTGCAAGAAAATCAAGATGGCGGACAAAATGGCGGACAGAATCTTAAAATGGCTGTAAGTGAAGTTATGTATGCAGTGGAATCATGATTTCAGGGTCTAAATCAACATTTTCGGGGTCAAGGAATGCAATGGAAGCAAGGTAACATATGTGGCATTGCACGGAAACCAATATGGCGGACAAAATGGCGGACAACAAATCTTTAAATGGCTATAAGCGAAGTTATGTATGTAGTGGACAAATGATTTCAGGGTCTAAATCAACATTTTCGGGGTCAAGGAATGCAATGGAAGCAAGGTAACATATGTGGCATTGCACGGAAACCAAGATGGCGGACATCAGCCATTTTGTCCGCCATCTTGATTTTCTTGCAGTGCTACATATGTGTATTTGGTTCCATTGTATTCCTTGCACCCTATAATCTTAATTCAAAGTCTAAAATCGTGTTCCTGTCACATACAATACTTTACTTATAGCCATTTGAAGCAACTGACCGCCATTTTGTCCGCCATCTTGTTTTCCCATTGAACGGCCAAAAATCCAGCTTGCTAACAGCGATTTTCGTTTTCAGCAGGGTCAAATTAGTCTAGAAACACCGGTTAGCAAATTGTTACATGATTTGCTTCTAACAGTGATTTCTAGAGCCCTTTTAGAATTCCAAGCCTTGTCTATTAGACTCCATGAGTCTGATTCATTCATGATTGCTTTGCGCTGATGCCTGTGTTCCTTTCTTTCTCCACCTAAGGCCAGGTAGTGCCGTTTCTTCCTCAAAAACCTGTCAAACTAATGGGAGTCACTCTGGAAAGCAATCTCACAATATTTTCGACTGCATGGAGCGAATCTGTTCAGATCATGCTATATTTATTTATTTATTTGTGGCGGACAGGCCACAAGACAAGTACACGTAAAAGATAACTTGCCGGTAAATGGCGGGAGTAACCCTGACTCTCGTTAGGTAGCCATTTGGCTTAGTAGAAAAGAAACTGAAACCGGTTTCGTTAAAATTTAGGTTTCGGTCATTGTATACGGAAGACCGATGTCCACGTTTAAGCCAAAGCATAGCGTGTTGCCGGTGGAATAAAGCCTGCCACACGGTGCGTTGCTTATAACGTGGAGTAGTTGCCGACTACTCCATACGTACTGTGTTCGTGAATTCGTTCATAGTTAAATCGGTTGTGTTCTACTGTCTCGACAGGATTGGCTGTAGCCATTTGAACATGATTGGGCGATCCTGATATACGCAGTTGTGAGAGCTCAGGTGGACGATCTGTCGGGGTTCGTTACTCAGTCATCGATCTCTAGGGGTTCAATCTTCTGTTTCAGGGGTACGGTTACAAGGCCGGAGACGCCGCAGCTCCGTTGGTCTGCGGAAGTGTTACATTGTATAGGGTGAAATCCCCTGGTGAAGTATCCGGTTACTGTTTGGCTACACGTGTTGGTGATTCTGCAGGACTTGGGTTGGGCTCCTTCCTGCCAGGGAATCTACGTGTTGCATTCACGATCTTGCTGTCTTAGCGATCGTTGAGAGTCTTTTGAGCGTAACGCGAAAGTTACGGGTGGAGAGTGGTGACTCCACGGGGCGCATGAAGCCGACGCCTCGGTGATATACGCTCGAATTAGTAAAGCAGGGGCACCAAGTTCTTCGGGTAATATATATTGGTACGGTAGAGAGTTATCGCTCCCCTCGGGTAGAGGAGCAAGGGAAGCAGATTAAAGCTTGAGAGTAAAGACCAAGTTTTGAGATCAGGGTTTTTACCTGAGGTCCGTAACTGCTGAGTTAGGGCGAACGGCGCCAGTAGACTATACGACAATTAACAAGTCTCTTCGGAGACGGGGTTACCCGTTACCTGTCCCCCCGAGACCGCCAGGTCTTTTATTTTTGTCCGTTTCTACGGGAAACAGACCAGCATCCACTACCCCGCTCTTCCGAGCGGCCGAGAAGACCAAGTCTCGGGGAAGGCCGGTTATCGCTGTCGATCGGTGGACGAGTGAGGCGAGCACTCGGGAAGCGCGCCGCGTACTTGGTACACGGCGGCGGCGCGTGTTCCAGTGACAGGCTACGTGTGTGTGGAGTTGGGAGTTTCGGCCGCTGCCGGTCTTGATCGCTCCCCGGGCTTCAGCTAGACTCGGCCCGGCGGTGTGAGCAGCGTGAGCCGTCTCTCCGTGAAATTCATTGGAGTAAAGGATGGGCACAAGGTCGTGGCGCATCCTCGGCCTCGGGCCGCTGGAATGGTCATGGTTTCAGTCACTGTGGGCGACGGGACAGGGCGTGCGCTCAGTAGTCCCCGTTGGTGGCGAGGGCTCAGTGGCCGCCAAGTGCAGCATGGTACGCAAGAGTCAAGACGAACAGGGCAAGAAGACAAGGACCGAAGGCGCGACGGGTGGCGCACGGCGAGGCCGCTCTGCCGGTGGGACAACGGACCCTGTGTTGGGAGTCGGCCATCCTCCATCTCAGGACGTCGCCTACTCGGCGACCGCGGACTCGGCAGAGAGCGGGTCCGACGATACGGCGCTGCACACCCGGTCGCAGGCGTCGGTATCAGGGGCTTCTTCGACCGTCAGTGAAAGTGATAACGGCGCGCACGGCGCAGACAGCGACTCGGGAGATCCAGGCAATCCTGGTAAGAGCGTGGGTCTCTCGGGTCTTGGGCTGTCAGAGACTCTTGATGGTGCAGGGGCCACCGAGAAAGACCGACCCGGTCATACAGAGGCGCTTGCGGCCGAGGGCAAGAGAGAAGCGGCGCAGGCGTTGTCTGGTGAGGGTCGGACGCCACAAAGTGGTACCAGAAGTGGGGTCAAAACTTCTGAGGTACGCACTGTCCCTTTTCCGCCTTTGAATGTTGATTTTTCAACCGGGAATCTTTCCATGGATGTTTCTCGACCTGATTGTGAGTACTTTGGCGCTCGTCCAAAAATTTGTTGGCCTGAGTTGAACGTAGCTGGTGGTTTTGCTCAATCTGATGTAGCTGTGCCTTTTGATCTCGCTACTGGTGACTCAAGGGAGTTTGTTGATCTAGAAGTTGAAGCTGAATTGGTTCGCGACCGTTTTAAGACTTCTTCTTCTGTTGCTGGTGTTGAGCATTGGCTCCGTTCTGTTCCACGAGTTTCTGAAGCTGTTCGGGACAGCAGACCCGTGTTTTCTGAACGTGTAGTCCCGTCTTGTCCTGACAGGGATGTGTACCGGTTACCTGAGCGATGTGTGGAGGTACTCTCCGTGAAAGAAAGGTCGAGTCGAAGTGCTGGTGCATCTCGCAGGCATGTTCCTCGACTGGAGACGATTGAGAGCGTCTCAGGGAATGGTGTGGATGTCGACGTGAAGAATGAACTGTCAGTTCTCCGGGAATGTTTGACTCTGCTCACTCAGCAAGTGCAGGCCTTGTCGGCTTCTCGTGAACGGAGGCAGGAGTCGTCGCCACA
Source organism: Lumbricus terrestris (assembly GCA_949752735.1). Lineage (NCBI taxonomy): Eukaryota > Metazoa > Annelida > Clitellata > Crassiclitellata > Lumbricidae > Lumbricus > Lumbricus terrestris. Next base: position 73,093,627 of record OX457037.1, read on the forward strand.
GCCGATGGTAAGACTTCCTGAAAAAGCGAAACAAAATAAAGTCAGTAAAGAAACGGTACGACAGAGTGCATTACCAGAGCAACGAGTGTTACAATCACGGCATGGTAATTCTCCTAAAGTTAGACGACTGGTGCAACAGGATGTCAGGGTGAAGGGAAAAGTGGTGTCATCTGACGATGCATCCACACAAACGGATCCGGATGAGCAGAGAACAAGGACGACTGATGAAAGTCATCATCGTCAGGCAAAACGTAAAGTGAAAATCACGGTGCCGACACAGCGTGCTGACCCGTCGTCAAGTCGGTCTATTCTAAAGAAGAAAGACCAAGGACAACGACGTGTGGCAGTGGTGACCAGCGACGATAGCAATTCGTCGGGTGAACGTATTCGGTCTCCCGTCAAGGTCAGAGGACACAAGGATAGAGGAGTTGCCAGAGAACAGACTCGTGTGAAGCAACGCGTCGGATCAAGGATCGGGGAAGAGGATGAATCGAGCGATGACGGTGATTCGTCTCGACAGAGTCCCGGTGAGGACAGAACACGTCAACGTTCTGCCAGTCAGACGAGACACAGAGTTTTAGCGGACCGTGGGATCCGGATCAAACTTGAAAAGTACGACGGGAAAACAGCGATCGCTGCTTTTCTGGCTAAGTTTGAAGTGTGCGCCAGATGCAACAATTGGAGTGACCGCGAAAAATCTGACCAGCTCATGTGTGCTCTCACAGGGCCGGCATCACAATTGTTGTGGGACATGGGTGCCCAGCAGAACGTGTCTTGGCAGGGTCTGGTGGAAAAGTTAAAGGCGAGGTATGGTTCAGAGAATCAAACGAATCTCTTCCGAACCAAGCTACGGACATATCGACAGGGTCAGTCTGAGACGTTGAGCAATGTTGTGCAAGAGATCAGGCGATTGATGGTCTTAGCATATTCTGGACCGACAAATGACGTCGTAGAGTCGATCGCTTGTGATGCCTTCATCGACGCTTTGACGAATCAAGACTTAGCTCAAAAGGTACGAGAGAGGGAACCGGTTGATCTCGAGACCGCTTACAAACATGCTGTCCGGTTGGAAGCATACGGTCGTCAGTCAACGTCTGGTGGTAACTTGGAGCAGAGACATGGTCGTGTGAAAGCTACCAAGGCCGATTGAACGACTCCGGTAGTCGGGGATCCACAAGATCAGCGAATGGTCGACCTGGAACGTCAACTGGAGAATCTGACCAAGGAACTCGGTCAGCTCAAACCGAAGTCAGAGTCGGGGTTTGTTGCGAATAAACCCTACGAGCGATGGAATCGTTCGGACCGGACAAACAATGGACCGTTCCAGAGGCAAGGATTTCAACCAGGTGGTTGGTGGACCGACAAACGCGTATGTTTCCTGTGCCACAAAAGAGGACATATCCGCAGGAATTGTCCGCAGCTGAGAACAGAAGCTGCTGAAGATCCAGTGAGCACTGAACCTTTCCCGGAACCGTCACAAAACCGACTGGTGAAAGGAAGCAGTATGGCGTACATCGTCACACGCTTGAATGGAGTAAGACGTCAATGTCTTCTTGACTCAGGCAGCGAGATGTCGCTGGTGCCGAAATGCTTCGTGCCAGGGAGTAAAGTGGTACCGTCAGAGCAACGACTGCTAGCCGCGAACGGGAGCGAGATCCGAGTGGAGGGTGAAGCCATGTTGACCATTCACATTGGCAGGAAATCCTTTCCGCTGCCTTGTCTGGTGACGGACCAAGTGACGGAAGTCATCTTGGGGCTGTCGTGGCTCGAAGCCAATCAGGCGAGCTGGAACTTCGCTGGTCATTGTGTTCGCCTGGGTGAACTGAACGTACCGCTGAAAACTACATCTGCAGAACTCAGGTGCAGGAAAATTATGATCCGACACGACACAGTAATACCGGCCAGATGTGAAATGGATGTACTGGTTTCGGTGGTGTATCCGCATCTGCGAGTCGATACAGAGGACTGGGTCACTACCCCTAAGGAATTATCCAAAGGATTGGTAGTTGGGCGAACCCTGATCCCTGGAAAAGAGTCGATGGTCTGGGTCAGGATGGTGAACGTGGGAAACGAGGACACCACGGTGAGGCAAAGTACTGAATGCCTGTTGGAACGAGTGACAGTATTACACGTCACTAAGAATCTGATGACACAGAAGTCCGAGTATGGTCGACAGATCTCGTCAAGGATAGGAACGACACGTCAACCCACGGTACTGCCAGAGGAAATGGTGCTACGGAGATTGTGGGAGGAGGTACCGGCAACGGTCTCTCCAGCTGAAAAAGAACGGTTACAGAAGCTGATATTGACTTATCGTGCGACATTTTCGCTGAATGAAAAAGACTTGGGTTTCACTGAGGTCATTCGACATGAGATTGATACTCAGCAGGAAAGACCTGTGCGACAGCCACTGCGACGGCAACCGCTAACGATGTTGCCAGAAATCGATCGACAAGTCGAAGAAATGTTGACGCAAGGAGTAATTGAACCCTCCATGTCGGAGTGGGCGTCAAATGTGGTGATGGTAAAGAAAAAGGATGGGAGCATGCGATTCTGCATTGACTATCGTCAACTAAACCTAAAGACACGGAAAGATGCCCATCCGTTGCCGTTGATCCGTGAGAGCTTGGACACCCTCGGAGGTGCGCGATGGTATAGTACCTTCGACCTGAGGTCAGGCTATCACCAGATGGCCTTGCACCCACGTGATAAGCACAAAACTGGTTTCATAACCAGGAGAGGTAGCTACCAGTTTAAGGTTCTACCTTTCGGACTGTGCAATAGTCCGGCTTCGTTCAGCAGACTCATGAACTTGGTGCTAACGGGACTCAATTATGACATCTGTTTGGTATACCTAGACGATATAATTGTGTTCTCCCGGGATGTTGTGACGCATCTGAAACGATTGGAATTGGTGTTCAAGAGATTGCAAGAATATAACTTGAAATTGAAACCTTCCAAGTGTCATTTGATGCAGGAAGAGGTGCTGTTCCTGGGCCACGTACTGAGTAAAGAGGGTGTGGCGACTGATCCGAGCAAGATCAAAGCTGTGCAGGATTGGAGTGCTCCTCGGAACCTACGGGAAGTACGGTCCTTCATTGGACTCTGTTCATATTATCGTCGGTTCATACACGACTTTGCGGTAGTGGCTCAACCGTTACATTTCCTGACAAGGAAAAATGTGCCGTTCCGGTGGACGGAGGAATGTCAGACGGCGTTTGATGAACTCAAGCGGAGATTGGTGTCATCGCCAATATTGGCTTTACCTGCCGATGAGGGACAATACATCCTTGATACGGATGCCTCTGCCTATGCAATTGGGGCAGTCCTGTCACAGATACAAGATGGGGAGGAACGCGTCATCTGTTACGCAAGTCGGTTGTTGTCAACCGCAGAAAGAAATTACAATGTGACCAGACGGGAGCTGTTAGCCGTCATCTACTTCCTAAAGGAGTTCCGACAGTATCTGTTGGGAAGAAGGTTTACCCTTCGAACAGACCACTCCGCACTCCAGTGGTTGCGTCGGACACCGGAACCCATTGGACAGCAAGCTCGGTGGTTGGAAACTATCGAAGAATTCGATTTTGAGATAGTCCATCGAGCTGGAACAAAACACGGGAACGCGGATGCCATGTCGCGTGGGCCTTCAGCAGAGACCGGTTCGGGTGAGACCGAGGAAGAATGTGGTGGCGACACCGTATGGGTACGGCCGGTTACGGAAGTCAGACCCGCAGGGTCACGGCAAGAGAATATCAGTACGGACGACGGTTGGTCAAGCGAGACACTCCGTCAGAAGCAACAAGCTGATGACAAGATCGGTCCTGTTCTGGAATGGGTTGAGGCAAATCATCGACCCATGGACACGGAGATTATGCCAAAGAGTGACGAGACGAAAGTCTTGGTAAGTCACTGGGACATGCTAGAGGTACGTCAAGGTGTCTTGTACCGACGTTGGATAAAGGGTAGCACGGGAGAAACTGAATATTATCAGCTGGTTGTGCCCCTTTCGTTACGGAAAGAGATATTCGGATTAACTCATGCCAGTTTTGCTAGTGGACATGTTGGAATGCGCAAGAGTTTCGAAAAGATGCAACGTCGTGCCTACTGGCCTAGTTGGAAGGATGACGTACGTCGCATGTGCCAGCATTGCGATGCCTGTGCTCGATACCGACGAGAACAACCGCCGAGACAAGGTCCCATGCAATGTCCTATTGTTGGTGAACCTATGGAACGGTTGGGGATCGACATCACCGGACCACATCCTGTGTCTAGCGGTGGGAATAAGTATATCCTTACCGCTATCGATTACTTCTCCAGATGGGCTGAGGCTCTTCCCATCAAGAATCAGGAGTCTGTGACCGTTGCAGAAACCTTGATGATCCATGTCTTCTCAAGGTTTGGAATGCCTCGACAGATCTTGACAGATCAGGGACCATGTTTTGAAGCAGAATTGTTCCAGGAGCTGTGTCGGCGTATGGAAATTGACAAGGTACGCACCACTCCTTATCGACCATCTGGAAATGGAATGATTGAGAGGTTCCACAGAACGTTGAACTCTCTGATCGGGAAAGTGGTATCGGAACGTCAGAAAGATTGGGATGTCCATCTACCATCTGTGATGGCAGCTTACCGGTCAACGGAGCATGAAGCCACACAACGGACTCCTAACTTCTTGTTCCTGGGACGTGAAAGTCATGCGCCGTTAGACTTGATTCTGTCGCAACTGATGGATTGTGAACGACCATCTTACGCCAGTACCCAGGAGTACGTTGATAAGCAGTCAGAGATAATGGAGACGGCTTATCGGTTGGTTCGGACTCGGTTGCAGAGAGTGGCCGAACGAAGGAAGAAGTCCTATGACTTACGTGTGAAACCACAGAAGTTCGCACAAGGCGACTGGGTGTATTATTATTACCCCAGGCTTCGGAGTGGAAGAAAGATAAAGTGGACCAAGGTAAATACCGGTCCTTTCCTGGTTATCCAAGTGGTCAGTCCAGTATTGTACCGCATACAGAGGAGTTCTCGAACTACACCGATGGTAGTACACGTGGATAAGCTTAAAGCTTTCCATGGTGACCATCCGGACAGTTGGCTGCAGGAAGAGGAGGATGACAGTGACTCCTCACTCGACCTCGACCTGGAAAGAGTGTGTCGGAGGTTTCCTGCTATAAGGGAACACCTCGGAGGTTTACCTACGTCCATGAGGGACAATACCGTCGAAAGTCCCAGTCGACGAAGTGGTAGTCAGTCTCCAATGGATGACTAGCCAAAGTCATCGCGTAATGGCGATGTGTTTCTGGATGGGGTCGAGAAAGATTTCTGTTTACATTTGCTGGTTTCCTTTTGTTGAACGCCACAGTGGTACTTGTGGGTTGCGAGACTTGAACTGGGTCTCGACACCGCTTCAATGTGGTGGGTTTTATATATTGCCAGTGGACTTTGTGCTTGATGTCCTTTTGATGTAGCCTTTTTCAGTTACGGGTTAAAGTGGTACCTGATCGTATTGAGAACGCGCCCTGCGTTTTTTTGTACTCGCGTGATGGCGATTGTTCCTTGATACTGGTCAAGTTCCTTTGAATTTCGTTTGATTTGCTGACCACTTCATTGTGGTGGGACTGTCCACGCAATTCGCGAATAACTCTTGTTGAGTAGAATCACTATCAGACGGTGATGGTGGGAACAACGGATATTCCCAGGACAGGGACCGAGTTGGTAACTTTTCTCTCCTTAAGGTCCCTCAGCTTCGGTTGAGTGGAGCTCGGGTAAGAGACAGAGTGCGTATGAGGTTGGTGGTCTTGCACGGTGGCAGGATACCAGTAGAGTGGTGGTAGGAATTACTCGCACCTGGCAGGCTGACGTTGTAGGTAACGTTCGGGCGGGGTGAATTAAGCCGAGGTTCCTGGGGACGCTAGTCGCACCTGTTCGAGCTATCACTACGAGTTAGTGATGGGCGGGGTTCCTTTAAGTCGAAGTCCTGGTTTAAATGACAGTTGGGGGACGTTAGTCGCACCTGTTCGAGCTATCACTACAAGTTAGTGATGGGCGGGGTTCCTTTAAGTCGAAGTCCTGGGTGAAATGGCAGTGGACGCTAGTTGACCTGTACCAGCTATCGCTACAAGTTAGCGCATGGGCGGGGTCCTGTAAGATGACGTCCTGGGTATGTTTGACTGTCGGTGTTCGCTCTATAACCGTGGTGGTTTCCGGTTCCTTGCACTCTAATCGAGCTCGGGTTGGAGATGTTCCTGTTACGTTTATGTTTCCCTGATCTTGCAGCCGATGTTTACATCGATGAACGGCACGTGAAGTATATGCTGGATAAAGGAAAGACTGTTCGTGAATCTGCGGCGGATTCTTGGATTTTTGCCGGAGTGCAAACTTCCGATTTTCGGTTATTACGATAATATGTCTGTTCTATTCTGTCGTTACTAGCACCAGCTAGTTGCGGAGGTTCGATTTGCTGTCGTAGGGTCGATCCTTGACTGCAAAGTCTACTCCGATGTGCCTATGTATTTGTGTTAGTTGTTATTTTCAGAGTTGGTTGGAAGCTGGCCAACGTACGACGCTGCTGGACGTCGGGTTCGTGACAACGAGATTCAGACAGAGAATCTTTGACACTGTGATGATGGTGGTTGAGTATGACTGGTGCAAATGGAATAATAAAGAAGCATATCTGGTGTGTGTGTGCTGTGTGTTAGACTCATTTTTGTGATCGGGAGACAGAGGGGGTAGTGCTGTCTCCCAAGAACCTAAGTAGGTAGGTTAGAGGACGGGCCCATAAAAATGGGAGGGTCCTGATAAATACTGTCCATGTTTCCTAACGATGCTCCGCATCAAAGAAAGGTGGGGAGAGTGTGGCGGACAGGCCACAAGACAAGTACACGTAAAAGATAACTTGCCGGTAAATGGCGGGAGTAACCCTGACTCTCGTTAGGTAGCCATTTGGCTTAGTAGAAAAGAAACTGAAACCGGTTTCGTTAAAATTTAGGTTTCGGTCATTGTATACGGAAGACCGATGTCCACGTTTAAGCCAAAGCATAGCGTGTTGCCGGTGGAATAAAGCCTGCCACACGGTGCGTTGCTTATAACGTGGAGTAGTTGCCGACTACTCCATACGTACTGTGTTCGTGAATTCGTTCATAGTTAAATCGGTTGTGTTCTACTGTCTCGACAGGATTGGCTGTAGCCATTTGAACATGATTGGGCGATCCTGATATACGCAGTTGTGAGAGCTCAGGTGGACGATCTGTCGGGGTTCGTTACTCAGTCATCGATCTCTAGGGGTTCAATCTTCTGTTTCAGGGGTACGGTTACAAGGCCGGAGACGCCGCAGCTCCGTTGGTCTGCGGAAGTGTTACATTGTATAGGGTGAAATCCCCTGGTGAAGTATCCGGTTACTGTTTGGCTACACGTGTTGGTGATTCTGCAGGACTTGGGTTGGGCTCCTTCCTGCCAGGGAATCTACGTGTTGCATTCACGATCTTGCTGTCTTAGCGATCGTTGAGAGTCTTTTGAGCGTAACGCGAAGGTTACGGGTGGAGAGTGGTGACTCCACGGGGCGCATGAAGCCGACGCCTCGGTGATATACGCTCGAATTAGTAAAGCAGGGGCACCAAGTTCTTCGGGTAATATATATTGGTACGGTAGAGAGTTATCACTCCCCTCGGGTAGAGGAGCAAGGGAAGCAGATTAAAGCTTGAGAGTAAAGACCAAGTTTTGAGATCAGGGTTTTTACCTGAGGTCCGTAACTGCTGAGTTAGGGCGAACGGCGCCAGTAGACTATACGACAATTAACAAGTCTCTTCGGAGACGGGGTTACCCGTTACCTGTCCCCCCAAGACCGCCAGGTCTTTTATTTTTGTCCGTTTCTACGGGAAACAGACCAGCATCCACTACCCCGCTCTTCCGAGCGGCCGAGAAGACCAAGTCTCGGGGAAGGCCGGTTATCGCTGTCGATCGGTGGACGAGTGAGGCGAGCACTCGGGAAGCGCGCCGCGTACTTGGTACACGGCGGCGGCGCGTGTTCCAGTGACAGGCTACGTGTGTGTGGAGTTGGGAGTTTCGGCCGCTGCCGGTCTTGATCGCTCCCCGGGCTTCAGCTAGACTCGGCCCGGCGGTGTGAGCAGCGTGAGCCGTCTCTCCGTGAAATTCATTGGAGTAAAGGATGGGCACAAGGTCGTGGCGCATCCTCGGCCTCGGGCCGCTGGAATGGTCATGGTTTCAGTCACTGTGGGCGACGGGACAGGGCGTGCGCTCAGTAGTCCCCGTTGGTGGCGAGGGCTCAGTGGCCGCCAAGTGCAGCATGGTACGCAAGAGTCAAGACGAACAGGGCAAGAAGACAAGGACCGAAGGCGCGACGGGTGGCGCACGGCGAGGCCGCTCTGCCGGTGGGACAACGGACCCTGTGTTGGGAGTCGGCCATCCTCCATCTCAGGACGTCGCCTACTCGGCGACCGCGGACTCGGCAGAGAGCGGGTCCGACGATACGGCGCTGCACACCCGGTCGCAGGCGTCGGTATCAGGGGCTTCTTCGACCGTCAGTGAAAGTGATAACGGCGCGCACGGCGCAGACAGCGACTCGGGAGATCCAGGCAATCCTGGTAAGAGCGCGGGTCTCTCGGGTCTTGGGCTGTCAGAGACTCTTGATGGTGCAGGGGCCACCGAGAAAGACCGACCCGGTCATACAGAGGCGCTTGCGGCCGAGGGCAAGAGAGAAGCGGCGCAGGCGTTGTCTGGTGAGGGTCGGACGCCACATATTTATGTCTCCATTTCTATAGCGCCCCTTCAAGCTCTCTACTCAGAGGCGCTCCCAACTACAGCGCGGACAATGCATCGGGGTTACACGCCTAAGCAATTGCGAGTGAAGTACTTGCCCAGGCTCCCTACGCGGCGACTTGAGGTGGATTCGAACCTCGAACCTTTCGGCTTCAAGGCAACGACGCCATCACTAAACCATCGCGCCCCATATCATGTCAGGCATGCGTCACACGAGGTCTGCTCACCAAAGGCATTGCTCTCTTTTCTGTCCTCGCTAACATTAATTCGACTCACTTAACCCTTTAACTACCATGCGCGCCGGATATATCCGGCGGAATAAACAAAATCGAAATCCCATGAGTGCCGGATATATCCGGCAAAAGTACGCTGCCTGTTATATAACGTCGGCATGCGTTTTAACGTTGCCTACGGTCACCTACATCAGGCATATTGATGTGTACGGTGAGAAATCGGCATGCACTTGTTCTGACTCAGTGTTCCCCAGATGTCAGCACAACGACATATTGGATCAGACAGTCGATGAAGCATTGATGAAGCACCTTCGTAATATAAAGTGTTGACAAATTAATTGAATCTATGGCCAAAATCTTTGCTTCCACATAATCTAAATTATACAGCTAAGTCATATGTGGATGTTTGACTTATTATCTACCTTAGTTTACAATACAACTCTCAAGTTAGGTTCTAATTCTGTAGCTTTTGTATGGGCTCTGTTACAGCATAGACTACATATAATAATTATAATAATTATGTATTTCCATCTTTATAAACTCATACATACACATATATAAATGTATATATACATAAAGACAAGCCATATGTGGATCTCTCACTAATTATCTTCCTTGGATTACCATACAATTCACAACTTAGGTTCTAATTCTAAAGCATTTGTATGGGCTCTGTTACACATACGCTGCCTGCATGCATAACACATACATGATAGCCCTTTTGGTTAAATTTAATTACTGATTATCCTTCTGAATCGCACTCCACACAGTCACAATACGTGAATAAGTTTCAATCAAAATGTAGGCTCTGTGCAGGGTCGAATATTATATGGAGTTAACTGGTGGGGAAGGAGGAAGTTGTGGGTGGGACAATTTGATTTAGCGTAATTAATATCGGCGACAATTTAGGGTGGTTGCATCTGTAATGGTAAATTTTCAACTTCAGTTTTATTCTTTCTCCAACCCACCATTTGGTGCCACTTGGTAAAAGACTGGTGTAGCCTAAAAATTATCCCGATTGAAAAATATTTAGGACTAGCACAACGTGCTTGAAGTTTTGGATTTTACGAAATATCATCGGGTCATTTAGTCGCATTTTGGACCTAAGAATAGTTTCAACAGAAAGACTGCATTCTTTTACTCAAGCACAACTGAAAAGACAGTAGCCTATGCCTGACTTCTACAATGATGATAATGATTTATTATATATTTTTATGAACAACTGACCATCACAATAGTATTTGACACATTAGTCCATGAGATCGATGACCATAAACCTATACTAGTAAGCCAACACATTGTTATGCTCTTTTGAGAGGCCTGATGTCTATCTAAAGGAATCCTTTGTTACATTAAAGGCTCTTTACTACATGCTTAACTTTAACACAAATTTTGATATAACACGGACAAGGACCTCAATAATAGATGAACTAGAGAAAACTATTGATGATATCTTCGTTTATTGTTGCAACCACAGCAGAGAGGCACAGCGTATCACAGATAACATTTATCAAATGCTGCTGTAAACATATGAATTAAAATAGATGTTGAAATAATTGAGATCATAATTTGTATAGATTTAAGAAATTACCTATTACCACATAAGAGTCAAAGAGCTGCTTACAACTTCTAAAGGGAGCATCATATAGTTGAGTGCATGGTGAAGCCTACTCAAATTGTTGTCTATTTCATAATATATAATTTTTCTCATTAAAAGTATACTTTTAGAGAATGAACACAGAGTCAAACAATTGATAGAGAAAGTACTGTCAAGAGCGGACTCAGCTTACACTGACTTTATTAGCTATTGTAAATTAACTACCTATTATAAATTAGCATGAAAGTCGATGGTCTCAAACACGTAAGCTATATGTGCAACTCAACATCTTTAAATCATGCTTTGTTATTGCTCCAGCTGAAATTGCAGTGACCACCAGGACATCTCAGACGACCAACCAATCCAAGGGAATAAGTATAGCACCCTCAAGACAACACCCATTGCTAGAATCCTGGTGGCAGATTTTTGGGCAACATGCCAGAGATTTCACTTTGAGGGAAGTGTAATCGTGAAAACTACACCATAGCTCAAACCCATGCAAAGACCAAATGCAATTTGAATTGTGAGACAGGGTAACAATGCCTCATGTTGAAAACATATTAGAATAAATTTGAGATAAATATTCGCATCTAAAAATAGTAGGTTGCTACTTTTTAATATTGGGCCTACGCCAGTTCCTTGTTCCCAGTAGCCACATGAACATTGATGGAAGAAAAAGAAATATTTCTGAGAAATCAGACCTCATTAAGAATATTGGTGATTTTGCAGAATAAATTATTTACGTAAGACACTCTATGAAATCACGCTAATTTTATTTTTATCCCTAATATAGGCCTAATATACCATTACTGCTCCCTTATTGTAGCAGTCTACCAGCAATAAGCTCTTATTAATAATCAATCAAGTCAAGATAAAACAGGTAGTATCAATTTTGTGAAGAAATAAGATATGATAGATGTTATCTGTGAAGCGTGTGTTATACAGGTTTTCTTGCCTTTAAGGAATTTCTCTTGAAGTGGCGCTATATAAATTGATGATTATGATTACGATAACAGTAGCATCAATAAGTTGAAGTGTGGACTAACTACAAGTAGTTGAATTGATTCCTGGTTTGAAGATTCCTGGTTGATTACAAACATATAGCTACTTTTGAGCATTAGAAGATTTGCTATTATAAGTGAAAAACTTTGGTGGCGTTGTGCTAGTCCTAAATATTAATATTTTCTCTTACAACTTTTTGTGTGATGTTTCTGGGGAGAATGGAACCAAATGGCGCCTTGGAGAACAGTCAATTCAAGCTTTCATTTTTAACGACCACCCTAGGCCGCGACATTCTTTGGAAGAGTGCTTTCAAATCTACCGCTGGCAACTTAAGAAATAGTAAATGTGTAATTTAGCGTTTAGCCAGAACAATTTCTTCTTTTTTTAAATACCTTACGTCGTACGATATTCCTCACAAAATTTCGATATTGCTAACTTTGCAATTTATTTTATAGGCTATGTGTGACATTTCAAAGAAAATCAAAAGATATAGCCTACCACGATATAATATATTATGTACTGTGCAAAGTAGCCTATAGGCCTACTATCACTTCACGCTATGTGACTAAAGTTTCTTCTATACGAAGTCTTTATTGACATGCTCTGTAAATCAGTGTCGTTGCAAAGAGCTTCACCGTCAAAGGTCAAGACTTAATCACCGCGCCAATTCTGAGTTTCTATTTGACTTGCTTCGTTCACATCATCTATTGCCTCTCATAACCAGACCTACCAGGATCACTGACCATACATCTACATTACTAGATAACATATTCACTAACATTTGGACCAAACTTATTTATTCCTCTATTCTCATTGAAGACATCTCTGATCATTTACCAATCATAGCATGGTTTGATTTTAGTCCCATCAAACCTCCTAACAAGCCTCAAACACTGACATTTAACCTAGTATCTGATGACCATAAAGCCAAATTTTTGCAATCCTTAGACTCTACGGACTGGTCTAATATCCGCGAAGCTTGTACAGAACTAGACACTGATAAGGCCTATGACCTATTTCTTAGCAATTATAAGAAGCTTTACGATGATTCTTTTCCAATTTTCACTAGGACTTATGCTCGCAACTCTATTCCAAAAAAGCCGTGGATGACTCGGGCACTGGTAAAATCTAGTAATAAGAAAGCGAAACTATATAAAAAATTCGTAACAAATCCAAATGAGGCCAACAAAAGGAAATTCATCCTATACAGAAACAAATTTAAGAAAGTTAAATTGCAAGCCGAAAAAGATTATTATGCATCCGAATTTTTAATCCATAGTAATAACCTTAAAAAAACCTGGGGTCTTCTGAGGAGTATACTGGATAGAGATACTAACAGAGAAACTGTAATTACTGCATTGAATGTAAATGGTGAACAAATTACTGACCCTCAGACTATAGCAACTAAATTCAATAATTTCTTCACAGGCATTGCACAATCTCTTGTTAATAAAATACCTGCTGCAACTAACTCTTTTCTCTCCTACTTATCCCAACCCCTTCCACATTCTATAGCATTAATCCCTTCTACACCTTGTGAAATAATGAACCTTGCGCATACCATTCGCACTACGCATAGTAAAGGAGTCGATGGAATTGACCCTGCCATAGCCCTATTAACATTGCCTAAAATTGCAATTCCGCTATCAGAGATTGTCAACTGCTCATTTACCACTGGAGTATTCCCCTCCGCATTGAAAACTGCCAAGGTCATACCCATTCATAAAAAGGGCCCGAGGGACAATGTTTCTAACTACAGACCGATTTCTGTACTCCCATTCTTCGCCAAAATATTTGAAAAATTAATGTACGCACGTTTAGATAGTTTTTTATCAAAAGAGAAAGTACTATTTCAGTCTCAGCATGGATTCCAACAGGGTCATTCTACCTACATGCCCCTTCTAAGCATACAAGACAAAATCTCTAATGCAATTGAAAATAACGAATACTCCATTGGTATCTTCCTTGATGTAGCTAAAGCCTTTGATTCTGTAAATCATCATATTTTGATCAAAAAACTTTATAACTATGGAATTAGAGGGACACAACTACAATGGTTTGTTAGCTATCTTGAAAATCGTTTTCAACTGGTTTCTGTTAACAATTGTACTTCTGATCTACAACTCATTTCTCACGGTGTCCCTCAAGGATCTAATCTTGGACCTCTTTTATTTTTAATCTATATTAATGATTTACCCAATGTATCGCCTTCTATGTATTTTGTGCTATTTGCTGATGATTCTAACTTATTTCATTCTGATAAATCTATTGATACCCTATTCAACACTGTTAATTCTGAGCTTCACCGAGTCGTTGATTGGTTTCGATCTAATAAACTTACTCTAAATTTGGATAAAACCAACTACATCCTCTTCAGATCCCATAAGAAAAAATATCCCAATGAACTTCCTATTCTACTTATTGAAGGGACTCCTATCACCGAAGTAACATCCACAAAATTTTTGGGCGTTTACATTGACCAGCATCTAAATTGGAAGGAACACATCAATAATATCTCTAGCAAAATTGCTAAGACTGTTGGTGTGCTATTTCGCTCATCTAAACTGATTCCTGTCTCTATCCGGTCTATGCTATACTATTCTCTTATTTATCCCTATTTAACCTACTGTAATTTAATTTGGACATCTACTTACAAATCTAATTTTATCAGACTAGTCACCCTTCAAAAATATGCAATCCGTTTTATAGCTAATATTCCTCGCCGAGCCCACACCGCTCTGTATTTCAAGGAATTTGGATTATTAAAGATCGATCAAATTAGGCACTTGCAAATAGGAGAGTTTATGTACCGTTATAACCATGGCCTATTACCACTTGTATTTAATGATTTCTTTAACCTTACCTCTGATCGCCACTCTTATTCAACTAGAAAATTAACTGTTTATGACCTTCCCTACGCACATACTAATACTCGTCGATTCTCTATACAATATACTGGCTCCCAATGTTGGAACTCTCTCCCTACACATCTTCATTCCCTACCTAACACAAGATTATTTAAGCATAAACTTCGCCTTTATCTACTTAAAACACTTCCTGATATGTAATGGTTAAGGTTTCTGCTCAGTGGTCTCGCCAAGCCCTTAGTTAAGTCTTTAGTTAAGTCATTAGTTAAGAGTTGTTTTTCTCGTTATATACAGAAATGTCGATTGCTTAATTTTTTTTTCTCTCTCCCTCATCATTTTTTTATTCCTACAATTGAATGCTCTGTCATGTTTTTCTTTTATATTTTACATGAATTATGGGTGGCCCTATTAGCGGGATTTTCTATCCCTTCTGGGTCTCCCCTTCTTCACCAAATTATGTTAATGTAGGCCCTATTATTCAATGCCATAATTGTATCATGTTTGTTTGTTGTTTTGGTTGAGGAAAAAAAATAAATAAATAAATAAATAAATAAATGATAGTAGTGAGTAAAGGATGGTTCTATAACAGTGGTTCCCAACCTTTTCTGACTCTAGGACACGAGGGCCACTTTTTCTTAGTTGAAGGACATTTGGGGCCACAAGACTAAAAATTAATTAGCTAAGAGCACATAAAATTGCTATAATTGATTCAAAATAGAATTGTGATGTTATTTAATGACGCGAAAATAAAATAATTTTAATAGAAAATAATTATGTGTTATATCCTGCCGAAATGTTCAAATTTTTCATATATTTTTGTTAATTCTTTGAGAGATGAGGACCACTTTTATAGGCCTGGAGGGCCACTTTTGGCCCGCGGGCCACGGGTTGGGAACCGCTGTTCTATATCAACCACGACCCTCATTAAAAAGAAATTAGCCACGACCCAGCAAGTCATCAGCCACGCATGTGTGTATAGAGCTCAACGCTATGACAGTGATGTGGTCGGTTCCTCAATGCAGTCGCCATCGAGAATTCAAGGGTAATGCATTAGAGTGGTCCACAAACCATAGCCAAAAAATTAAGTTTTTAGAATTCTTTCTCCACAAGGCTTAATTTTGTCTACTTGGGGTAGATAGTCTCCCTGTAAAATTTCAGCCTGATTGTGCAACATTTAGAGGTCAACCCATTCTGAACATTTTACTTGAGTGCTGATAATGTCTTTTCGTCATGTTAACCGTCGTTTTTAGACCAATATGGCTTCGTCTAATTTGAGATCCGACCCATAGCACTGGCTACTGAGAAAAACAGTCTCTCAATTGTCTACTGCAAGATTACCACGCAGCCTGGATGCACAGCAACTGCTTCAGTTTCATCATATCACTAAAGGGAGGCCCCTTCCGGAAAGTTAAAAATTGGCCTGTGATGCAATTGTTGTATTTGGGTGCTTGCCAGAATACCAACACAGCTGGCTGACTGGTGTGTCAGGAAACTGTCAAAGCTTTATCAGAACTACCAAACTCTGAAGACTCATAGACCACTATAAAGAGAAAGTGACAAGATGAAGACGACATGTTCAAGAGTGTTCTTCAAAAGTTGTTCGATATTGCCTCAATGGATGTGATGACAGAAATCCAGCAAGACTAAGATCGGGAAATCCTTCGAATAGGTCCTGCAAAGAGCAGACGTATTTTCCAGCAGCATGAGTGGAGTAAACTTAAAGACAGCAGCAAAAGAAAGCAGAAAGAGGCAACCGCAGGAAAAAGAGAGAATGGTGAAAATTAAAATGAAGGGCACAAGACAAAAGGCAGTTATGAAGCAGCAGGTGAACTTTATGCGTTTGCATCTATAGAAGAATTTGATTAGGCTACATTAATGAGTATCAGACAACTTAGTCCTAGTACGTATGCAATACATCTACACTGTACAATGTCTGCATAAACAGCTGCTACTAACTGCATCCTTATTTAAAAAAGATCCAAGAACATCATCCAGTCCTCTTTAGTTTAGTTGTTGGTGCTTTGTTTCATGTTGACCTTGCAGACCGTGATCCTTGGTGTGTGGATGGAGGAGTCACACTGGCGATTGGTTATGACATTAATTTCATAAATCATATTTTCTAGAAGTTCGGAATGCAAGAAAGACTAGAAGCAGCTCCAATGGAAGAACAAGAGTGCACACTGGCAGGTCTGCTATTACCTCACTGAGAAGGCAAAATGTTGCCCAGCATCGACGGATCAAAGGAAAATATGGACCGCATAGCTACTATTGTCATTGGAAATTGTCAGGAAAAACTCTTGGCAATCCCAAAAATGATCAACGGCATTCAAAAAGGTCACTCTCATGGTCAATACCAGTGTTGAAGCACGGTAATTGAGAAATGGAATCTCCCCAGACATCGCTCAATGTCGCTCAGGTCGTACATTAACTATTACCGAACAATTTATCTACATCCGTCCAAAGAGCATAAAAAGTGTCAAATGGGTTGACCTCTAAATTTAATTTTTTTTTCAATAAAATTTTTTGTGATTATTATAATCATGATAAGGAACAAACAAGCCTTGTGGAGAACTGAAATCTGTTAGATGAATTTTGTGGACCAGTCTAGTAATGCATGGTTCTTTAAAATGAACATATTCCTTCATTCGATTAATTTTGCTGGCATGCATTTCTCATTGGTAGTCATACTATCTGTTCATTTCATCTCTTTTTCGTAACAAACTTTCGACTGTAACCAAGCAAGTTTCGTCTGCGCAACTTGGTAACATAAGCAAGTGTAAACAACTCCGTTCAATCAATCAATCAAGCAATCAAGCAAGCAATCAATCGATCAATCGTTAATTGTGTGTATAGAGTTATAGGTAGACGCGCCTATTTAACCTGTTGTTTTTAAGCGTTGTGCTTTTTGCTTTGCAAAGTAGAATTTTATAAGCGGCCATATTAGTTCAGACACTTATCTGCAGCATTCAGATGAGGTGTATCAGATAACGCTCTCTCCATGCATGTACTGCGGTTGCCTGCAGCAGTTGCAACGCGCTGCACGCATCATGCCGACCTTTCTACATCTGTATCTATGCCGAG
Source organism: Lumbricus terrestris (assembly GCA_949752735.1). Taxonomy (NCBI): domain Eukaryota; kingdom Metazoa; phylum Annelida; class Clitellata; order Crassiclitellata; family Lumbricidae; genus Lumbricus; species Lumbricus terrestris. The sequence goes on from OX457037.1 coordinate 73,111,179, forward strand.
ATATTGCTCGTTGCAAAGAAGATTATCTTCTCTGACCTATTCAGCCTACCGCTGCAGCTCTAACGCTGCATGGCTTTTCATATACCGCTGCATGATTTGTATATGGGCATTCTCACCGGCCCTAGCTGTTGAATGAAGTTTCCTTTGCTGCATAGGTCAAGTACAAGTTAGAGTTTACGAGAATCAGGTGTCTTATTCGACGTTAAGGTGTCAAGCTTTCGAGTGTGAACCGAGATTTATTTAGCGCTCTCGCGGGAGGTATAAATACCCCAGATCAGCAACATTTGTCGAGAATCGTTCGAGTTGAAGCCGTGCTAGCAAACGCACGCAGAGCATTGAGTTTGAGTTGTCGCACGAGTTTATTCATATTATTTTAATTTTTAATGAGTCACATGAGTAAGGGCAGCAAGATGTTTGGTCAGACAAGGTTGATTCTGTGAACTCGCAGGAGCGAGAGCGCAATGCACGTAGCAAATTAGCAGGCTATGACGACGTTTCCATAGACCTAATTGAAGTAAGGAAGTAAAGTAAACCATCGCAGTCAGTAAGATTCGGCTATTTCAGCAATTCATGTATGTTCCACAAGTCATGCAGAAATAGCAGCAAAATGCAGTCAGCAGTTTACACTAAGTTCAGCAGGTCATTCAAGCAGTTATTAATCCCAGCATGCAATCTGATACGAGCATCGCATAAGCCTACGCACATGAGGTCGCTAAAACAGATCAGTAGCATGCTTGATTTATGTATTAGCTTTGTCATTTTAGTAGGCAACGTGTTGCTTTCAAGCATTTGTATCTAAATTAAGCTTATGGCTGCTGTTTTTCATCTTATTATATGTGTGTGTGTGTGTTTGTGTGTGTGTGTGTGTTTTGCAATGTTTATGTATCGCTATGATGGAATGACCGAACGAGCTGAGACAAAGACACTTTGCCAGCCACGCTGTGAATGTTACACAAGTACAGCATCTGCTCATCTCAGCCACGGTCATCGGATCAGAACATTACGAAAGACGTGATGAGAACTCTGTTGTCAGAAATATCTTCACGTCGTTTCACAACTGATTCCACTTTGTTACCATCATAGCCTAGCTATAGCTTATCTGATTTTATTGTGTATTTTTGCCATTGTTCGAGCATTTGTGCATTTAGAATCTAGACCCGTTCTTCAGTATATTCCCTAGGACAGTCGATTCTAGCTACCTATCATTTTCATTGCATTGGTGACACTAATCGTTCATCCGCACTAGCTTCTCGTAGACATGTGCAATGCACAGGGTGGAGTGAAATTTTTTTCCCCCGAATTTCAAATTCCGTTAGCGATCAAAAGTTGCGTATGGTATCACAGAATTGCTACAAAAAATTTGAAATTTTTATGTTGACGTCTTCTGCCCTCTACCGGACGATTTAAGGACGCCATATTGATTTTCAGTACTGTCAGGCAATTTAGCCTGCAATATTTCATGTTTACGTCAACCAAAGTGATAGAATTCCATCATCGTGACGTGACCTAAACTATTATGTATTCTTAGTAGTATTCGTAGTATTCTTTAAATACATTCTAATAGAATTTCATTTTCTTAGCAAACTGTAGAAGCAACATGGCTGAGAGTCGCTTAAGACTTCAGAGAAAAGTGAGCATCTGTCCAATATTTGGAGTTGCAAAGCGAATGAAACTAGATGTCTTACCAACTATTCGAGATCTTCTTGAGGACTACCAATGGGTAAGGCTTGATTTACGTAAACATCCAGTTAAAGAGCCCGAAGCATTCGAAAATGTCAGTGTTCTAGTCAAAAAAGTGAAAGAAATTTGGACACGGGCCTCTGTCCCGACGGTTACGATAGATCGAATCACTAAACTTGTGCGAATCCATCATGATCAGTATCTAAAGTTAATCCGATACCCCGCATGTAAAAGAAGTGCCAACTACGAGCAGAAGGTCGCACAATTCAGAGAACATGCAATAAATACGTTGTTTGACATTGCCAGTTGCAAGTGCTCAGATCCAGCCGCATGTAAATGTCCAAAAGAAGGAAAGATTCCGGTGGAAGAAAGACAATTTCTAAAAGACCAAAGAACTGTAAGGACAATGATGATAGGGTCAATCGACCGGCCGAAAACAGAAAAACTTATGCTTAGAGCACAACGAAAGAAGGACGAAGCGATGCGACTTACATCAAGCGGTGCTTCAACATCAAGGTCGGTTGATGAGCTTGATGAACATTATTCATCTGACAAAAACCTTGAAGGTGACGAAACCGATAATGGATCTTCAGCAGGCAAGGAAGAAATGGAAGACAAAAAAATCGCCAAAACTCAACACTCACAACAAAGACGACGACTGACGAACACGGCCCAAGCATCAGAGAGATATGGAATATCTGACAGAGCAGCAGCAGACATTGCTTCGAGCCTACTTACAGGTTTCGGAATAGTGACAACTGGCGATAAATCTGAGGTTATTGACCGTTCCAAACTCCGAAGAGAAAGAAAAAGACTGCGTGAAGATTTGCTTCAGGAATCCGCAAGCCATTCTTCGGATCTTCGCGGTCTATACTTCGACGGCAGAAAAGACAAGACTCTACTGCAGGAAAATATTGGAGGTAAGTTACATCGCAGGACTGTTATTGAAGAACACATAGTATTGATTGAAGAACCCGACTCGAACTATTTGGGACATATTGCTCCAGTGCGTAGCAGTGCTGAGTGTATAAAGCAGGCCATACTGGATTTCTTCGAAGAAAGAAAGATAAGCATGGAATTATTGGCTGTCATGGGATGCGATGGAACGGCTGTCAACACAGGACATAAGGGTGGTATTATCAGATTGTTAGAAGTACATCTTAAGCGTCCACTCCACTGGTTCATATGCCTATTACATATCAACGAGCTACCGTTACGTCACCTCTTCGAGCAACTTGATGGCAGTACTACCGGACCACGAAGCTTTTCAGGCGAACTTGGAACACAAGTTCAACGATGTGAGAACATGCCAATGGTTAAATTCCAGCAAATTGAATGCGATTTACAAGTGCTACCTGACTCTGTTCTGCAGGATCTCAGTACAGACCAGAGATACTTGTACGACATGTCTCAAGCTGTATCTAGTGGTATATGCGATGAGGCACTGTTGCATCGAAGTCCTGGAAAACTAGTAATGTCTCGTTGGTTGACTTTAGCTAACAGAATACTACGCCTATACGTTGCCACGAAAGAGCCAAGCAACTGTCTCTCGACAATTACTGAGTTCGTATTGAAAGTTTACGCCCCTGTTTGGTTTGCAGTAAAGTCCAAACCCTCCTGCAAAGATGGTGCGAAGCATCTGTGGATGCTTGCTAACAAATCACGATACTTGCCTGATTATTTAAAGTCAATAGTTGATCCAGTTATTCAGAGAAACGCCTTCTTTGCTCATCCTGAAAATGTACTTCTTTCAATGATCACGGATGAGAGAAAATCAATTCGAGAATTAGGATTCAGAAGGATAATGAAGGCGCGATCGAGTAAGAAGCCTCAGAGAGGAATTCGCATATTTCACCCCCCAAGTTTGAACTTTCATGCAGCCGACTATACAGAATTAATTGACTGGCAGTCATGTGAAGTGACAGAGCCACCTCTAACGAAGGATATAAATGATGACGACCTGGAACAGTTGATCCACAATGCCGACGACTCCGCGATTGATTTACTTCGCTTTCCAAAGTTTCCATGCCATACTCAAGCAGTCGAGAGGTCTGTCAAGACAGTTACAGTCATCATTGCTGGTTGTTGGACAGCATGCAAGAGATGGATTAGTTCGCGCAAGACTTGAAGCTAGAAAGATAATGCCAACATATGAAACAAAGCGTGATTTCAATACTAAATAATTACATACAGAACTCCACTAATAGCCAATTCCAGGATATGGACGCCATTTTGTCCGCCATTTTGGTTTTCGTGCAGTGCTACCTGAATGACATTGGCTTCATCATATTTGTTGACCTCGAAAATGTTGACTCAGACCCTGAAATCATGATTCCATTGCATACATGACTTCATCAATTGCCATTTTAAGATTCTGGCCGCCATTTTGTCCGCCATTTTGATTTTTTGAAGTGCTACATATATATCTTTGATTCCATTGCATTCCTTGAACCCTATAATCTTAATTTAGAGCCTAAAACCGTGTTTCTGTCACATAAAATGCTTTACTTTTAGTCATCTGAAGTAATTGGCAGCCATTTTGTCCGCCATCTTGTTTTCCCATGGAATCGCTAATAATCCAGATTGCTAACTGCGATTTTCGTTTTTCTGAGGGTCAAATTAGTCTAAAAACACCAGTTAGCAAATTGTTACATGACTTGCTTCTAACATTGGAATTTTCAGATACCAAGCCTGGTCTAAAAATGCCTGACAGTATTTAAAATCAATATGGCGTCCTTAAATCGTCCGGTAGAGGGCAGAAGACGTCAACATAAAAATTTCAAAATTTTTGTAGCAATTCTGTGATACCATACGCAACTTTTGATCACTAACGGATTTTGAAATTCGAGAAAAAATTGTTTTTCACTCGGATTCACTCCACCCTAATGTGCATGTAACAATGTGACAAACTTCTATAGCTCCTAATTTTGCCAATCCATGTCTGATGAACGTGGACGTTCAAATTTTTGAAAGTTGGAAGGACTATGAGAGAGTTCAGCTCCTAGAATTGTAATGTAAAGCAACTTAGCTTTACAGATACCAAATAGCAGTCTTAAGATTCTCACAGCTGAATCCAGAATCTGAATCCTGTATCACTGACCGCGAGAGTAAGAGACAGACAGCAGTCAGAGAAGGATCAGTGATACAAGAAGCAGGTCATGGAACCTAGATTCAGAGTTAAGATCTGAAAGAGTAGAACACGTGATGACAATGTAATAATAAAGAATTATTACTGTAGACCTCCATCGACTTCTATAGAGCATTGGTTTCAAAGATAAGCCGATATCAAACCATTAGAGGAGATAATGGATGGATCCCACATGTTGCGTTCCAGGAAGGTCCCACCTCCCATTTCAAGGAACGAATTCATAGGTTAGCATAAGTAGGTAACGTAGGGCTTAGGCCACACCTTTGGTTTGATTATTATGATGTCAATCTTGGGATTCAGAATTGGACGGACCAATAGAGAAACACCATTACCAGGTAGCTTAAAATGACTTAGCAGACAGAAAAGAATCGAGGAAGCAGTCAAGGAGAGCAGAATCACGGGAGAAGTCGAGGAGAGCAGACAGAACAGAATCGAGGAAGCAGTCGATACTGTACATTCTGCATTAGACTGTCAGTCTAGTGTTCGGCAGACACTAGGTGTTCACCTAGCTTGAGAAGTCTAGAATGGTCGTTTCTCATAGTGCTGCATTGTTCGTAACTACATAATCTCGTCATCGTCAGTGTATTGGTTGATCAGTGAAACTGTATACTCGTCAAGTGACATTCGTGCAGAGAATGCAGTAAAGACTTTCATAAAGAAGCTCACAGACTTCATAAATTATAGAAAGGCAGCTGCAACCTGTCTGATAGACTATTCGAACTATACAATAGTCGAACCAGAACTATCCAATAGACGGTGCGGGAACCTTCTTATACATTCATCCGTTGCTCTCTACCTCCCAACTTCGAATCCTCTCGTTCTAACTTTCTTTCAACATCCATACTCTCCTGTCATCCAAAGAGGCGCGAACTTGGTGAAAGTACGCAATGGCGAGAGCTTGGAGCTATGACTTAGTGGCAATATTCGTATCCTAGGCGTACATTATTTTGCTGAAAATCATGTAAGAGCTTGACAAGCACATAAAGACAAAAAAACGAATTAAGAAAACTGAGTAGGCCTAAATATATTGATATCTTTTTCCAAGGGCAAGGACTCACATAGTCCAACACCGCGCCTTTGTCATTGTAGGATCTTCTATGTGGAATGACCTCCCTCACACTATCCGGAGAAAGATCTAAGGGGTGTCATCTTCTGCCCTTCGATGCCGAAATGCTTTCGTATTTTCTCGGGGCTGTCGCGCTGAAAGCGCCTCTGAATAGCTAGTTTTAAAGAGTTGCTTTATAAATACTCGCATACAATTATTCAATACGCATATCAGATACTGTACTAATCGTTACCAGACTCTTACACGGAGCAAGGCGCGGTTGGGATAGGTGAGTAGGCCTATCGTTGCAGACGCATGTAAAAAGGCTGTCTTAACAGACAAGAAACGTAGATAGACAAACGCACGCACGCACATAGCGAAACTAAAGCCGATTAATACAAAAAAGGGCAATATGGTGCAGCGATATAGGAGCGAACAACAGATCATTCGGGGAGATGAGTTTAAGTGGAAGTGAGTCATTCGTTCTATTTTAGTTTGCGTCCTGTATGATGACATTATGATGTCTTTGTTCTTTTTACTTAACCTCGAAACCGTCTGTGGGTCACTTTCCACGATTCCCAAACCTCTCGAACCACAAAACACATTCGCCATCTATGAATAGGCTACCATTATTTGCATCAAACACAATTCAACATCTTTTGGAACAGCAATTATTTAATCGCGAATCTAATCGGTTTTTGATCAGATAGACAATGTTAAAAATATTAAAATGATTAAAACACACAGTTTCAAGTACGATATTCTTTGCCCAATATAACATTTCTAGGGTAGGAATCGCAACAACAAAGTGATTGTTTGACTAAGTAAGATTAAACGCATGGGATTTGCAGATTAAAGCATAGCAGGATAAATATAAAGCATCATGATCATCATCATAGCCATCATGATGATCATCATCATCATCATCATTAGCGTCATCATCATCTTCATTTTTCACGACAACCATTTGCTTGCCATGGACACAAGTGCATGTTTGTCATTGTCCTTCTTGATCTGTCATGCAAATAATATTATCTAATTTAAGGCGAGTGAGGTGATGCGAGGCATCGTAAAGTCATAAAGGTCGATGCTCTAATAGACTGGAATAAGCACGTCAATGTAAATACGAAGTATTCGAAAAAAATAATCGTCACCATTTTGTTTATCCGGACGTCAAGTTTATTTGTCTCAATTTCCGTTAACATCTCTTTGTTATTAAGCCTACGCAATGTCAACGAACCAGTCAAACTTACTTTGCTATGTTTAAGGACTCTCGACTTGATTAAGATATATTTTAAAAAATTCATGTGGCTCAAGAAACGTTATGATAATATTTAATCAATTACTTAAAATCAAAAATTAGAATGCGTTGATTGTCTGATCCGTTGTCAGCCACAAACAGTCGACCATTTATCTCATCCAGAATAATCCGACATGGACGTTGTAAACCGTGTTTTTCTTTTGAAAGAATTTCTTTCTTAAATTCCATATCTGGATACAATGAAAGAATTCGACCGTTCACTTCATCAGCGACCATCACAAATCCTTTTGCATCGACGGACAAGTAGGTTGGTTCAGTCAAATGATCGACGGACCATTTTTGTTTCCCGCCATATGACTTCTTAAGGTTTCCATCTGCATCCACTATGCACACTCTGTGCATGCCATCACCATTACCGATCACAAAATCACCATTGACCAGTCTTACAGCATGCAGTAGATAACGATTACAAGCATCGGGCGATAGATTTATTTTTCGTATCAACTCTCCATCTGGTGAATACTCATTTAATCTATTTTCGTTGGGAATAGCTAAAATGATATTTGAATCATCTGTAACAGACAGACCCATGACCAAACCATCTTCTTCTGACCATTTCTTTATTAATTTTCCCCTTTTATTAACTCTAAAGATTTCGCTCACACAACCGGTTCCGGTTCCTTTCCAGTTGCTTATGTAGAGACATATCTTTCTTTCACAGGATACAATGTCCAGTGGATCATTCAATTCCCTCAATTTCCATCGGCGCCTTAAACTGAAATCCATCGAATCGTAAACTTCAACTTCTGAACTCTGCTGAGTCACAACAAACAATTCTTTGTCTAAAATCGTCATTCCGCCAATGTCTCTTCTGAACCACTGTTTATTCTTTCTTTCGGAATTTGTTCTGATCGTCTGAACTAAAACTGGATCCGATTTGTATCGAAGTTCAGCTAAAAAAACAAAACCAAAAGCCTGTTAGCTATCCAAAAATGGTAGGCGTATAAAGCAGTTACATATGCCTCTATGACTGTTTTTATGTTATTACGTTGAGCTTAAACGAAATTATTAAACATTTGTCGTCAAATGCCAGAAATGTCGTTCAAATAGGCAACAGGCAGATGAGGGAAAAGATTGCGATGAAGATGATGATGTAAGTTAGAAATGTACACAGGTAGACGCCTGTATGCACCAGCAAGAGACAATGACTTAGTTACATGTATACCTCGACAGCTATATGCATAACTTTACCTTAGAGGAGACAACGTCAAAGTCAAAAAGAGAAGTTGATGTACACAGAATAGCCTATGCAAAAGTCAGTCGAACAGTCAATGCCAGCGATTAGACGTTTTGCCAGAAATTACAAAATGACGTACCATGTAATGACTCTTCTGTATCCAGCACTTCAACAGTATACAGTACACCCTCATAGGCGTAACTTTCTATTGTGACTGTGGTGTCCAGTCATCACCACTTTTAAAAGTGGTGGTGATAGTCACCACCACTTTTTTGGTCCCAGAAAGAAAGTTTTTTTTAAAATATGAGAGTATTTAGCTTCTAACAATTTTATGTAGGCTATTCATGATTAGCAACGCACAGCGCTGATGCTGATAGAAGCCTCTGCAGTGTGTTCGCTGTCCATAGTCATGGCCGTAAATCCTAAGAAGGGCATGGAAGGAATTCTATATCTACATTATACTTGGGAGGGCACGTGAAGCAATTCCATCCCACAAAAGCCTATGGCTCCGAGGCAGTGGCTCAAAGCCATTAGTAATCATTATTACTATCACAATAGAGCATTGGTGGAACCGTGGAACTTTCGCACCTTAAGCAGGTGTCGCTAGCCCTCCTCTATTATGAGTTAGGTTACCTTAACCAGAGGTCAATGGATTTGAACTGATTATAAATTACTGACTAGACCTGTAAACAAGGACACGCTGCATTTTTTTAATTATGAAAATGTAGTAAGTTTCTCCTTAGAGCTCAAACTCTCGTTTCGGTTCTCTGTAACATCAACATTTCATGCTTTTAATTACGAACTTTCGAACTGTTACAGTAGTGATCTCAGAAGAAAGTGGTGCTCTGAGATCAATATCAAAGATGGGTAGGCCTAATCATAGGCGTAGGGGACATTTCAGCAGTGGGGGAGCAAAAATTTTGCTTTTGCCCGAAAAAGTAAACCCGGAATAATTGACGTCGTGCACACATAGCCATCTCTGTTCTTGCACCTACACCCGGGGACTAGGGGCAAATACCCCATGGCCCGGCCATATTATAGGAACCAAGCTGGGTAATTTTAAGCATATATGCAAACTTATTATGCAGCCTATGTATATATTTAATGACGCTTAACCAGTTCAAACTTCACACGAGCAATTGATTAAATTCTTAATTGTAGATTGTTTTGTATTGTATTTAATAATCTACAAAGCGCCTCAGTAGGGTGAACCGTTCAGAGGCGCTAATAGTGCGCAAAAACCGCGCCCGAAGAGGCAGATTTTAAGATGAGAGAATGAAGAAGAGAGACTGCCACAGAAAGTGTATGGAGCGAACGCAAGTTGAAAGCTCATTTCAAAGAGAAGGATCAATTGTGGCAAATGATCGAGACTGAGCCATAGCAGTTCTACGACGAGGAAGCAAGGGTCAAGTCTGTTGGATGAACGAAGTGGACGGTTGGAGGAAGCTGAGTGAGGCCTTATAGTATAACGTCGATCAGATATTTGGGGCAAAACCTCGCTGAGCCTTGAAGATCAGAGTGAGGAATTTAGATTGTATGTGAGCACGGAGAGGAAGCCAATGAGTGGAGACAGAACAGCGAAAGATCCTGAGACACCTTAAATGAAAATAAGCGGAATGTGTGCTTTTGGAAATGTGCTCAGTTAAGGTATTATCCTTCCTGTAATATAAGTGAGCTATCAAGTGCAACACCCTGATCCCGCACACTAGACAAGTAGGAAAAGATTGTAAATTTTCAGAGAGTAGACCAAGATCTGCACGTTCAATGTTGATGATCACACGATTATCGTGTCTATTTTGCCTCACGACCAGTATAAATTTCGATGTAATTCAGGTAGTGAATTCCGTATTCTGTTGCACCTAGCTTGCATGCTGTGAATTTCCCCAAATGCCACGAATAGTCGCAATTTTCGGTCAAATTTCGGCTCTTGAATTTGCTGCGACTTTAGCCATAATTTACCGTGAATTCAGAACTTTTCGGGAATTTCTGTCATCCATATAGTTGTTGCGAGCTAATACCTAACCCGATTCGGGCAAGATTTTCGGGCAAATTTCGGCTCATGAATTTGTTTCGATTCTCGCCATTATTTACAAAATGCTACCGTGAATTCAGAATTTTTCGGGAATTTCTGCTATCAATGATTGTTGTGAGTTAATATCTAACTCGATTCGGGCAAGGTTTTCGATCAAATTTCGGCTCTTGAATTTGCTGCCATTCTCGCCATTAAGCTTATTTATAAAATACTACTGTGAATTCAGACCTTTTTCGGGAATTTCTGCTAGCCATGGTTGTTGTGAGTTAATATCTAACTCGATTCGGGCAAGATGGAACTGTGAGATAATGTTGTGTACTAATGAACGTTGAACTTCAAAAAGTTTGGTTAATATTTTCCCGGGTCTACTTGCCCGAAAAAACAGACTTGCCCGAAATTTGGGGGGGCATTTGCCCCCCCTGGACCCCCGTCTCCTACGCCTATGGGCCTAATTCAGAATCTATCATTGACGGTACCGGTATCAATTTAGTTGGAAGCGTAATTAGACTCTACAGACCATAGCTGTAAAAAAACGATGGAAACAAAATATGAAAACGGGAAACGTCGTTTTTTCGAAAAAATAAAAACCAAAAAACGAAAAAAAATGAAATGGAAACAATTGACTTTGTTTTACCTTAAACTGCATTTTTAACTTTAAAACGTTGTTTATTAAATTTTTCTACCTTGATCGGAAAATTATACAATTTTATAAGCAGACAAAAATTAATTATAGGTTAAGTGACATTAATCTACAACAGATAATTTTTTCTTATAACTGTTTAATAAGAAATTGAGAAAAACCAAAGGTGTTGAAATCTTTTCAACTTTAAATTGTAAACATAAGTCTGCTTAAATTCATGCTGATCGACATAACCTAATCACTGGGGCATGGTTTTGTACTCTGCACACTTCCACCAGTGACCGAAGTACCGGTGTCGTGTAAATTTGTTGATGATTAGAAAAGAAAAATCGTTGTATATGAGCAACCGTTAAAATCTAAACGGCCTTTTAAGTGCCTGCGTCAATCATAATTAACTAGCCTACATGCAGAGCACAGCCCATAATCACACAAAAGAAAAATGTTTTTAAATTTCATATTCAAGTTTCGTCGATATTTAGGCCTAAGGGGACGAGGATTGTCACAAGAGATAGGCCCTATATTTCGGCATTAATGCCAACATTATTACGTAATACAAAATCATCATTTCATTAATTTATTCTAATTTACGCTTAGTTTATGTGTTCACAATGGAGTGAGAACGCAGCGTAGGCCAAAATAGATTACCTTCATGTCTTTCTCTTGCACCAGAATCAATGGAACTATGTTCTTCCCATATATTGTAATTGATAATGGGAAATATAACTTTTCTGTGCGATAATGAGGCCTATTCATGTTTGTGACATTGCTTACAAAGAAAACAGCGTATATACTTACCTTCAAATGCACCAAGCAAGTTGTCGCAGCTTTTATCGAGAACCTCTCCGAGTTCTGACTTTCTGAAGTGGAAATTGATGGACTGAACGTCTTTATCAATCGTAGGTTGGCATTGTTGTTGCAACTCCTTCGCTCTACGCATTAAGTCTGAAAATGTGCCACAGATGTCACTAGCTGACCCTTTAGCCATTATCTTCTGACAGTAAGAATTGAAAGTTTCCAAACACGATAGATATACATCAATGTCATCTGTTTCCATTTGAATTTCTTTCATTTTGACTTGTCTCATCGAATACAGACTTTGTAAAAGTGAAGATGCATGCTTATCTATCAGTTGTTTTAGTGCAGCTACTCTGTTAGTTACATCACATTCTAATTTTTCCACTCTTTCCTGTATATCTTCCTTTACCAGCAGAAGCTCTGCCTGCTTCATCTGTGCTTTATATCGGCACTCGTTGATTGCTTCTCCATTGCTTTCGATCTGTTTCCTAAAACCATCCACGAATTTGTCAACATGAGAACCGTCATGATTTTTATGATCGTCAATGAAGCAGATGGCGCATACAACTGTTTTACAATCAGCACAAAACACATCCAGAACCCTTTGTTTGTGTAATTCACATGCACTTGGTGCTATGTCTGTCATCACAGTTTGATCATCCTTGTATTCGGTTATTGGCTTCAAATTATGATTCCGTGTTAATTTATTTTGTTTGTGTTCACTGCAGCATGTTTCGCACAACTTCCGTTTACAGTCAACGCAGTGTCTATAAGCCACTTTAGTGTTTTTACCTTCCTGATCCTCATATTTCTCCAAACACACAGAGCATAGGTATCTTGATACCTGAAACCGAGCTGAAGCCTTTGATACCTGTATAAGCCTCTCAATGAAGAAATGCTTGGGAAGTCCAGGAAAACCATCTGCTGGAATCTTAAATTGTCGTCTGCAGATTGGACAAGGCATCTCATCTCCAGGTCCTTTACCGGTTTTTAGTCCAGTCTCCTCGATACATTTCATGCAGAATGTATGAATGCAAGGCAATGCTTTCGGATCTGTATACACTTCGGTGCATATGCAACATGTTGTAATATCATCGACCTCTTGCTTTCTAACATTACAGTCACTGTCTAAATCTTTTCCAGCCATTATCGAATGTCCCGGATACTAAAATCGAAAGCACTTTCGTTTTCTCTTTTAATATAGTCCAGCCCAATTGGTTTAACGGTATTTTGGCATCAAGTGTATACCCGGGTCCAATATAATTATGCCGAGGGAAAACAATTGTTATGTCATAGTCTCGATTAACTTACTCTAACGTAACAGATCGCAAATCTAACACCGATCAAAGCTTATCGGAATAAGTTAATATATGAAGTGCTAGGCCTAATATTAGCTGGTATACATACTGAATGCAATGCTGGCTGCTGCTGCCAGTTGCACAATCGCTAAATATAGGCCTAGCTCAAAGTCATATCTGACTTCGAAAGTTTACCATCATCGACGTAGGCTTATAGAGCACACCTAAGGGTGCAAACAACATTGGTATGATTTAGCGCAAGCATTTACTACGAGCTTCAATTTGAATTCATTTCTTGTTTCATCGTGGCTTTCGGTCTATTGCCTGAAACCACTCACATATTAAATTTCTTCAATAATATGACAACCTCCCTGCCATCTGGATGAAGTTGATGCAATCAGATTAAAACGTTAGTCTTCTCCTGTGTCGGTCGGCGCAAAGGATGTTCGCTGCAAAGACAAGTGGTCTCAAACTTATTTCTGTTCTCTGTGTTAACCGTTCTCTGTTTCTGTTAGGATCCGATCGAATGAAACTTTCATCCAGGTTCTGATATTGTGTATCCATCCCATTCTCGGTCCCTCTGTGCTCTTGCTCGTGGCATCGTATATAGCCTACCTCGCACAATCTCTTTTTGCAGGCAGTCTCCTTTCTTTCTCATCAGGTGTCAGAAATAAAAGTTTCCACCTTTTTTACGGAGATGCACAAATTTATTTTCATTAAGATCCTCTCCAACACTCGTTTGTTCATTTTCCGTCCATGACAATCTTAGAATCTGTCTTAGGAATTTCATCTCGAATATGCGGCATATTATTATATGCCTCTGTTCTTTCTTCTTCTCTTTTCTCAATAGTCCAGCTTTCACAACCAAACGTTGCCACTGGCCAGAGAAGAGCCGTCGTAAGTCGTATCTTGGTGGCGTTTAGTTTTATCAATATTAAGGTCCCCGTGCACGGACACGTCGGACAGTGCTATATCGATCATCATATCTCTGAAATAAAGCAAACCTAAGACAGAGAAAATTTAATGTGGTCGATCTATAGACCTAAGCCCTGTATCCTGTAGCAGGATGAATTAAGACAATTAATATAATAATGTTCACGTCGTTGGCACTGCTCGACCTGATCTTCTCTTCAGTGTAGCCTACCTGTTAGTGTCCTACAGGATCTCATCTCGGTCTCTTTAGTATTCAAAATTTTCACATTAATTATTATTAATCAACTGCAGAGTGCATAATTATCCAATGACTTTAGAGTTCAATGCAGTGTTTAGCATTGATATTATTTCCGAACCACTGATCAGGACTCACGCGAATTAAATTCTATGAAACAAGCATGTGCATCCTGACAAATAAGCAATCGCGGACCAACTGCGTAGGCCTAAAGGTTAAGAAAGCGCGGTTTGGGACAAAGGCTGCCCTCAAGGATTATCCCTCAAGGGTGGCCTATCTCTGAACAAAATATTGGCCTTGATAAGAAGATGTGAGCTACAGGCGATATAATGCAGATAATCTTATGTAATCTAATACGAGAAAGGTGATGCGAGGCATTGAAAAAACATAAAGATCGAGGTTTTAATAGATTTTATAATGAAGTCAATGTAAATGCGAAGTATTGGAAGCTAATAGGCGTCGCCATTTTTGTTCATCCGGGCGACTAACTTAGCTGCTTCAATCCCCGTTAAAATCTCTTTGTTATTACACAATATCAACGAACCAACCCAAATTAATTTGCTCTGTTTAAGAACTCAGTGTGCTACGTTTAAGGATTCTCTTTATTAAGATACAATTATGACCTCAAGAAACATTATGATAATATTTAATTAATTACTTAAAATCAAAAATTAAGATTCGTTGATTGTCCGATTGGTTGTCAGCCACAAACAGTCGACCATTTATCTCATGCAGAATAATCCGACATGGATATCGTAATCCGTGTTTTTCTTCGGAGAGAATTTCTTTCTTAAATTTCAAATCTGGATCCAATAACAAAACTCGACCGTTCTCTTTATCAGCGACCATCACAAATCCATTTGCATCGACGGACAAGTAGGTTGGAAGAGCCAGATGATCGATGAACGATCCTTGTTTTCCGTCAAGCGACTTCTTAAGGTTTCCATCTGCGTCCACTATGCACACCCCGTGCATATAGGCTATTCGACATAGCCATTGCTGATCACAAAATCACCATTGATCAGTTTTATAGCATGCACTGGACGTTGATAAGGACTACGTACATCGGACGATAGATTTATTTTCCGTATCAATTGGCCATCTGGTGAATACTCTTTTATTACACTATTGCGACGATTAACAAAAATGACATTTGATTCATATGTAACAGACGTACTCCTGCCTGGACCATCTTCGTCTGACCATTTCTTTATTAATTTTCCAGATGGATTAACTCTCAAGATTTCGCTCACTCTGACGGTTTGTTTCCAGTGGCTGATGTAGAGACATTTCTTTCTTTCACAGGATACAATGTCTCTTGGATCAATTAATTCCTTTAAATTCCATCGGCGCCTTAGACCAAAGTCCAATAGTCAATGCCATCGATTGAAAGTTTTCCCAGAGATGATGCAGAAGATCGCGATGAAGATGAGGATGTAAGATAGAAATGCACAGAGGCATAGGCGCCGAGTTTAGCCGAAGAGTGTGAGTGCCCAAACGAATGTGGAAGAAACACGCGCGGATTTTTTTTAAAGCCTTTTTTGATAGGATAGATATTGAAATTACCTTTGTTCATAGGCGGAGACTTGCTCATGGTCTTATGGGACGAACACGCGGTCAAAGACGATCGCTGAGCAGAGAAGGGCTGAAGAGGTTTGGGGAGGGGATGTGCTTCTAACCATTTTCGATTTTTTTTCTTGCCACATTGCGATTGTAGCATCTTCGGCTGTCATTTTTACGAATTTGTCGTGGTTTAAGACTTGAAAGGCATCCTTGCCGATGTTAAAACAAATTTCCACACAGCATGAAATAGTGAAATTTTAAGCTGTTATCTCATCAAAATTTCCCATTATTTAATTTTTCAAAGATATGATTTAAGACTTCAATAAATGTTCTTTCCAATTGCTTAAAGAATTGATCACTCTTTGGGTCAACATGTAGGCCTACTGCTCTTGGAAACCACACAAAAAAGCACAATCTTCGTTAGCATGGGCATCTTGGAGCACTCTTCCCCTAATTAGGTCAAAACTCAACAGACTCAAATTTTGCACAAGAAATCAAAAAATTCTGTCTACATTAACCACTATTTAGTGAGCCAATAAGACATTGTGGAAGATAGCTTTTCAAATAGTTTTCACAGACAATTTACTCAAGGCTGATTTGTTAATTTACGCAGACAAAACAATATTCGGCTTTTGTGATGCTGGGAGGTGATTCACGAGCAGTGAAGATCATTATAGGCTATATAGCATAGCATGTACAATAAAAGTAATTCAAATCGTCGCCTTCGTCCGTAGTAAAAAAAATGACAAGTGGATCGAATGAGCAGGATTTCGAGGTTTTCCTCGTATTCGTATGGAGTTCAGACTACCGGACGGGGGTAAAACTGAAGTAATAGTAAGGTAAGAACTAACTGAGATAGAAGACAAATTAATAAGTAAAAGACGCAATGATTTTCATAGATAAGCAATGCCAACAGAGAAATAATATCATGAAAAGCACATCTTGTTGGCTGATTTCTGGTGGTGCCCATGCATAGGCGGGCCTCGCATGGCCAATTTCTGGTGGTGCTGAGCACTCACGGGCCTCGCAGAGTCGGCGCCCATGCACACAGGTAGACGCCTGTAAGCAACAGCAAGAGGCAATGACTTAGCTACATGTATACCTCGACAGCTATTATATGCAAAACATTAGCTTAGAAGCTACATGTATATGCAAAACAGTAGCTTAGAAGATGCCCCAAAGTCAAAGTCAAAGTCACAAAGAGAAGTTGATAAACACAGAACACGACACAATCAGTTGAACAGTCAATGCCATCGATTTCAAGTTTTCCCAGAAATGACGAAATGACGTCATAACTTCTGTATCCAGCCCCAGAGCCGTGTTTAAGGTTCTTCGAGTGTCGGTGCAAAGTGTTTACAGCAGGGGCAAAGTGCCGTTCGACAGTCTTACAAGATTAGTCAATTTACAAAAACCCGCTGTTCAATAGGCTAGCCGTTGACGTGGTTTGTCGACTGTGGCTGGTCAATAAGCAAGCACGCAACGTCGGTGAACTTAGGGAAATTAATGTTTTCTTACACTTAGGCCTACTGATTTTACAAAAGGTTTAAGTAGGCTAACACTGAGACTCGCAAAAGACATTTGACCAATGGCAACAAAACTCTCGGCTCAGGGGCATTCGGTGCATCGCACCGAATGGACCTGTGTTAAACACGGCCCTGTCCAGCCCTTCAACAGTAAACACCCTTTGTTTTTTTATATATAAAATTAGGTCTACTGTAACTGGCAGTTAGCGCGAATATAATTTTATGAGCTTGTTTGCTTGTAATCAGTGGCGGCATGGTATAAAGAGGGGCAAATAAGGTCAAAAATAGCCTGGTAATAACCCTCTGCCCTGGTCGTTGTCGATTGTTTAATCTAGTCCACCTGCTTGGGAGGAAAATTCATGTTTCTGGAGCGTGGGAAAAACGTCGTTTTGAGTAGATGGCCATGGGCGCAACCAGAAAATTTTCTGGGGGCGCTCAGAATTATTATTGTAAGCGGCCAAGGTACGAAGCCAATGCCGACTAGGGGGTCTGGGGGAGAGTCGTAAGCTCCCCAGCGGGGTCTGGGGCGGAGCCCCAGAAGCCAACGCATTTTTACTTTTGGCATAAGATAGAGCGCGTTTCAGCTCTTGCTTGCCAGCTGTAGGCCTATTTATGAGCGATAAAGTCATGAAAACTTCTGAAACACACGGTTTAGGACTTAAAAAAATAATATCCTCTCCCATTTGTTTAGATGAAACAAAGGGTCTTAGTCCTTCTCTGCCCGCGAGTGGCAGAATTAATAACCAGTGTTTAATCTACCCCCTCCCCCAATAGGCTAACCTGGTTTTTTTCTAGTCCCTTCTCTGGGAATAAAGGCTTCTGGGGAAAGGCGAGCATCCGACGGAAAATCTTCGAAGCACGTGGCGCCAATAGGGCAGGGGTTTCGGGGGGTGGAGGTGCCCTCCACATCAGAAATTTTCTAATTTCAACACTGCAATGGCAGCATTTTAAGTTGTCATCTAAAGAAAAATTGCTATACCATTCATTGCTGACAAGAGTGGTCTAAACTTCAATGAATATACTCACAATAATAAAAATATTCTGATTTTCCACGTTTATTATGGTACCATTCTAAGATGTCAACTTAGCAAAATAACTCTATTACTTCCGTGCTGACACAAAAGTGATTTCAGAATTCAACATAGGCCTAGCAGGGGAATGGGTTTGGACAGGGGGATGTGTCTCCCCCAACATAGAATTTTTTTATTTCCTCACTGTAATGGTATCATTTTAGGGTGTCAGTTTAGCGAAATTTATCATGATTTCATTGCTGAAAGACAGGGTGTTAGATTTCAATGCCCTCCCCATTGTTTTATTTTTTATTTCCATACTGTAATGGTAGGCTTTAAGCTGTCATCTTAATAAAATTGCTCATTTTCAATGCTGATAATCATAGATTTTAATTTAAAAATTCAGAGTGCTGCCTCACATTAACTTAAAAATTTTGGGATTTGCACAGTGCACCCTGACTTTTAAAGCTGTCATTTTTACAAAATAACTCATGATTTTAGTGCTCAGAGATGTGATATAAGATTCCAATAAATGCCCCTCCCATCGTGTAAGCATTGTTTTTTTTATTTACACACACTGTAAAGACAGCGTTTTTTGCTGGCGTCTTAACCAAATTGTTCATTATGGATAAACAGTGGATTACATCGCAGAAATTTTTTAATAATATTTATGAAATATTTATGACACATCTCCGTCCCCTTACCACAAACTTTGGGGGTTTAAGACTTCAGACTGTTCCCTTACAATTACTTACGTCTCCCCTATCGCTCTTAATATCCGCCAATAACAGTACCGTAAGTTATGCACATTGCAATAGCATATGATAGTATCATAATTCATTCATTCATTCGTACATTTATATAGCGCTTCTTCAAGAAAAAACTACTCAGAGGCGCTCCCAACTCCAGCGCGCCCAAAAAGAATAGTTTTAAGTTTAGTAAGGAAGGATCCTGGTAGAGTCCCAGGGTGTAGGCGTAGCTCAAAAGGAAGGCCATTCCAGACCACTGGTCCAACCGCAGAAAACCCTCGATTCTTCATGGTAGTAGTTCGAGCAAAAGGAACTAAGACTACTCCCTTATCAGCAGAGATTAGCTGACGACGTCCTTGGAAACCCAATGTAAAGCTGCATAGCTCTCTGAGGTAAATTGGGGCGAGGCCAACATAATTATATTATAATAATAAATAATAAAATTATAATTGTATAGTAGGAATAAGTTCATGGTATAATATGACAGTCAATGTGAGACAATAATTACAATAAACACGCAGCGACTAAAAACTACTATCATTTTGTCAAATTTTGCACAAAAAATATTGCACACACGGTACTATCAAATAAGTTGTAACATAGGCCTATAATAAAAAAAATTGGTTAAATACTGTAATGTAAAGGCACAGAATAGGCAAATTCTCGAGACCCAGACAAACTCAGGTAGACCATCTAAACACCAAAAACCCAGTGCCTTATGACTATGAATTTGACTAAAACTATAATACAGAAGAATG
Organism: Lumbricus terrestris; assembly: GCA_949752735.1. Taxonomy (NCBI): domain Eukaryota; kingdom Metazoa; phylum Annelida; class Clitellata; order Crassiclitellata; family Lumbricidae; genus Lumbricus; species Lumbricus terrestris. The sequence goes on from OX457037.1 coordinate 73,131,086, forward strand.
AAGGAACTTGTTTGATTGTGTAATCTGAAAGACTGAAAAACCGAAAGACCCCTACCCCCTCCACCCCACCCACAAAAAACTCATCCGATTTGGAAAAAATGCGTGGGTCACCTTTTTAGCCCTCGGGGGTGCTCAAGCACAACCCAGCACCCCTCTGGTTGCGCCACTGTAGATGGCAGCCTCTGAGGCAGACACCGAACGACCGACGACGACGCCCATTGTCCGGTCATTTTTTCTGACAAACTATTTTAGTCTTTCGAAAACAATTATGATCAGCATAAAATCCCCGTTGTAAATTCAATGCTTTCAAATCTGATGACCTTTTTTAGTACATCAATGCAACGCTATGTTTCTAAGAATTTTTCTGGAAATGGCTGGAATATTACGTGTTTAATTTTTCTGAGAATGTCATTTCCCTTCCAGAGATACCCAGATTAAACACTGGTGGTTGTCCTCCTGCAAGATTGACACAATTGTTCCCTGCCTAGAGTTCATCATCATTATCATCATCGTCATCATCATCATCATCATCATCATCATCATCATCATCATCATCGTCATCATCATCATCATCACCACCACCACCACCACCACCACCACCACATGATTGACAGAATTGTTCCTTGCCTAGAATTCATCATCATCGTCATCATCACATCATCATCATCATCATCATCATCATCATCATCATCATCAATATCATCACCATCATCATCGTCATCATCGTCGTCGTCATCGTCATATGAGTATGTAGATTAGGATCGTGGACGACACAGGTAGACGCTTGTGGGGCCGCCAGCAAGAGAGAATTTCCTAATGATAGGCCTACTTCGACAGCTACATATGAAACAATAACTAAGAAAAGGCAAAGGCAAAGTCAACAAGAGAATTGGACAAACACAGAACATGACACAAAGTGCATCAGTTGCCAATCGATGCCATCGACCGACGGGTTTTTCTTCAAAATACGCCGTCCACTTTACAAAATCGGCAGCATGCAGAAATATAATCATGGCTTCTTTCGGGTTTAGATGTTCTTGGCGGTAAAGCAAGAATTTGAGTTAAACAATAATCCGTGCTTATATGAATCAAGGACTTTGTGTACCCCTTAAACCTACTACTTATATATTAAGCTCATACCCTAGCCAGTGGCCATCGTAAAAATCTAACCATCGGAATTCAATGGTATTCATCAAAACTGACACATAAACTCGTAAACAAATAAATCTCATAAACAAAACCTGATACATCTAGAATTCAAGATCTATCCGATGCAGTAATTACGCTTCTTGCACAAAGTCGCATTCTCCCTTTGAACCCGTCTGGCCTGTTTTTAGGCCCGTTATCCATAGCGTTACGGGAATTCCGGGTTCAAAGGGTTAACCTCTCCCAAAAAAAAATTATGAGACCCTGTTTTGTGTCTTTACTTTGACCGTTTCACATGAAGCATTTTAGGGGTCCTTAAGCATGACCATAAGCGACGAGTTAAACAAATACTGTGAATTCCCTGCGAAAGTGGGTATAAATGTAGCCACGAGGAAATGTTTTTGAGACCTTTTTGGTTTCCTATTACTCTGTTGGCCCTGATGACCTTTCTCTGAGATTTGGAACACAGTTCTGGCGCAGGCATCACTGTCTCTACTAGAACTCGCTCTCTTTGTTTACTGAAGTGCGTCGCGCGCTTCAAGGCAATGGTGCCTACGATCAGCTTGTAATTCGAGAAGTGCTTTAGCAGCCGTGAGATATTTATAATTCATTCATTCATTCGAGTATTTATATAGCGCCTCTTCAAGGAAACAACTCAGAGGCGCTCCCAACTCTAGTACGGACAAACATAACCGTTTTTAAGTGCTTATAGAATGTGTCAGAGAGTGATCTAGGGAACAGGCGCAACTCAAGTGGGAGGGCATTCCATACCACTGGGTCAACCACAGAAAAAGCACGACTCTGCATGATGGAGGTACGAGCACACGGGACAAAGAGTACTTCCCTATCAGCCGAGCGTAGGGACCGACCAGTCCGAGCACTTAACACATGCCGACACAGATCGAGTAGGTAATATGGAGCAAGACCTAGCTGGCATCGTCATATCAAGGAAGAGATTCTGTATTCGATGCGCTGACGGACAGGGACCCAATGCAGAACCTCTAGCATGTAATTTTTAACATGTCCAAATTTGGGCAGATGACCAATGAGGCGTGCTGCAGCGCGCAGAATACGGTCAAGAGAAGATAACCGACCAGATGGTAAACCAGCATAAAGGGATACGCAATAGTCAAGACGAGCTGAGACAAAGGAATGTACAAGCGTAGTTGCAGCGCCAGTTGAGAGAAAGCGAGCGACAGTGCGAAGCTGGCGCAGCTGATAGAAACAGGAGCGACTGAGACGATTTATGTGATTTACAAAAGTAAGTTCCTGGTCTGGCACAACGCCAAGGTCACGGACCGAGGTGGAGAAAGTATAGTCGGGAAATTCAGCAGAGAGGTGAATCAGATTAAGCTTAGACAGCTGCTGCCTGGAGCCAAGCCAAGTGAATTTGGTTTTAGCAGGGTTTAGTCTAAGACGTTTTGATGCCATCCATGCTCTCAGGGCAATGAGGACCTGACTCATAGCCCTAACTGTAGAGGAAGCATTAGATGAGAGACAGTGCATGTATGCCTGTGTGTTATCAGCGTAGAGTTGGCTAAAGGCACCATGTTCTGCAAGAAGCAGTTCAAGACCAGTGGTATAGTTAATGTGTAGGATATGTAATAATATTCATACTCTGCGTTAGCCATAATCATTGCCACTAATTTTTGCCAAACCATTTTTACTTTCATTGCCGAATAAAGAAAAAATCGTCAAAGTTTTTTTGAATTTTGCTTAAAACAGGATTTGTATTTGTATCGTATAATTGTAAATGAGAATTTATAAAGCGCCCCTTACAGCACTATCTTTTCAGACTTCGCTCTCAGCCTAGAGAAAATAAAAAAGAATGTCAAAAGCATAAAACTTACGGCTTCAGTGATAGTTGGAAAGTTAATTGAGTTCAAAATATGAGGACGTTATTGCATTACATTTGACAATAACTTACACGCTGAGAGTGACTCTAAAAGGTTTATTCTGACAATAATCTATTCAGAAGCACTCCCAGAAAAGACGCCTTCAAGCATCTGGTAGATGTAGGTGAGACCCATGCCAAATATGAGTGAGCATAGAAATGGGAAAATCATTATTTTAAGAAGAAATAACAAATTCTGCTGTAGCACAAGCGACATTTTTGGCCATAGGCCTATACGACTTTTCCCGAAGGACGAGGAGATCAAGACGGTCTGGCAGGGGCGGATCCAGGGGGGGCCAATCCGGCCATGGCCCCCCCCATTTCAAATCACCATGAGACGTGGCCCCTCCCCCATCCATGGTGGCCGAAAAAAAAATCAGGGTCTCAGTCATGCACAGGAGAATTAATGTATAAAAGTAACTAAAATCTATAATAAAAATAATATATAAATGTATTTAAAATTCAATCTAAGTCTCTCACACAATTACATTGTCTTAATATAAAGCAACAAAATAAAACAATCTTTCAACAGTATCCAACTATGATTTATGGCATGCAATGTATGCTATTCGTGTATATATTCCGGCCGTTGCTGATCCATCAACATTGACTGAATTTACAGTTGCTGAAGCCTTTGAAGCCTACGAAGCGACCATGACTGATCTGATCGACCGATTTCTTCCAATGCGAAAAGTCACGATACGCCGAAACCTCAGCTCGCCTTGGTTCGACAGTGAGTGCCACTCCTTGAGACGACGTGCTCGCTGCCTAGAGAGAAGATACAGGCGCACCAATTTACCATCGGATCGCACCACCTGGGTGCAGTACGTTCGCCGCATGCACCGGCAGTATCGTGAGAAAGAAAGGTCATACTGGGAAGCCAAGATCGCTTCTCACACAAAGGAACCTAAGCGACTGTGGACAACATTTAATGCGCTCCTTGGCCGTCGTCGCCCTGAGCGTCCTCCAGATACTCCATTCTTTACAGCGGATGACTTCCTGGCTTCGCTTGATGCCAAGATTCGTGACATTCGACAGGCAACTGCTGACTCTCTGCCACCTGAATATCCTCCATCTGACTGTCACCTCTCTACATTGAATTCAGTTACAAGTACCGAACTTCGACGCATTATTCTCTCTTCACCACCAAAGTCCTGTGAACTAGATCCCATACCGACCTTCCTACTTCACGAATTCATCGACATTTTACTTCCTCTCCTCACAACACTCTGCAATCGATCTCTACAGGAAGGCATTCTACCATCAACGCAGAAGAGGTCAATCCTGATCCCTGCTCTGAAAAGTGGTGGATTGGAACCGACTAATCCCGGGAACTATAGGCCGATAGCGAATGTTACGTTCCTCTCGAAGCTTATCGAAAAGGTCGTCGCCATGCAACTCGTCGCTTACCTAGAAGGGAATAATCTGCTGCCTCAGAATCAGTCTGGTTTCAGAAGATTCCACTCAACTGAAACGCTTCTGCGGTGGCCGAGTGGGTTGGTAGCCCGCTCGCCGCGCCGGCGGCCCGGGTTCGATTCTCGGTCGGTCAGAGATTAATTTCTCGGATCTTTACTGCGGGTGGCTCGGTCGCAATATAAACGTGGAGTAGCGGTGGTGAAGGATCTCACCCTCAGGGTCGAAGCCATAACACAGCCGCTCTATAAATTTGCGATTACATTTACATTTACATTTGCTCCGACTCCTCTCAGACATCTACGGAGCGATCGACAGAGCTCAGCTGACCCTGCTGGCCCTTTTTGACGTCAGCGCCGCTTTTGACACTGTCGACCACGAGATTTTGTTAGAGCGGCTGAGTGTTTCTTTTGGTTTGTCTGGTGCATTTTACAAATGGATAGATTCTTTTCTTCAGGAGCGTTCTCTCTGTGTGGTCCATGGCTCTTCTAGGTCCTCATGGGTGCCTGCACAATATGGTCTACCCCAGGGTTCAGTCCTTGGTCCCATACTTTATATTATTTACACCTCAGGTCTTGCCACTCTACTAACAGCTCATTCGGTTTTGAGTCAGCAGTATGCTGACGACGTCCAGGCTTACACCCATTGCCTCCCTTCTAATGCTGTCAAAGCGGTTCGGATAATGAGCGGGACTTTGGATGCTCTAGAGGCATGGATGTCATCCAATAGACTACGCTTGAACCCATCTAAGACAAAATTTATTTGGTTGAGCACACGGCAGCAGCTTGCCAAGCTTGATCTATTTTCTCTTGCATCTGAGTTTCCTGGCTTTGTCTTTGCAACCACGGTTCATGACCTCGGTGTCCAACTTGACCAAGAACTAATTTTTGCTCCTCAACTTCACCGTCTTGCTCGAGACTGCTATTATCAGCTGCGCCAGCTTCGCACTGTCATCCGTTCTCTTACGTCTGCTGCTACTCTTACTTTAGTGCATTCTTTCGTTACATCTCGCATCGACTATTGCTCTTCGCTCTACATTGGCCTCCCATCCAGCAGATTGACTTGTCTTGACCGGGTGTTGCGCTCTGCTGCACGCCTAATTGGGAAAATCCCTAAATATGATCATGTCTCAAACTACATGCTTGAGGTACTTCACTGGCTCCCTATTCGCCAGCGTATCGAGTTCAGGGTAGCTGCATTGGTATGGCGCTGTTGTCAGGGCCTTGCCCCAACTTACCTCCGTGAGCTATGCAGCTCTACATTGGGTATCCAATGACGTCGTCAGCTACGCTCTGCTGATAGGGGAGTCCTCTTAGTTCCTTTTGCTCGTACTACTACCATGAAGGATCGAGTCTTTTCTGTGGTTGGACCAGTGGTCTGGAATGGCCTTCCTTTTGAGCTACGCCTACACCCTGGAACTCTACCAGGATCCTTCCTTACTAAACTTAAAACTGTTCTTTTTGTGCGTGCTGGAGTTGGGAGCGCTTCTGAGTAGTTTTTCTTGAAGGAGCGCTATATAAATGTCCGAATGAATGAATGAATGAATGAATATTCATAGTAAAATGTAAAAACATTAGCACCAATAAACACAATTATAACTAAGTACAACTAACTATTAATTACAAATCAAGTTAACTCTAACAACAGTGTTATGGATGTAATTAATTTTTTCCAGATGCTAAAAATTTCAGGGCGAAACATGTTAAGTTTTGAGATTAGTCTTTATGTGCAAGAAACTGAGGTGAATGATCACACATGTTTACTTCTTGTTCTTATTTATATCTTACTATATTTCATTCAGTAGTGTGAAGTATTTTATTTATTGTAGTCTTAAAAGTCATCTGCTATTATAAGAAAAATTTTACACCTTTTTGAAGATTTCGGACTGGCGACTAAAAAAAGTCATCAGTTTTTTAGTTTTTTTGGAAATGAAATAGAACACCTGTTTTCAATATTTCAGACCTATGACCAAAAAAAGACATCAGCTTTTTTAAAGGAAAATTGAACGCTTTTTTTGAATATTTCGGACGGATGACTAAAAAATCATAAGGTTTTTGGGAAGCGAAATTGAACACCTTTTTAAAAATTATAATTGCAATTAATGCTGAATGCAGTCAGTGGTGTTTTTGATTTTCTTGTAGCACGTCAGTTTTTTTAGAAAACTGAAAAATTAAATTTAGGCACACATTTGCAATTGCACACCTTTTAAAAACTATAATTGCAATTAATGCTGGATGCAGTTGTGCTTGGTTTTTTGTAGCACGTCAGGTTTTTGAGAAAACCAAAATATTTAATTTTGGCACACATTTGCAATTGCACACCTTTTTTACTATAATTGCAATTTACACTGAATGCAGTCAATGGTGTTTTGGATTTTCTTGTACATTACCACGTCAGGTTTTCGAGAAATCTGAAATAATTAATTTTGGCACACATTTGCAATTGCACACCTTTTCCCCATTTAAAATGGCAATTATGGACATTTCAAAAATTTACTTTAAAAAGAACTAACACTGTCCGTAAAAACGGTATGTTTTATGAGATTTTCAACTCGATGACCAAAAAATCGTCATCAACTGCTTTGGTTGAGAATTTTTTTTAGCCCCACAAGATCGGTAACCAAACTTCACCCATGGAAGTTGTGCCGTTCTAAAAATTGCTTTAAACACCCCTGTTAAAATGCTACCATTGCAATGTGAAAATTCAAAAAGTTTCTGTGGGGAGGGGCATGTCCCCTCCCCACACCCCTCCCCTGCCACTCTCGGCGCTGCGCGGTTCATGATTGTCTTTCAGACGGTCAATTATCTACCCCTCCGGAAACCTTAATCCCCCCAGAGAAGGGGGCTAAATTAAACTCTGGTTCCGGCCAAACACGACTAAAAAAGTTCATCAGATTTCTCAGTGAAAGATCAACGAAAAAATTTCCGACCCCCGCCCAAAAATTTTTGGCCCCCCCCCTTCGAAACGCTCTGGATCCGCCACTGCGGTCTGGAGAAAAGAGTGGACAAAAAAGACAGCAGATGTGGATTTCCCCATCGTATCACAAAGATACTTGGGAGCCCGTCCAAAACGTTATTGCAGAGTTCTGAAAACGATGAACATTATCTTATACCGGATTCTGGAGTCAACGAGAAGCCAATGTAGTAAATCTTCGTACCGAGTATTTTTAGTTTCTTTTGCGCAAGCACCGCCATCAGCTGTTCGTTGTCGTTCAGCTCTTGTTTCAGTTTCTTCTTGGAGCTCAAACTCTCGTTTCGATAATTAATCTGTAAGAGCAACATTTAATGATTTTAATATCGAACTTTCGAACTGTTACAGTAATGATCTCAGAAGAAAGTGGTGTTGTGAGAACAATTTTATTATAGCAAAGATGGGTAGCCTAGGCCTAATTCAGGATCTATCATAGACGGTACCGGTGTAAAGGTTTCAAATTACCCCCTCCTAAACATTACCCCCCGGTAACTTGAAACCGGTTTCAGATTACCCCCTAGGGGTAATCTGAAACCGGTTTCATCCTAACCCCCGGTTTCAGGTTACCCCCTCTGAATTCCGAATAAATTCGTATATCCAGCTTCCATTTCACCTACAGAGAACCTTCAACCAGCTTCCATTTCTCAAGCGTCGTTTTCGTCAATCCAGCTTCTATTTCACCTACAGAGAACCTTCATCCAGCTTCCATTGCGCCTACATAGAACCTTCATCCAGCTTCCATTTCTCAAGCGTCGTTTTCGTCAATCCAGCTTCTATTTCACATACAGAGAACCTTCATCCAGCTTCCATTTCATCTACAGAGAACCTTCATCCAGCTGCCATTTCACAAAAGTTGTTTTCGTCAATCCATTTAACTAAGTGATAGACTAGACATAAAATATCAGAAGCTGGATTGACGAAAACAATTTTTGTGAAATGGCAGCTGGATGAATGTTCTCTGTAGATGAATCGGAAGCTGGATGAAGGCTCTCTGTAGGTGAAATAGAAGCTGGATGAATGTTCTCTGTAGGTGAAATGGAAGCTGGATGAAGATTCTCTGTAAATGAAATGGCAGCTGGATGAATGTTCTCTGTAGGTGAATCGGAAGCTGGATGAAGGCTCTCTGTAGGTGAAATAGAAGCTGGATGAATGTTCTCTGTAGGTGAAATGGAAGCTGGATGAAGATTCTCTGTAAATGAAATGGCAGCTGGATGAATGTTCTCTGTAGGTGAAATGGAAGTTGGATGAAGGTTTTCTGCAGGTGAAATGGAAGCTGGATGAAGTTTCTCTAGAAGTTAAATAGAAACTGGATGAAAGTCTTCTGTAGGTGAAATAGAAGCTGGATTGACGAAAACAACGCTTGAGAAATGGAAGCTGGATTAAGGTTCTCTGGTTCAGAAATGGAAGCTGCATGAAGGTTCTCTTGAGGTGAAATGGAAGCTGGATAAATGTTCTCAAAGAAGTGAAATAGAAGTTGGCTGAATGTATTATAGGGGGGTAACCTGAAACCGTAGGGGGTAGGATGAAACCGGTTTCAGATTACCCCCGAGGGTAATTTGAAACCGGTCTCAGATTACCGGGGGGGGTAATCTGAAACCGGTTTCAAGTTACCGGGGGGTAATGTTTAGGAGGGGTAATTTGAAACCTTTACACCTGTATCAGTTTAGCTGAAAGCGTAGGGCCTAATTAGACTCTACAGTCTACAGACCATAGATGTAAAAAACGATGAAAAGAAAATAAAAACGGGGAAACGTCGCTTTTCCGAAAAAATAAAAACCAAAAAACGAAAAAAAACCGAAATGGAAAAAATTGACTTTGTTTTACCTTAAACTGCATTTTTAACTTTAAAACGTTGTTTATTAAATTTTTCTACCTTGATCGGAAAATTACACAATTTTATATGCAGACAAAAATTAATTATAGGCTAGGTGACATTTACCTTCAACAGATAATTTTTTCTTATAACAGTTTAATAAGAATTTGAGAAAAACCAAAGGTGTTGAAATCTTTTCAACTTTTAATTGAGAACATAAGTCTGCTTAAATTCATGTTGATCGACATAACCTAATCACTGGGGCATTTTTTGTACTCTGCACACTTCCACCAGTGACCGAAGTACCGGTTTCGTGTACATTTGTTGATGATTAGAAAAGAAAAATCGTTGTAGGCTATATGAGCAACCGTTAAAATCTAAACGGCCTTTTAAGTGCCTGCGTCAATCATAATTAACTAGCCTACATGCAGAGCACAGCCCATAATCACACAAAAGAAAAATGTTTTTAAATTTCATATTCAAGTTTCGTCGATATTTAGGCCTAAGGGGACGAGGATTGTCACAAGAGATAGGCCCTATATTTCGGCATTAATGCCAACATTATTACGTAATACAAAATCATCATTTCATTAATTTATTCTAATTTACGCTTAGTTTATGTGTTCACAATGGAGTGAGAACGCAGCGTAGGCCAAAATAGATTACCTTCATGTCTTTCTCTTGCACCAGAATCAATGGAACTATGTTCTTCCCATATATTGTAATTGATAATGGGAAATATAACTTTTCTGTGCGATAATGAGGCCTATTCATGTTTGTGACATTGCTTACAAAGAAAACAGCGTATATACTTACCTTCAAATGCACCAAGCAAGTTGTCGCAGCTTTTATCGAGAACCTCTCCGAGTTCTGACTTTCTGAAGTGGAAATTGATGGACTGAACGTCTTTATCAATCGTAGGTTGGCATTGTTGTTGCAACTCCTTCGCTCTACGCATTAAGTCTGAAAATGCGCCACAGATGTCACTAGCTGATCCGTTTGCGATTATCTTCTTACAATAGCAATTGTAAGTTTCTAGACACGATAGATATGTATCAACATCATCTGTTGTTATCTGGATTTCTTTCAATTTTCCCTGCTTTGCCGAACACAGACTTTCTAAAAGTGAAGTCGCATGTTTGTCCACCAACTGTTTTAGTTCATCTATTCTCTTAGACACATCACATTCTAATTTTGAAACCCTTTCCTGTATATCTTCCTTTACCAGCAGAAACTTTGTCAGCTTCACCTGAGCTTTGTATCTACACTTATTTATTGTTGCTTCATTGCTTTTGATCTGTTTCCTAAAACCATCCACATGTTTGTCAACATGAGAACCGTCGTGAGTTTTATGGTCGTCAATGAAGCAGTTGGCGCATACAACTGTTTTGCAATCAACACAATATACATTCAGAACCCTCTGTGTGTGTATTTCACAAGCACTTGGTGCTAGATCTGTCATCAGAATTTGATCATCTTTGTATTCGGTTATTGGAATCAAATTATGATTCCGTGTTAATTTATTTTCCGTGTGTTCACTGCAACATGTTTCGCACAACATCCGTTTACAGTCAACGCAGTTTCTATGAGCCACTGCAGTGTTTTTTCCTTCATGATCCGCATTTTTCTCTAAACACAAAAAGCATAAGGCTCTTGATACCGCAGACCGATCTGGGAGCTTTTAATACTTGCATCAACCTCTGAATGAAGAAATGCTTAGGCAATCCTGGAAACCCTTCTGCTGGAATCCTAAACAGTCGTCTACAGATTGGACAAGGCATCTCATCTCCAGGTCCTTTGTTTGTTTTGAATCCAGTCTCTTCGATGCATTTCACGCAAAATGTATGAATGCATGGCAATGCTTTCGGATTGGTGCAGACTTCCGTGCATATGCAACATGTTGTTTTATCGTCGAGCTCCTCCTTTTTACTGTCATTGCTACTTTCTTTTAATTCAGCCATTGAAGCACGTTATTTTTGAACTAGCCTACATAATAGGCCTAAGCTATTCGCTCGATAAACTACTTGGATCATTAAAAACTGACAAATTCTAACAAACTAATATGGTCGACCTGAATGCAGTTTTGAGCTGCAGTCTGTCTAGTATTTGCAATTTCTTGAAACTCCAAGTGCTCGCGTATTGAAACTCTAGATCGATCGATCGATCGGACTCGATAGTTGGAGGTTATTTGTTCTAAGTATTTTATACAGGGTGCGCCAAAAAAGACCCCTCCTAGATTGTTTGCCAATATCTTGGACAAAAAGTAAGAATTTCGAAATGAAATTTTACAGTCTTAAAGACAATTCATATCTACACATGATGGCCTGATTTCATCAAAATATTTCAAACAGAACAAACGGTATGCCACTTTTAGGGAGACCGCCCACCGTTTTACGACGATTAAAAAACGTAACGCAACAAAAAGTAGCAAAAACACGATTTCACTAAGTCTCACCTCAAATAATTGTTACCAAATAGCCCTGATATTGCCAGATGATCATTATTACTACTATTTTAAACAGAAACAGGGTTCCAGCGTAGCCGGTCACTGTGAAGTCACTTAGCAAGATGACAATCAAGTTGGTAAATAAAGAATCGTTTGCTAGTAAGGCAACGAAATTCAAATTTTAAAAATAATATGGCCAAGGTGTCAATGACAGGCAAAATGTTTATTCAGACAACTCTTGAGCAAGATCCTGGAGATATAAGGTTATGAGCAACGTTTACTCTGATAAACAGGGAAAGCGCAAAAATTGCTAGTTTTAAGCTGAGATCTAAGAGATTTGCCGTAAATGAACGGAGATCGGCTCAATGTCGATTGTTCTGGTTTTATTGAGAATGCAAATGGCCCCAAATCTCCGAATTTTAACCCGATGGATTGATACCTGGTAATCAATTGCGGAGAGCTAAGCAGAAAAGTCTATGCTGGAGAAATATCACAATCTTCAGCCAAAACCAAGAGTAATAAGAGAATTGATGGGTGCATTGGAGTTGATATGGGAAGATTTGTCTTTGGAACGCGTCAACAGGGTCATCAAGATCTTTGCAAAAAGATTCAAAAAGAAGTTTTGGCACTAGTGGTGAACACAAGTTGTGAATCACTATAATGTTCATTGTTCATTTCCAAACAGTTATTTCAGATAATTATGACTTAATAAAATCGTGTTTTGCTACTTTTTGTTGTGTTAGGTTTCTGAATCGTCAAACAACCAGAGGCGTAGCGACCGCCCTCCGTACCCTCCGACCGGAGGGGGCCCCCGCAAGGAAGGGGCCCCTGAAAGTGGCAAAAGTGTAAGGTGTAACTATAGGTGACATTTATTGACGCTGTTGCACAATCCATGTTTGAAAGCACTGTCAAAAAGACTTCATCAGCAGTAACTTGGTAAGTACGAAATAAGTAGGCCTACACTCTAGGAATATGTATACATAATATGAACCCTGTATAATCTTAGTGTATAAATATAAATACCGCATTCCAATTCCTGTATGGTAAGGGCCCTAAGAGCCATATTTTGAACGCTGAAAATGCGACGGGTTTTCAGATATGCAGTACTGGATGAAAGCACTTTGATGACAATTCTAGAAAAGTTCACCCAGTATAATTATATTAGACTTAGAGCTTAAAAATAATTATGAAACGAAATTACTTAGAAAAAGCACGTTACAGAATTACGTATACCGCGTATACCAGTTTCTGCATTGTAAGGGGGCCCCGTCGCTCCAAGATATGCTCGGAGGGGGCCACATTCTTTGTTGCTACGGCCCTGCAAACAACTGTGGGTGGCCTCACTAAAGTGGTATAACTTTTGTTATGTTTGAAATATTTTGATAAATCTGGCCATCATGTGAATTGTCTATAAGACTGTAAAATTTCATTTCGAAATTCTTACTTTTGGTCAATATAGGTGATGCGACATATGAAAAGGGACCACTTAGCCGGTATTGGACTTATTCATACCACCATATTCAGCAAAAATTCTGAAAATAATGATATTATAATGTTACATGCCGGGAGTCAAATTGATTGATCTGTAGATTTTAGAACGTGAATTACCCGAAATATGCGATTTTCGGTAAAACTCATTTAAAGTTAAGAATGCTCACAGCATATCCATTTCTTGGAAGTTATACAGCTGAGCATTTATTTCAGCTCAGTGTAGCATATACTTCATAACGGAGTCCAGCACTTGAGTCAAATAATAGGCAGTAAAGAAATTTCTCAGTGTTTTATTGCCATAAAATGGCTTTTTTTCCTGAAAAAAATTAAAATGTCACCCTACACAAATGCAATAAGTCAGTGGCCAATAAATGAACAATCTGGCTGTCAAATGATAATCTGAAATTATCTCCAGCTGTAATGTGGAAAAAAGTACCAAAACTGGCTTTATACACTCAAATTATGTTAATCGTCTTCATTAACAGAGCGACGCAGTGGACATGTAAAAATGCCATTGCGCACTGAATTCCGATGTCCAACTGCTTTGCAGTAGGAACAGGTTGGACTCTTGCGTTTGGCAACTGGGAGGCATTGTTCTTCAGCATGCTCCACTACTATAGCATCTGATTGAGGTATGATGATCGTAGCTGAAGGCTGAATCATGATACTGTCTGCCGCTGGTTCCGGTGAAGCACTGCTGCATGCGTCTGGTTCTGGTTGGCAACCAGTCTCTGGAGCCGGACAGAGGATATCTTTTGCATAGTCTGGACAGTATGGTCTGATTTTAGAATGTAAATATGACTTTCGCTGTGCAGACAAACCTAGTGACGACAATGTGTTTGGCAAAGAACTTGACAGCAGATCCGCGTGACAAATGGTGAAAGAGACTGTATCTTCATCTGCAGAACTCACCATGCACTTCACAGTTCCAGGATGCTGAGCCTCAAAAACAAGATGATGAAATTTCTTTAGTTCTGGAATAGCTTTGACAGATGAAAACTTCTCTTGCCAGTTGTAAGTCGGTACAAAGATGTCTCCTTTTTCGTTACCCACCAGCTGTGGGATCAGCATCTTGGATAGTGGACTGCTATCAGTGATACACTGTGCAACCTCATCCATCGTGTTGACAGAGCAGATTCTCAAGTGCCTCTTGAAGATGCCAAACCCCATGTCTGGATAGAACTTTGTGTGACCAACAGGTAGAAAGCTAAGAGTAATTTTACTATGGAAACCACAAAGCACTCTCCAGCACAGATACGCAACCATGAAACGGTTCTTGTTCTGTCCAGTGCAGTTATCTGCGCGGAGGTGCACCGTTTTCTCCCCATATCCAAAAGAGGAAAAGAAATGATGGAGAAAACTAATAACACTATTTGACCCCTTGTCGACAACTGCAACCTCTGGAATGGCATACATCACCATTTTTGAAGCAGCTTCACATGCGACTCCAAACAAAGCAACTTTGTATGGAGCCAGAAAGTACAACGGCCCAACCTGCTGTGAATTGTGTGGGATCTGGATTTGTTGTGCATAGTCAAAGGAATAATGTGAGACAAGATCCTGTGAGTTTGGTTCATGAGAAATTAAATTGTCAGGAGACAGGGATGACTGGCTTGCAAGACTCTGCTTAGCAGTATGTACATCTTTCTGGTACAGACTTCGCTCTCTTGTAACTTCACTGAGGTGGTCAACAGATCTCTGCAACAGGTTTTGTTTCACATCATCATCTAACGTCCGTAGGTGACCAAGAGATGTGAAATTTCGCTGACATTGGGCACATAAATCTGTACGAGGCTTCTGGACAACAATAATTATTAGGTAACTGGTTCCGCCAAACACTCTTGAAGTAAGAATGTGACATATACTTGCTCCCACCATCTTTGCAAGCATTCTGGTAACATCTGTAAAGGTGAGCTTTTGTTGTGAAGCTTGGTAGTATCATCAGGTCTGCGTTACTGAATGATGCAACACGACCTGGCAGAACGAGGCCAAAATGTTCTGCGTAATTCTGGATGAAGGTCTTCACAAGAAACACTACTGCCGCATCAAATCCTTTCGTACTTGCAGTTCCGTGGACATTGCCATGGAGGCTTTGGCTCTAGTCCATTATTTCTGAACTGTTTTCTCACAGTCTTGAAAACTTTCAGACTGCAGTGAAAAACAAACAGGAACATTGACATACACACGGGTACTCCATGAAACATTGGCTGAAATCGACTTAGGACACGTTCAGTCGACTTGTGCTTCGGCTTCTCAGCATAGACGCATTGAACATCGGCGTGAATTATTTACCACCTAGGCCTATCTTTAAACTGGATTCAAGTTTCCTATGATTAACAAACTTAGACTTTGGTTAGTGAGTAGGTAATCTAGGTGTCAGTTTTGAAGTGTCGAAAATATATCCATTGTCTAACTGTTTAGTAGTAGGCCCTTATCTTATGACGCGGGTCCTTTATAAACTCTATAATTAATGACGGCACTTCAGATAAATATTATCTCTATTGATTATACAGGCAGTGGCCTACTGGTATCTTTTCCTTCAAAATCTGTGTACGGCCCATGTCGCATACTAAACCTGCGAACATTTTTGATCAGGCAAAATATAACGAATTCCTGTAAATAAACATCAAAATAGATCTACACGTTAGAATAATTATAGTTACGATATAGTTATATATATATATATGGCCTAGTCTATATGCGTGTCTATTTGCGTGTTGTATACGTTGATTAAATTATCGGAAATCAACAATCTTCAGCATTTAGTATTACAGCCTGCATGTTAAAAAATCAAGCTCCAAGTTTTGGCAAACGCAGCGCCAGCGATCGTTCTTCAACAAATTCCGTTGGTAGACACCACGTGTTCTATGCTATATAAAAATCCGAGAAAAAGATTTTTTATCAGACAAAATAATTAATATGACGAACTCATTCAAAATATTACCTACTTGAACTTGGCTGCCAGATCAATCGAACGAAGTCGTCTCAGTTAGAAAATCGGATTCTATGACGTTTCATCCCCGGACGTTTCATCCAGTGGACGTTTCATCCAAGGACGGTTAGTAGTAGGGCGACTGCGGATTCTGGCGCAGCAATTAAAAAGCCATTAAAAGGCCATTAGTCACGCTCCAATGACGTCATCGGCCACGCCCCCTATTCATTGAGAGGTCATTAGCTACTGGCGCAGTAATTAAAAACCCATTAAAAAAGCAATTAGCTACTGGCGCAGCAATTAAGAAGAGGTGATTAAGATCTCGTTAATGATGTGCCCGTGGGTGATGGCTTTACGACCAGGTGATTAAGATCTCGTTAATGACGCAGGTGTTACGCACTCGACTAGGTGACTAAGCTCTCGTTAATGACGTGCCTCGGGTAATGGTTTTATTACGCGCGATGGAGTGCGATAACAATCTCTAGGGCGCCGCAGCCCAGACGATATAATTACTGAATGTCCAGTCCCCAGGCGCCAATATGTCTGCTCAGGTATCATATACAAAAAGTAGTTCCAGCAGTGACGTTTACAAAGAGAAAGTAGTCCGTCATCTGGTCGTTAGCGTGTAGGCACACAAGCTAACAGTGAGTACTTCGGTGTATTCCTACGCGTGTAGTGTAATAAAACTAGTGATTCGACACTTCGATCAATCGATGTGGAATCTTCAGCCGACGACTCTTAGCAATCTAGAACTTACTTCATGTTTCGATACAATGGCTGGAATCAACTGGGATACTGAAGCTGTAGGATATGTAATCCATTCGGACTTTAACAATTTGCGAATTAATGAAACATTCATCGAATCTTTTGGTTGTGATTTTGTTTTAAAAATTTAAAGTGAATATTCTTGTTTTATTCCTCTTAGTATTTTTTCCCCATTGTAGGCCTATCTCCATCATCATACTCCATTTCTATTCTCTCTGACCTGAAAATTTTAAGTGCTAAATCATACAGTACTAGATACAAGTCTATCCAACTCCTATGTGAGTTAAAGAAACACAAAGTCCACGAGTTGATTTTTTTTCAATCACAAACAACAAATATTAATGCAAAATAGTAAATGTTAAAATAAATCTAACTACGTTCGAATGTTCCAAGTCGCAATTTCGAAAATGTCTTTCCCATCAAACGAATATCTCCAGCCAACGTAGACTATACAATGTCTTTGACGTCAAACGAACAAGCAAAAGTTAAGCAACATTTAAAATTGTCTTTCTACAAATCTATGCATTGTCTTTCCATCAAGTGAATATGTAAAGTTCAACGACATTTAAAATTGTATTTCTACAATTCTATACAATGTCTTTTCCATCCAACGAACATGCGAAGTTAAGCATTGTCTTTCTACAAATCTGTACAATGTCTTTTCCATCCAAAAAACATGCGAAGTTGAGCCTTGTCTTTCTTCCAATTCCTTACAATGTCTTTTCCATCCAAAGAAAGTGCGAAGTTAAGCAACATTTAAAATTGTCTTTCTACAAATCTGTACAATGTCCTTTCCATCCAACGAACATGCGAAGTTAAGTTGCATTTAAAATTGTCTTTCTACAAATCTATACAATGTCTTTGACATCAAACGAACATGCAAAGTTAAGCAACTTTGATAGACATCATGTTATACAATATTTACAATTAAAATTTACAACGAGTTTATGGTTCAAAAGGACTAGTATTTAAGCGACACATGGCCGTAGGCAAGCGAAACGCTATTATTTAACAGATATCTCTAGTCGTCGTACGGCGAAAGAGCAGATTTTGAAATTTCGGCGGTGTGTAATTGATGTTTGACACTTCGAATCGTGTAAAATTTTGCGGTGGTCGACGTTTCGTCGAACAGACAGTTTGCGTAATCTTGGTGACGTATGTATTTGGACACGCACGACTTTTTCACACCTTTGGCCGTTTTCTTTTCGTAATCCTTGGGAAGCAAAAGACTGTACATTTTTGATCGTAAACCCACAAATTCCAAAGGTGGTTGCCCATTCGACTCATCTTTGAACTTGCCGATCACTTTCGCATTAGCTTTGCTATGCAGAAAGTGATCGGCGGGGTAGTCGGATGTGTCGTATTCGGTCATGTGATGACGCATGTCCAAATACACATCGTCGGTCCGAATATGGTAGCACAAACTGTCTGTATCGGTGAATAATAACTTCGCTCTTTCACCGTACAACTTCTGCATATGCTCGTAGTGAAACCGATACATATGCAGCTTGGAGATATCCAAAATACTCATGCCGACGTATATTGGCTTGTCCAGCATCACATCAGATTTTATCATTTGGATTGCTGTGAGGTCTTCATTTATGATGCTAAAAGACTTGAACGTCGGCCGAGCTATGTAGCGTTTCGCTTGCCTCTCGTTCGTTACTAATCGTACATCCAGATGCTTACGGTTATTCTGCATCGTCTTCCCATACACCGAATTGTTTATTAACTTGAACAGATCTTTCTCGAACGAGTTAGCGGCCATCTGCCGCTTAGCGGTGTTAAAATTAATATGGGGTGTCAACCATCGAGATTGGTCAAACTCTAGGATCCTGTAAATTTTGGTAAGTCTAAGACCCATTGCCACGTAGAACTGCAAATTTCTGTAATGTAGGACGTAATTTACCTTGGAATTTAAATTTGGTATCAATTTCTAAATTTTTTTGTTATTGAATTTGATTCCCAATTTGCCGGCCAACTCATTGGCATATGGGAAAAGTATGTCCTTCGTTATCGCCATCTTTTCAGGAGCTAGCGGATAATCGTTATGTGGATTGTGCAGATGAGGTGGATATTCCATATCCACCTCAAGAATGCACCCCTTCAAATCGTCTTCATGTTTAGAACTCACATCGAAATTCTCGATTTCTTCGGGGTTCAGGAATCGGAATTTGCCTGTCGGTAATGGTTCGCTCATAGCGAAACCATAAAGGTTGTTGCAGTCCAAATACATTAGGCTATGTAACTTGTTTCGGCTGTGGCATCATATCCTTGAGCGAGATATGGGTTGTTGGTTTTGGCGTATCGATTTGTTATCATGCTCAGCCCACCTCGCATTCCCTTCTCGACGAAAAGGAACGGATCAGGATCGACGATCAATTCCAGCGAGACATCGGTCATCTTGAGGCATGCGTCGAAACTCAGACCTGGATTTGAAAAATAATGTAGCGGATCCAACCGATAGAAATTCAAAGACATCTAACGAAATTCTTCGAACGCATCGGCTAGAAGCACTACATCAGTCTCCAAGTACAGGTCGTGATAGTCGCTCATCGAACGCATGCCAACTTTTGACCAGATGTCTCGAGCATGTGAATAATCGTCATCACTGATATGTTCGTCCGCCAAACGACTGAAGAATTTGTCCTGCGGGGGCAAGCATGTCTCGAACATTCTTTCCGCACAATCCATGTATTCATATCGGTAGACTCCTTTCCGAAGCAACCACTTGAATTGATCAACGTTCGGATGGAGCCTACGCATATGAACGAATTTGGAATTTCCGTCTTTTGTTAAATTTTTCACCAAGGTGTCTAGACTACAGTTGAGAAATTGAAGAGAATCCACGAAACGAATGCCATCGATTTCAAACGCTAGATATTTCTCCATGTTGTTGGCGATAACGAAGACATCCGTCTTTCGAAGCAAAAAATCGGGACAGATGCTTGAGAATGATATGTGAATCGTAACCCTTCAGGTTGTGAAATACGACAGGAATGAGATAGTTGTATTCGTTCTCCCCAACTTTCGACCTCTTATATTTGTTCTGTAGGTTACAATTGTTGCAAAGCGCGGAAATGAATTGGCCGGTTACGTGGTAATGGTGTCTTACTTTGTTTTCTTTCGTAAGGTCAACGTCGCACGATGGACATTTAGTAGAATTTGAAAAGGTGGAAAATTGTAAATTCGAAAGAGGTGCCATGGGCAGGGCCTACTACGCCATGGGGGGAATGGATGAATATTTATTCCAATTTGGGCTAGGAGGGAAAGGTTTCCCCCCTGATGATGAAGTTGAATATAGAAGATTTCCTCCAGAACATCCTCCCCGGTATTTTCCAGTATCTGCCATTGACTTTTATCTGGTAAATCCCCCGAACAATTCTCTTTCCATCATAGCACAGGGTAAATTTTCATTTATTTTGACTTTTGCTTAACACTCACATAAATTTGTCCTTGCACTTCCATCACAATCGCGCCATCAGGGCTTGCGACGTGGGGGGAGTAAGTAGCCTGATCCAACTTGTGCCAGAGGGAAATCCCCCCTAATGATAGATGGGCATAAGAGATTTCCTTCTGGACATATCCCCCGGCATCTCCCTCTGTACCATTCCTCCCAGCACACCCACGGTAAATTCCTATTGAACGTTCATCCCGCTATCTCAAGGGTAGATATTCATTTAGTATGACCTTTGCTTTATTGACTTGTATACATTTGTCCCTGCATTTATATGGTACTCGCTCTCACAACTCCAAATTAATTACATTGTTTAAAAAATTAAAGTGTATTTTATATCTACTGACACTGCACTTGTTTTATAATATGGGTTTCAAATAAATGAACCATATTTTCAGAATGAATTTTAGTGATATGAGGCAAAGAAGCAACAGTAAATTAGTAGGCCTACTATTGTTTATATTAGGCCTAAAGGATTTTAGTCTGTTTAAGTAAACATTAATCAGTCAATAAAAGCTTGGTTGGTCAACAATTGAAGTTCAAAAGCAAGTAAAGCAAATGGCTATATTGAAGTAAATTGCTTACACTTTTGTAGCCTACATTTAAGGGAATTGTTCTATTGAAACGCTCTGGTGGAATCCAGGGAGGAAATTATGGGTTGTGGTCCAGGGAAATGTTCATGGGATTTGTTTGGACACCAAAATGGATGTTACTGACTATTGTACAACTGACAGTAGCTAGACTACTCAATTTGATATACCAAAAGAAGTTGATATTTCACTGAATGACGAACCTTTCCAAACTTCACAGAACTATATTATAAGTAGCCTATTTTCTTGCACTATTAGCCCATAATCAGAAATTTTTAATATTAGCCTACCATTATATTGTGCAAACAAAAAAATATATAATAAGGAGGAGGCTACATTTTATGATATCCTAAACCACGTTTCTGAGCATTGAATTCACGAGCAATTTTGTGAAAATGAACCGCCTAAAAAGGTATAATTACAGCGTGTAAATCCAAAAAAGTGAAATTTTTATGACTTTATCGTTCATAAACAGCGAGCAAACAAGAGCCTAAAACATGCGCTTTAGTCGATGACAACAGCTAAAAATGCGTTGGTTTCTGGGGCTCTGCCCCAGACCCGGCTGGGGGAGCTTACGTACGACGCTCCCCCAGATCCTCTAGTCGCTATGTATGGGTCTCGTGCCTTCGGCACTAGCAGCTTCGCGCCTTCGGCGTTTGCAATGTAGGCTAAAAGTTTCGGTTAGGGGGGGACTGCTTCCAGCTTTCAGGGGGGGATAGTAGGCCCTGGCCATGGGTTCGTTTTTAGACAGAATTTTGTTGATTCGCACTTGTTCAGATTTTAAATGAACAAAGAATGCGTCGACTACATTGTCGCCGCTGTAAGCATACGGCCGTTCGTTGTTGTAGCCGTCGATGGTCGACGCTGTTAAACAGCAAAAGCCGCTCGGAGTGTGGGTGTCGCAAAATTTTGTCGAGTTACCCGTGTCGATATCGGTTTTGGCGAGGAAGGACTCAAAATCTGCGTATATTGTGAATGGAATGGGCATTTGGTTATGGATGTTTGAAAATTTCAAGATATTTATTATTTTCGGGAGTAGGGTAACGAACTTTCTGAACACCGTGAGTGCTTCATTCCGAAATGTGGTTCCGCAACCCAGCTTTCGTCGTGAAGCTGTGTAGACAGAAAGGACAAGGGAATGTTTGGCTATGATGTGAATTTCGGCTGGATTACAGGTGGGAATGACTCCGAATAAGGATATAGTGGCGTTTCTCGCCTTCGCTCAGCAACAGTAAGTTTACCGTATGTTTTCGATCACGATGTTCTGAAGCGAATAATGGAACGAAAGTATGATCTTCGTTCGAACTGATGCATATGACATTTATCGCGAAGTCGGGATTCTTAGTTTCAAATAAGGGTATTTGACCAATCTCGATGGGAAATGCTAGTCCTTCTGTGCTTAATTCTTGCATGTATGTTGCGTATTTCGAGACACGTTGAGCGTCCTTTTTCGCTGGATGGACGTGAGCGAGAATGCTATATACAAAACATTTATCGTCAGTGTTCTGAACATTTATAGTGGCTTTCTTATCCGCCCGCCACTTCGGACTTTGAATATCCGAGGATCCACCAATTGGGTCATATTCGGCCGTGTGGAATATGAGATTATCTACAGTCGATAGACCAGCCATCGTTGGTGAACGTGTCGGCCAACGTCTCTAATCTTGCCATCGCATCCTCGAGATGTTGATTAGATGATGATTGATTTAACACAATTGCTGGATTTGATTTGAAATATGCTGTGGTTCTCCTGGTGCCCCTTCAGCGTCTTCTCGATTGAATTTAAAGTCTGCTGCCAGATACCATTTGATTGGGCTGAAATAAAATAAAGTTTCGCATATCATCTAACTCAGAGGTTCCCAAACTTCTCTGGCTCGGGACCCACTTGGAAATATTTTTTCTGTCTCGGGACCCACTTGGGAATTTTTTTCTGTCTCTGGACCCACTAAACAAAATTAGGTACAGAGTACTAAACTAACACTAACTAAGGATTGCTTCATAAATCGGGATTAATATATGCTGATTTAGGCTACATCCAGCATTTAGAAATTACCACATTTAAAACAGTAAAATTTAACTTAAGAAGAAAGCCAACATTTATTGCAATGCAAGCAACTGTTATATCAATGTAACAGTAACTAATCCCTAAATTTAAACTTTAAAAGCAAAGTTTTAAAAATTGAAAATAAAATTTGTGAAATTTAAATACACGTTGTTTATTTTTGAATGGCAGACTTTTTATTAATCATGCTAAGTCTCGTTGATAAGTCTCTTGCACTGTTTCCTGTTCACATACACGCACAAGTAGAAGCTAGTTATAGCCCAACCATAGTCAAGTGTTGTTTCACTAGTTATAACGGAATAATAAAGTATGACGTTTGAGGGTTACTGGAATAAATACTGAAATTAACAGAGAAATAAGAAGAACTTTCGCGACCCACTTGCCAAAGCTCTGCGACCCACTTTTGGGTCGCGACCCACAGTTTGGGAAACGCTGATCTAACTGTTGATTTAATTAATTTAGGATTAAATAATACTTTCTTGCAATGTTTAGTATTCAAATTATGACAGAAGAGCATACCCTTTTCTGGCAAATTGTTGTTCCAATGTGGTTGAGATCACATTTTCCAGATCGTGAATGATCATGCGTACATCTGAGGCGTTCGGATCTGTTGGTAATTGTTCCTGCTCAAAGACGCTGCGCACGAATGTTCGAACACGATTGGACGGTGGTCTTAGGCATGTGTTACAGGTTGTTGAATTGTCGTCGAAGAATTGAGATTGACGACGAAGTTGGCAGACGCTGCAGATTCTCCTATTTGCGCAGATTTCGCACAGTCCGTTGTCGTTCAATTTCGTCTTTTTGTACGCAGAGCAGTTGCGACAATAAGTGTCCTTTTCTTAAAAAGATACAAAACACATCCGCTCAAATATCTAAAACTTAAAAATTCGGGAATAAATTATAAATTTGAAACACATAAAATAAATTTGAAATCATTCACAAAAAAATAAATTTGAAACCATTGACATAGACCTGAAATAAATTTGAAATCGTAGAATAATCTTTCACATAAAATAAATTTTCACATACTTTGAATCTTTGCCGAGGTTGATGGTTCGCCTTCTGCACGTCTTTTCATCACTACGAAAGAAAATTTACCAATATAAATAATTTAACCCTCATGCGACCAACATATTTTGCTCCTTAATATGACCAACTGGGGTCCCGTGGGACCCCAATAATTAATAACGCGTTCATTGCTTGATGCGTCAATATTGTTAAGGGTAACATATTTAAATTGTGTAAATAAGCAATGTCAGTAGTTTCTGTGAGTTAGTAATAATAATAACAATAATCAGAACAATTTATATGGCGCAGTAACATGGATAGCCAACCCGTGACAAGGACTCCTTACAATGCAGCTAACATGCGAGACAAGCCATAGCGGGGAAGTACGACTATGTTTTTGTCATGGATCCAAAAGGAGTATAGGATATTACCCCCCGGCCCATGACCCTGTCATTACCTCCGTAGGACATTATCCCCTGCCATTGTCCCCCGTCTGTTTGTAGGTCTATTGCATGTACGTAGGTATGTACATAAATACATGCATACATACAAACGTACATACATGCACAGACACACACACATACACACAAGTATGCATGTATGTATGAATGTATGTATTTATAGATGCATACAATGCATACATTCATACACACTGACGTGCATACATACATACATACATACATACATACATACATACATACATACATACATACATACATACATACATACATACATACACACATGCATACATACACACATACGCACGGACGTACGCAAATACATCCCATATATGCATACATACACACACACATACGTACTTACATACCTACATACACACATACATACATGCATACATTACAAAGTACATACATGCATACATGCATACATACATACATACATACATACATACATACATACATGCATGCATACATACATACATACATACATACATACATGCATGCATGCATACACTAAATCTTACTAGACCAATTCTCGCTGTCATAATATCTTTTCATGAAGTAGCGTTCGGTTCCATAAGAAAAATCATCATAAAACGCGGGACCCTATTAGATATTTCATATTTAAAAAATAACCGTAAAAGTTAAACCGGATTTAATTAGATGTAAACATTGAGCGATATCCACGTGACAAATTCATAAAATGTCGTTAAAAAATTTTGGATAGGAAAAAAGTAACACGAGTTGAAACGGTGCTGGGGTCCCCCAGGACCCCAGTTGGTCACTTGAGGGTTAACATCGAAACACTTGGAAAATAACGAATAATCGAAAATTTGTATGACAACTGAAAAAAATGAAAACTGAAATTGGAACAACTTAAAATAAATGAAACTGAAATTATAAATCTTGTCGCTGAAGTCTGCAATCAGAAGTTCCAGCGTCCATTCTAAGAGTCCATCGACGATCCAATTCGTCCATGGCACTCTGATATTCGGAATCTGATATATTTCCGTCGATAAAAGCTGAAATATCATACAAATCGAATATCTTAGCCGAACATAATATGGAATTCTTATAGTTGCAGTCCAATTGTATGATAATTTGAAATTGTTTACACATTTCCGAAAGTTGCTGCTAAAAAGTTCACCAATATACTTTGCTGATGAACGAAAACTAAAATGACATTTGAAACTGCATCTAATCCTGAAATTAACGAAAACTGAAATTGCCAAATACTGAAATTAACGGAAACTGAAATTAACGAAAATGGAAATTAGCGGAAACTTAAATTAACCTTTTGCGGGCTTTTGTCCCGTGGGGTGGGCCATTATCGAACTCCCTAATCGATCCTATGGCCCACCTGGTGGGACATCCACCTATGACTCGCAAGTACAATCTGTTGTCCAGTATAATAAATATAATCTATATATATAATATATCTATATAATATATATAATATATATACACAATATATATATGTAATATTTTATTATATATGTAATATATATTATATAATATATATTATATATTTACTCTATATATATTATATATATAAAACTATATAGAACTACTTTTCGGTATATATATCCGTAAATACACAGTATACGTACATCTATATCTATAAGGAAGGACTTGACTATGTATGTATGTGACTTTGTCCAGAATGCACGCTCACAGTTTTTGAGCTTCTCACTCCAAACCTTCACTAATGTGTAGGTCTCGGCACGAGACGCAAATGCGAGGGGTTGGCGATTCTCCACCACCATGGGGGCCAAGGTGGGGAGCGAAACCCCCCAATTTTTTTTCAAAAAAACCCAGCTATTGGTTAGAATTTTTTTTCCTAGATAGAGGTCCATCAGAACCCCCCCCGGATCAGTGGTTGGAAAATCTCCACCACCAGTGGGGCCGGGGTGCGGGGGGTCAAAAACACTGATTTTCGCTAAAAAAATTCTTTCCCTTGCGACGTTTAAAGGCAGTAATTTTAACCGTTTTAGAGGTGTCTAAAGTGGGGTGGAGGGGTGGGATGGAGGTGAGGGGTGGGGGTGGAGGTGGTGGGTTGGCGTAGGGGTCGAGGGGTGGAGTTGGGGATTGGGTGGGAGGTTGGGGTGGGGTGGAGTGAGGGAGTGGGGTTGGGGTGGAGTGGAGGGGTGGGTTCGTCAAACCCAAATTTCTCCGGTGGCGTACTGGTATAGAGGTCTCAGTGTGGTGTGGTGTTGTGTGGTGGGGTTGTGGCCGGAGGGAATCGAAAATTTCCCGGGCAACGCCGGGTACCCCAGCTAGTATAATATATGCAGGGTGGCCCAGCATAAATGTCCCGACTTTGCACGCGTATAACTTCGCCAATTTGTAACATTTATTTATACTTAATGCACCAAATTAAAGGTATTTCACTCTAGTATTAGCTCTAAGAAAGTCGAACTGATACTAGTTTAGGTTCTAATTATATGCCCGGAACATCGCTAGCTACCATATTTTCCTGTCATTTGTGACGCAATCTGGCGCCGTAGGCAGGCGATTATCGCGTGTCGTTCTTAATCTTACGAAGTGATAAGGGATTTAATTCGTTTGAAATGATTAACGAATTTTCTAACAGAGGATAGAATAAAGAATACCTTGAATTGTCTGCTGCGGAAAATTAATAAAACAGGACTTTCTACCAGCAAACCAAGGGAATCGGTGCGCACGGCGCTCACATCTGCTAACATTGCTCGTGTGTCCGAGTAAATTTGGAGTAAAGACAATGACCAGGGCAGGCCCTACATGCAAATCTCCCAGGGAAATTCAGCACAAAACAGTCAGTATTAGAAGCACTGCATAACGTTTTGGAAAAGATGATAGGCCTAAAGTTAAAGTAATTCGTCGAGGAGAAGTCCAACGAGCTCTCAACTCTTGCGTAAAGAAACGGCTGGGAGCTTGCAAGCGTCTGAAGCAACGCGTGGCAGTGCACGGCTGTTGGCAAAATTGAAAGGACGTGGTTTTGCGATGAGAAGATATTCATGTTAGGGACACTACAAACACCCAAAATGATCGTGTCTACGCGCGTTTCAGCAAAAAGATAGAATTTCCCTGGGAAACGGCGTCAAAATGCGTCAGTACTGACAAAAAATGGTAGCTAGCGCTGATCCAAGTATATAATTAAAACCTAAACTAATATCCGTTCGACTTTCTAAGAGCTAATACTAGAGTGAAATGCCTTTAATTTGATGCATTAAGTATAAATAAATGTTAAAAATTGGCGAAGTTATACGCGTGAAAGTCGGGACATTTATGCTGGGCCACCCTGTATATATATATATTATATTTACTATATATATATACTATATATATTATAATACATATATTATATGATATAAATATACTATATATTATACATACTATATGTATATATATTATATATTCGCATAGATATATATATATATTATATATATTCTTTATATAATAAATATTATATATATATACTATATATATATAATATATATACTAAATATTTATATAATAAAGATATATATATAATATTTATTATATATATTAGGGTGACAATGTCCAACATGGGAAAAAAAATTTATTTTATTTTTAAAGTCTCACACCTCAAAAGTGTTCTCTATAATATCAGTACTACAGGTGAAAATTTTTAAGAAAATTTGAAAACGTTTAGAGGTGGCCCGATGACCTTGAACTTTCAATAGATGGGCCTACAAACAATGTTGAATATGTAATGTGCTAAAAAAATTTGCTCCGCCAATTACATCTCTAATGCTTATTGCAATGTTTGTTTGTTTGTATGTGCACATGTTATAGCACCCCTTCAAGCTTTCTACTCAGAGGCGCTCCCGACTGCAGAGCGGACACTGTATCGGAGTTTCACGCCGAAGCGCTGAGCAATTGCGAGTGAAGGACTTGTCTGAGGTCTTTACGCGGTAACTTGAGGTAACTGCAAGGCTACGAACATACCCACTACACCACCGCCATGGGCGGAGTTTATCAGGGGCTAGGGGGCTAAGCTCCCTCCCCCAAGAAGACCTAGATTCATTTTTTACCGTGCAAATGGTTTCTTTTTCCGGGTTTAGCCTCCCTAAGAAGGCTTTAGCCCCTCTAAGAACGGAAACCAAACTCCGCCCATGACCGCCGTGCCCCAATGTTCTCTGTAATCACTCATGACATGCTTAGGGTATAGTTATTATTTAATTAAAAACCAATAAGTCAATATGAAAATTATACAAGAAAGTCTTGCGGGCAATTAGTTATGTTAAATCGACTTGTGCGCCTGCTGAAAAGAAGTTAAGAAGATCCAATGTCATTTTGAGTGCATGTGTTATTGCAGCATTCAACAGGACTAAAATTAGTGGCATACATGCGGCACGGCGCCGTAACAAATGCGCGCACGCAAAAGCGCGCAGACAAATGCGCGCAGACAAATGCGCGCAGACAATTGCGCGCAAAGCGCGCAACAGGGACCTTCCCAGTCAAAAGAGCGCTGACAAAAGCGCGCAAAAAAGCGCGCAAAAAAGCGCGCAAAAAAGGAAATGATGAGAACAATTAAAAAGAACAATGCTTCATAAGTGTTTCATAGGCTCTCCATATGTCCGACTTGTTATGCTGATTTTCGGCGTATATTCCTTAAAGGTTCGCCTTATTTTCGCAGTCTATTCTTTCGTATGTTTTCTCATCAGAGTCTTTGATAGTGGTCAGGGGCGGCTACTCAAAGGCATCCACTCGCCTTATTTTCGTCTTTACTACATTGCGTTTAAGAACAACGTTTCGTCTATATTTCATTGCCTTTAGGATTAAATGTTACGTTGAAGAACAATGACGATAGGTTATGTTGAGAACATTGCGTTTAAGAACAACGTTTCGTCTATATTTCATTGCGTTTAGGATTAAATGTTACGTTGAAGAACAATGACGATAGGATATGTTGAGCCTAGAATTTGAACTTCAATGAGCATAACTTTATATGCTCCGTTTCTATATTTCTAACAATCTCTTTCATTATGTTTAGATGCTGATTCAATAAAATAAAAGTAAAATTTATTGGGTCTATGTGTTCTTATTTGCGCGCATTTGTCTGCGCGCATTTGTCGTGCGCGATTTTGTTACTGCGCGCATTTGTCTGCGCGCATTTGTCTGCGCGCTTTTGCGTGCGCGCTTTTGACTGGACACCATGCGGCACACATTCTATATCAGCCAAAGGACAATCAATGAGCCGTGATACTACTGAAATTGCTATCAATCAGAATTCTATTAGACAGTCTCATCGTGTGACTTTTGTCAAAGAAATCTGTGCATCGTTAGGGCTTGAAGTTCCGCATAAAGTTCATTGAGATGGCAGGTTATTGATTGTTGAAGCCTTTTACTTCGTATAGGAACGTTGGCCTACTGTGCTGTCACCAGATGAAAGAACAACGAAATCTTAAAGGTTCCTTTACTGCCTAATGGAACAGGTGAAGCACAAGCTTAAGCCGTTTAACTTGTTTGAAGAGTGGAATTTAGCTGGCCGCAAACGATCTATATTTTTCACACAACTTCTATCATCTACAGCAATGCTGGTCTTCAATCAAGAGCATGTGTTCTTCTGAAACACGAGTCTCAGAAATGGTAGATTTCCTCAGCTTGGTGATAGTGGGGATAGTCTTCAATACTCTGATGACAAACTCTCGCAGGCCTACGAAAACACTGTTTGAGAGATTTGGCATTTGTTCTTCAGGTAGATCTCAAGGCATTGGCACACAAGCCAATGTCCGTCAGCTCCCTGGAATGACTTGCAACTGTTGAAGCAGCCCATTGCTCATAAGGCAGTAATTGAGACCGCTGCTACAGCAGAAATACACATCTTTTCGACCCATTTGAGGTACATGACTGAAATGTTAGTTCACCTGGTGTTGATTGATTCGGCTGTTTCAAATGACAACGAGATTGCGATAGTAAAACGTCCTGGATACGATGAACCTCTTCGACATATCAAAGTTTATGTGCAGCAAGTAGCCTACCACTATATAAGAGCTGATTTTTTAAAACTAAAAACACTAAGAAACTCTTCATTCCACTAGTCTGCACTAGATATTCTTTTAAACTTCCTACAACTACATGATCTACATCCAAGCAGAAATGAAGATAAAGGAAATCGTTCTCTTGGCTCGTCACTGAGCTGTGGGCCTAAATGTCACGAATGATGCAGCTGAATGTGGTATCACACATCCATTCTTTCCATGAAGTACTTACAAACCAAGAAGAACCAAGCAATACCTATGCTCCAAGGGCTTATGAAACACAGGAGGTAATAGCCAGACTAAAAAATAAGCAGCCATAAATGGACTTGGTAAACAATACTGGAATCAAATACCGATAGATGTGTATTTGCACTGTGTTTAACACAGACCATTAGGTCAAACTTCTGATGCGTTGGGCCAGCAATAAACATTAATGAATTAATTATTAAAAAATCATGCATACTTATTTAATGGTACATAACCATTTAAAAGGGTGAGACATGTGAAATTCAAAAAAATGTTTAACTGTCACCCTAATATATATAGTATATATAATAAATATATACACTGTGTCCGGATGAAAAGTAGTACACAACTAAAAGTGTCATAACCAGTCAAAACGTTTAGGATTTGTCTGAAATTTTAAACAGAGTAACATTGACCACATTTACACGAGAGCCTAAAGTCGATCAGAAATATTCGTGAGTTTGTCAAAGTTATGAGCGTTTAAAATGCAGCACCAAAACATTGAACTTTCCAACATGGAAAACCTGAAAGGAAGTGAAATTCAGCTATATATGGTGCTCAAAATGTCCTTCTTGTTCACGAACACACGACCGTAGACGTAGCAGTTGTCCAGGGATACACTCGGCTTCATACCACCCAGCTGTGGCCGCCCAGCAATCCAGGCCTCGATCCGGAGTACCAGGTGCATTTACTGGAGGAGCGCGTTTTTCGTTCACGCGTATTCATGGCATCGATAACCGTATAGGGCGTAGGGCGCGTCTGATTGAAGAGTGGCAGATGTTTGACCAGGTGATCTTCGACCGGACCATCAAACAGTAGCGTCTACGTCTGCGGTCGTGTGTCCGTCAACGAGGAGGACATTATGAACACCAACTTTAGCCAAACTTCACTCTCTTATGTGAGGGCCCATGTTGGAAACTTTAATTTTTCAGTGCTCCATCGCAAACGCTCATCAATTTGGCAAACTCGCGAATATTTGCAAACGACTTTGGAATCTCGTGTACATATGGTCACTGTTGCTTTATTAAAAATGTCAGACAAATCCTAAAAGCTTTGACCGGGTTATGACACTTTTAGTTGTGTACTACTTTTCATCCGGACATAGTGTATATATATACATATATGTAGAAAATGTATAATATGTTCATAATATATAATGCAAATATAGAATGATTACCAATACCCTAAGTAATAAAGACAAATTTAATTCAGGCCTTATAGGCTATGATAAATTTTTTAAAGACTGCAAAGATTAATGGTAACCAAAAACAATAATAAGTGTTACTTGTTTAAAAAAATAGCATTGATACTTGGTTGAATAAAGGCGGCACAATAAGAATTTTATTAAATATACGAGAATGATATATAATTATAACCAGTTTCTCTTTCAGCTTATTGTGTTTTGTTTTGCAAATTGTTGTTATGTTTCGCTCGTTATGACTCTTAACATCGTTTCGGCCAGTTAGTGCAGAGATCGCCTCTGAGTCGATATCTTGAAGGGGCGCTATATAAATTCTCAGAATGAATGAATAAATATATCATGGTACAAATCAATAAGATATATAAAAAATTGTTTAGAACTGTGAGATTGATTATCTGCAGTTACGAATAAATAGGTTCAAAATTACTTACAAGTCTGCATTGTAGCCATCGTTCAAATGCTTTTGATGTAGAACACACTCGAAGATTCAACCGTCGTTGACGAAGAGCGAATTCGATGTCCGATAAATCTGCTGATTGTAAACTGTTTAACTATATCTCTGCTGACATTGGAGAAAACCCTCTGCGAATTCCGAGTCGAATGAAAAAGAAGATGATGGGGCGAGTTTTTATAGGCTAGTAGGTATCGCGTAGGAATACAACGAAGTACTCAGTTAGGTTGTGTGCCTACGCACATAGGAACCGTGTGGCGAACTATTTGCTCTTTGTAGACGTCACTGCCGGAACTACTTTTCGCATACGATACCTGTGCAGACATGCCGGCGCCAGGAGTCTGGACATCCTGCGATTATATCGTCTGGGCTGTGGTGCCGTAGAGATTGCTATCGCATCCAGGGTGACGCCATCGCGAGTAAAAATAATTACCCGAGGGTACAGCACACCTGCGTCATTAACGAGATCTTAACCCCTTAACTGGGGATGTTGTATATAAATATATATACGTCGTACCGTAACTTTCAGCTGCTGGGGAAGCCGTATATATATATTATATACGTCAAGCAAGGTATTGATTAATAATCATTGCTGGCCGTGGATATCATATAAATGCCTCGTGCAGGTCAAAATTGTTCTAGATTAGCTAGCCTATGGTGCTAAAAATATTCTACGTTAGGTTTCAAATTATTATATAATTATTATAATATTAATTATATTACATTATATTATATGATATATAATTCCTCATTCATTCATTAAAGAATTTATATAGCGCTTCTTCATGGGGGACTACTCGAAAGCGCTCCCGATTCTAGCACTGGAAAAAGGATAGTTTTGAGCTTAATACAAAATGTTTCAGTAAAAGCCCCAACAAGTAGACGTAGCTCTTGCGGGAGCCCTTTCCACACAACTGGACCGATCACAGAAAATGCTCGATGCTGCATCGTTGCAGTTCGTGCAAAAGGGATCAATAGCAATCCCTTCTGTGCAGAACGGAGGGGCGGTGGTCATGGATACTAGTGGAGCAATAAAGCTCTTGCAAGTATTGTGGGGGCAATTCCAAGCTGTCATTGCACATATAATATAAATATACACAATATATAAAATGTATTGTATTTATATATATATAAATAATGTATGTATGAAATATAATTATTATATATAAGATATATATTTCTCATCGTTAATATGTATATAATATACAATATATAATGATATATAATATATGTATATATATGATATAATTTATGATATATATGTATATGATATGTTATATAATATCTTATAATACATTATAATATATATATCTTATATATATATATATATGTACAATACATATATAATATATTGTATATATATATTATAACATACTATATAATATATATTTATTTATTTATTTATTTCAGAAATTTATATAGCGCCTCTTCAAGGTATACGCTACTCAGAAGCGCTTCCGGCCCAGCCACGGCTAAATAAAACAGTTTTTAGGTTCTTAAGGAACAGAACGGAGTGAGCCCTGGGAATTAAGCGCAGTGTAACAGGGAGACCATTCCAAGCTGTAGAACCTGCAACAGAGAATGAACGACGCTGTCGGATAGCAGTCCGTGAGCGGGGAACCAGAAGCTCAGCGTGGTTCGCCGATCGAAGGGTCGATCGACGCTGAACTCCCAAGGTGGAACAACAGAATTCTCGAAGGTAGGGTGGAGCTAGTCCTTCAATGCACCGCCTAACCAGCGCACAGACTCTGTATGCAATCCGCTGAGGAGAAGGAAGCCAGTGTAAGGCTGTGTATATATCTTATATATATATATACATATAAATATATATAATACATAAATATATATTATATAACAGTATATGTATATAATATATTATAACATATTTTTTAATATATATATATATATCTTATATAATATGTATATAATTTATTATAACATATTATATAATATACATCTTGTATATGCATACATATTTATATATAATTATTATATAATAATATATGTGCATAAAATATTATATATATATATTATTTATATGTATATATATATATTATTTATATGTATATATATATATAAATATTATTTATATGTATATAATATATATATACATTAGGGTGGTCGTTAAAAATGAAAGTTGGAATTGAATGTACTCCAAGGCGCCGTTTGGTCCATTCTCCTCAGAAACATCACACAAAAAGTTGTAAGAGAAAATATTAATATTTAGGACTAGCACAACGCCATCAAAGTTTTACCCTTATAATAGCAAGTCTTCTAATGCTCAAAAGTAGCTATATGATTGTAATCAGCCAGGAATCTTCAAACCAGGAATCAATTCAACTACTTGTAGTTGGCCCATACTTGAACATAATGATGATACTGCTATCGTAATCACAATCATCCATTTATATAGCGCCACTTCAAGAGAAATTCCTTAAAGGCAAGAAAACCTGTATAACACACCGCATCACAGATAACATTTTATCATATCTTATGTCTTTTCAAATACTACCTGTTTTACATTGTTGTCTTGATTGATAATAACGGCTTATTTTTCTTAGGCTGTAATGGAACAGTAATGGTATATAATAGGGATAAATATACAAGTTTTGTGGTTTGGTTCATCTGTGTCATACGTAATTAATTTATTCTGCAAAATCACCAATATTCTTAATGAGATCTAATTTCTCAGAAATATTTCTTTTTCTGCCGTCATTGTTCATGGGGTTACTGGGCACAAGGAAATGGTGTAATATTGAAAAGTATCAACCCATTTTAGATTCGAATTTTTATCTCAGATTTAGGCTAGTATGTTTTCAATCTGAGGCATTATTACCCTATCTCACAATTCAAATTGCATTTGGTCTTTTCATGGGTTTGAGCTATGGTGTAGTTTTCACAATACACTTCCCTCAAAGTGCAATCTCTGGCATGTTGCCCAAAGAAGGTGTTCATCTGCCACCAAGAGTGTAACAATGGGTGTTGTCCTGAGGTGCTATACCGATACCTATAATTCTCTTGGATTGGTTGGTCGTCTGAGATGTCCTGGTGGCCCCTGTAATTTCAGCTGGGTTCATTGCTGAGCATGATGTACAGATTTTGAGTTCATTCATTCATTCATTATTAGCATTTATATAGCGCCCCTTCAAGAAACTACTCAGAGGCGCTCCCAGCCCAGCCACGGCAAAAGAAAAAAGACTTAAGGGACTTAAGGAATAAGGATTGACTGGTCAGGTGGAGGAGATGGAGGTTAGGGGGGGAGGTCATTCCAGATTGACGGCCCCACAACCGAGAAGGCTCGGTGCTGTCTGGTAGCCAAGTGAGCCCGTGGAACAAGCAATTGCCCCTTCGCAGCAGAGCGAACGGCCCGACGCGCTTCAATGTCAGAGACTGGGCGACAAAGAATGCGCAGGTAGGATGGAGCTCAACCAAGGATACAGCGTGAGACCAGGGCAGCAATTCGATAATGGATGCGTTGGGCTATTGGCAACCAATGCAGCACATCACGCATGTAGGTAGAAACAGAGGAAAATTTAGGGATTCGTCCAATGAGCCGGGCAGCAGAGCGCAGAACCCGATCTAACCGACCAAGAACCCCAAGAGGGAGGCCAAAAAGGATTGAGCAACAATGGTCGATTCGACTGGTTACGAAGGCATGAACAAGAACTACCAGCGCATCATGAGAGAGAGAGTGTGCAATCACTCGAAGTTGACGAAGCTGGTAGTAACAGCTTCGAGCAACAAGATTGACATGCTGGCTGAGACTGAGTTCACAGTCAAGGGTAACACCCAGGTCACGAACCGTGGAAGAGAAACTAATGTCAGGAAAGATTTGAGCTAGCAGAGGCAGATCGATCTTTTAAAGTTGCCGACGGCCACCCAGCCAAATGAATTTGCTCATAGCTTACGTGTTTGACACCATCGCCTTTCATACTAATTTATAATAATTATTGGTAGTTAATTTACGATAGCTAATAAAGGCAGTGTATAATTTGTGTCCACTCTGGGCAGCACTTTCTGTGTCAATTGTTTGACTCTATGCTCATTCTTTGAACTCTAAAAGTATTCTTTTAATGGGATATATTCTATATTATGAAATAGACAACAATGTGAGTAGCTTTCACAAGTCACTCAATTATGATGCTCTCTTTAGATTAGAAGTTGTTTAAAAACTGCTCTTTGACTCCCATGTGGTAATAAGTAATTTCATAGATCTATAAAAAATTATGATCTCAATAATTTCAACATCTATTTTAATTAATATGGTTTACAGCAACTCTGGATAAATTTTTTCTGCGATGCGCTGTGTCATTCTGTTCTGATTGCCACAATAAACGAAAACAGCATCAGTTTTTGTTCTCTAGTTCAGTGGTTCTCAAAGTGGTGGTCCGCGGACCGGCGCCGGTCCGCGGAGACTTGACCACCGGTCCGTGAAGAAGTCTGAGAATGAAAAATAAATTATTATTATTGATTTATACATTTAAAATTATAAAACTATTCGAAATATTGTTCAAAATTTATTAAATATTGTGTCTCAAATTTAAAAAAGACATTGCTAGTGCCTTATTTTTTCTTGCCAAATGGCTATTCAGACAATTTTATTTATTCTGTATTTATTACGTCTATTATGGCAGTCAGTTTCATGTTTATTTCTGTAGATCTATCATGGTGAGCGATAGTAAAGTAAACACCAATCAAGCATTACTGAATGTAGATGCTTTTATTTTTATAACATACCATAACATTTTAAATATAAAAAAATCGACCATTCACACGAAAATAGGATCCACAATATTAAAATATGGAGATATTCTGATTTGTGTTTTATTTCGAGCAGGTGTTTCAATCATTAACGCACATTGTGTCATTATCTTTGCAGATCCTCTTATAGGCCTACACTCTAACAAAATTCTAATCTTGTTTGAAACTTTCTTTGACTTTTAAATTTTTTATTAAATGACAATTAAATTGGGGGGGGGGAGAAATTAATGCTGTTAAGAATGTTTTAATTAATGGAACAGAACACTAATTATAAATAGCCCCGAGGCCTATATATAGTATTTTTAAAATAATAGCCTATATATAGTACGCTTTTATTTGCGCTTGCCATTAAAGTTAGCGGTCCGGGAGCTTCCCAAAAAATTATTGCCGGTCCGTGGCTTGCAGAAGTTTGAGAACCATTGCTCTAGTTCAACTATTATTCAGGTGCTTGTCCGTGTTATATCAGAATTTGTGTTGTTAAAGTTAATCATGTAATAAAGAGCCTCTAGTGTAACAAAGGATTGCTGTAGATAGAAATCAGGCCTATCAAAAGAACATAGCAATGTGTTGACTTACTAGTATAGGTTCATGGTTATCGATCTCAGGGGCTCACGCGTCAAATACTGTTGCGATGGCCAATTGTTCATAAAAATATATAATAAACCATTATCATCATTGTAGAAGTCAGGCATACTTGTCAGTTCAACTTGAGTAAGCGAATGTAGTCTTTCTGTTAAAACTTGCCATATGTCCAAAAATGTGACTAAATTATCCTTATACTCAAAAAGACGATGATATTTCGTATTATGCAAAACTTCAAACACGTTGTGCTAGTCCTAAATATTTTTTATTCGGGATAATTTTGGGGTTACATCAGTCTTTTACCAAGTGGCACCAAATGGTGGGTTGGAGAAAGAATGAAACTGAAGTTGAAAATTTGCCATTACAGATACGACCACCCTAATATACATAATATGTATAATATATTATAGCATTTATCTACCAAATTAATTCCATAGGAGTTGGTTGTTAACCGCATATATAATTCCACAGTTAAGGGTAGCCATCTAGTCGTAAAACCATTTTGCGAAGACACAGCACACCTGCATCATTATCGAGATCTTAATCATCTGGTTGTAAAGCCCGAGGACACAGCACACACCTGCACGTTTTGCATGTGGGTATATCGTATATATATGTATATCGTATATATATGTATATCGGCGCCAGGTGCCTAGACATCCAGTAATTATATCGTCTGGGCTGCGGCGCCCTAGAGATTGTTATCGCACTCCATCGCGCGTAATAAAACCATTACCCGAGGGCACGTCATTAACGAGATCTTAATCACCTAGTCGAGTGCGTTACACCTGCGTCATTAACGAGATCTTAATCACCTGGTCGTAAAGCCATCACCCACGGGCACATCATTAACGAGATCTTTATCACCTCTTCTTAATTGCTGCGCCAGGAGCTAATTGCTTTTTTAATGGGTTTTTAATTACTGCGCCAGTAGCTAATGACCTCTCAATGAATAGGGGGCGTGGCCGATGACGTCATTGGAGCGTGACTAATGGCTTTTTAATGGGTTTTTAATTGCTGCGCCAGAATCCGCAGTCACCCTACTACTACGGTTCATCCCCGGACCGTTCATCCAGCGGACGGTTCATCCAGTGGACGTCTCATCCCCGGACGGTTCATCAAGTGGACGGTTCATCCCCGGTCGATTCATCCAGCGTACGGTTCATCCACTGGTGGTTAAATCAAACTCCGCACATGTCGGCAGGGTAATACACCGTCCAGATGAAGAGTCACCCATTCTATTGTTCTATTATTACCTATTCAAGTGTCAACGGCTGAGTGTTGTACGTTCAATTAGCCATTGTTTAAAATACTGTAGGCCTACACCACAGTACGTAGCCTATGCAAGTGAAGATTAGAATAAGCTCAGAACAG
The DNA here is from genome assembly GCA_949752735.1 of Lumbricus terrestris. NCBI lineage: Eukaryota > Metazoa > Annelida > Clitellata > Crassiclitellata > Lumbricidae > Lumbricus > Lumbricus terrestris. Next base: position 73,170,133 of record OX457037.1, read on the forward strand.
CCGTGTTTAACAAATCGACACGGCATACGTGTGACATTTTAAGTTCGGAAAGTAGACGACTTGTTACAGAAGGTTTTGAATATTCTTTTAAATAAATAAATAAACAGGTATTTTTGACTTTTTATATCTGCCTTGCCTTGCCTTGCCTTCAAACATCCTCGACACGAGGGTTGGTCGCATTTTGGACAGTTCTTCTCCATCCTCTCCTGTCTTCGGTTGCTCTCAACAATTGCTGTTTATATATGCACATTAATTTATTAACCGTCGGAGATGAACCATCCACTTGATGAATCGTCCGGGGATGAACCGTCCACTGGATGAACCGTCCGCTGGATGAACCGTCCGGGGATGAATCGTCCTGGGATGTAACGTCCACTGGATGAATCGTCCATGATGAACCATCCGGGGATGAATCGTCCGGGGATGAAACGTCCGGATACCAGAAAATCGAATTTTCTTGTAATTTTAGCCGCTGATAATTATCCGCTAATTCACTATCTATAAATAAATGTCTCGTGTAATTTGTAGTCTGCACCTGTGCTCTCACCAACAGAGAACTATTATTTAGTGCAATATACAGCGGTGTGAAAAAGTTTCGCATCACCCATATATTTTTTGTATTTCTTCTGTATTAAGATGAATAAGGTACTGGTAAGCATGTGGGCGTTAATTAAAGGTTTTCTTGTTGTTTGGTTCGAGTTTATTAGCATATTTCTTTTAAAATTGACATGATGAAAGTTTGTTCACCACCTCGTGACTATACCAGCATGAGAAAGGCCATAAAGGTTCGTTACCTGCTAATGCTTGTTCTGTGCATAGTGCAATGGGTTCGAATCGTAAACTTCAACTTTTGAACTCTCCTGAGTCACAACAAACAATTCTTTGTCTAAAATCGTCATTCCACCGATGCTTTTGCTTTCAGTTTTGAACCACTGTTTCTTTTTTCTTTCGAAATTTGTGTCAACCGTCTGAACTAAAACTTAATCCGATTTGTAGCGAAGTTCAGCTGAAAACATAACTACATGGCTGCTAACTTTCTCAAAATGTTAAGCCTATAAAGCAGCTACATGTGCATTTGCCTCTATGATTGTTTTTGCGCTATTACGCTGAAATTATTATTGTCGTCAAATGCCAGAAATGTCGCTCAAATAGGAAACATGCAGATGATGCAGAAGATCGCGATGAAGATGATGTAAGTTAGAAATGCACACAGGTAGAAACCTGAAAGCGCCATCAAGAGACAGTGACTTAGTTATACCTCGACAGCTATAACATGCAAAACATTAGCTTAGAAGAGACAAAGTCAAAGTGAAAAAAGAGGTTGATACACACAGAACATGACACAGTTGGTTGAACAGTCAATGCCATCGATTGGAAGTTTCCCCAGAAGTGACGAAATGACGTCATAACTCTTCTGTATCCTGCACTTCAACAGTTACTGTGATGGAAATTCACGTTTCTGAGTATAGCCATTATCATAAGCATGACATGTGAACACTGGACAACGACCAGGGTAGCGGGTTACGACCCAGGCTATTTTTGACCTTATTTGCCCCAACTTTCCACCCCAGAGACGTCTAGATTAAACACTGACACCATCCTCATCGATTTCTCACGACAGCCATTTGGTTGCCATGGGCACAAATAGGCTACAACCGTACAACGTTTTTCATTGTCCTTCGCCATAGGTCTATAATAATATTATCATGCAAATAATCTTATGTAATCTAATACGAGAAAGGTGATAAAGGTTAATGCTCTAATAGAATGGAACAAGCACGTCAAGTAAATAAATTATGAAGTAGGCTATTGCAAGCTAATTATAAGCGTCGCCATTCAGTGTTTAATCTAGACGTCTCTGAAGGGAAAGTTCCCCCCAGGATTGACATTCCCCCCCCCCCAGAAAAATTTGACGAAATGATATTGGTTTTAGTTACTGTTTTCATCATTGTTTTACATAGAGTGTTATAATATACAGTGATATTATTTATTATTATATGAGTATAATGACATTATTTACTACTATAATATATGATACTATCATGTTAAAATGCAGCCATGGCAATGTGGAAAATCAAAAAGTTTCTAATGGGCCACTGAAAAAGCACAGCTATTTTGTTAAAGCGACACCTCAAAATGCTGCCATTGCAATGTGGAAATTCAAAGATTTTCTAATGGGTCACTGAAAAAGTACAGCTATTTTGTTAAGATGACTCCTTAAAATGCTGCCATTGCAATGTGGAAATTCAAAAAGTTTCTAATGGCTCACTGAAAAAGTACAGCTATTTTGTTAAGACGACACCTTAAAATGCTGCCATTGCAATGTGGAAATTCAAAAAGTGTCTGATAGGGAGGGGCGCATTCCCTCCCCATACACCTACCACTCCCAGTCTAGGTGCTTCACGCATCACGAGCGTCCGAAGCTCAATTGTCTCCCCCCAGAAACCTCAATTCCCCCCAGAGGAGGGGGGGACTAGATTAAACACTGGTCGCCATTATTTTTTTATCCGGGCGTCAATCCCCGTTGAAATCTCTTTGTTGTTATTCCTACACTATATCAACAAAAAACCAAACATAATTTGCTATGTTTAAGAACTCCCTTGACTAAGATATAATTATTTGAAATAAATTTTTTGGAGCTCAAGAAACATTATGATATCATTATTATAATTAATTATTTAAGATCGAAAATTAAAATTCGTTGATTGTCTGATTCGTTGTCAGCCACAAACAGTCAACCATTTATCTCATCCAGAATAATCCGACATGGACGTTGTAACCCGTGCTTTTCTTTGGAGAGAATGTCCCTCTTAAATTCCAGATCTGAATCCAATGATAGAATTCGATTGTTTCGTTGATCAACTACCATTACAAATCCATTTGCATCGACGGACAGGGAGGTTGGACATTTCAAATGATCGTTGGACCATCTTTGTTTTCCGCCAAATGACTTCTTAAGGTTTCCATCTGCGTCTACTAGGCTCAGCAAGTATGTACGTGTATATTGCGCATCATCCGAGCAACGGATGATCACAAAATCGCCATTTATCAGTTTTATGGCATGCAGTATATGATGTCTATATGCATCGGGCGACAGATTTATTTTTCGTATCAACTGCCCATCTGGAAAATACTCTGTTATTTCGTTATGATTAACGAAAATGACATTTGATTCGCATGTAACAGACAGACTCGAGTCCCAACCGTCTTCTACTGTCCATTCCTTTATTAATTTTCCAGATGGATTAACTCTCAAGATGTCACGCACACCCACTTCTTTGCAATTAATAAAGTAGAGACATTTATTTCTCTCACAGGATACGATGTCCTGTGGATTAATTAATTCCTTCAGTTTCCATAGACGACTTAGACTGAAATCCATCGAATCGTAAACTTCAACTTCTGAACTCTCCCGAGTTACAACAAACAATTCTTTGTCTAAAATCGTCACTCCGCCGATGAATTTGCCTCCCGTTCCAAACCACTGTCTTTTCTTTCTTTCGGAATTTGTGTCGATCGTCTGAACTAAAACTGGATCCGATCTGTATCGAAGTTCAGCTGAAAACAGAACTAAAAGGTTGTACACTTTCTCAAAATGTTAAGCCTATAAAGCAGCTAAATTTGCCTCTATGATTCTTTTTATGTTATTACGTTGAATTCAGCGGAAATAATTATTATTGTCATGAAATGCCAGAAATGCCGCTCAAATAGGAAACAGGCAGATGATGCAGAAGATCGCGATGAAGATGATGTAAGTTAGAAATGTAGACACAGGTAGACGCCTGTAAGCGCCATCAAAAGACAATTAGGCCTACCTAAGGACAGTTCGACAGTAGCTACAGACAAAACAATAGCTAAGAAAAGACAAAGCCAAAAAGAAAACTTGATACAAACATAACATAAATCATAATACAGAGTGCATCAGTTGCCCAGTCAATACCATCGACTGGTGTTTCTCTCAAAAATACGTCGTCCACTTTACAAAATCGAGAGTACGCACAGGTAATAATATTATAGCCTATGGCGCCTTTACTTTCAGGTTAAAATGTTCTATAGTGTAACAATAATCCAAGTTAAATTAATCTAAATTAATTAATTAAAATCTAAGTTAAGTCAGCGCCGAGTTAGCCCAAAAAAACTGTGAATTCCCTGCTTTAGTGGCTATAAATGTAACCCCGCGGAAAACTTTTTTGTGAGACCTACTTGGCTTTCTATTATTCTTTTGGTCCTGATGAACTTGTTCTGCGATTTGCAACACAGTTCTAACTTAGGCATCACTGTGTCTACTCTCTCGTTTTCAGTTTACTCATGGACGTTGTGTGTTTATAGACTCTGGCGTCTCTGATCAGCTTTTTATTAATTTTGAGAAGTGCTTAAGAAGCTATTAGACATTTAAATATAATAGATGTGCTCTGCGATATCCATAATCATTGTCCGCGCGTCACAAATTTTGCACACAAAATAATTTTTACTTTCATGGCAGAATAAAGGGTAAATCGTCAAAATTTTCTTAGAATTTCGCTTAAGACAAGAATCATATTGTATTCTATTGCATTTTGAACTGTATTGTAGGCCTATATGAAAATTTATAAGCGTCTCTTACAGCACTAGCTATTCAGAGGCGCTCTTAGCGTGACAGCCTAGACAAAATAGGAAATAATACTGAATACATCAAACTTACGGCACCAGAGTGATAATATTATTGGAAAGTTATTTGAGTTTTAAAAAAATTGAGGACGTTGTTATGTGCATTACATTTTGACAATAACTTGCATTATGTTGCATTAAATTTGACAATAACTTGCACTCAAAAAACCCAACCTTGATACTAACCTCTGTCAAAACTACCGACCTATCTCCAATCTATCGTTCTTATCCAAGACTCTTGAGCGCCTAGTTTCCCTCCAGATCCTCCCCTATCTTGAACAGTCTGGTCTTCTTCCTCCAAATCAATCAGGTTTTAGGGCTCATCACTCAACGGAAACTGCTCTTCTCTCTCTTCTCTCTGAAATCTATTCTGCTGTCGACAGGTCTGAACTCTCTCTACTTGCTCTTTATGATGTTTCTGCAGCTTTTGATATGGTTGACCACAGTATTCTTCTCCAGCGTCTTGAGACTTCCTATGGATTACAGGGCCTACCCCTCTGCTGGTTCCGATCATATTTGTCTGACCGTACCCACATGGTTATCTCGGGTGAATCCAGAACCAAATGGATCCGTGTTAAGCTGGGAGTTCCTCAAGGCTCTGTCTTGGGTCCTCTGCTCTTTATTCTTTATACGGCTGACATCCCCTCTCTTTTCCCACTCTCTGGAACAGCCGGTCATCTCTTTGCAGATGATGTGCAAGCATATGTCCATGGGTCTCCTTCGTCCCAACTACTTTTAGTTGAACGCATCCAGTCTCTCTCACATTCCCTACACTCCTGGATGTCATCAAATCGTCTCTCTCTTAATGCCTCCAAAACACAGTTTATTTGGTTCGGCACACCTCAGCAGCTTTTGAAAATTGATTTTGTTCTCCTCTCTGAATTATTTCCTCACTTTACTTTTACCTCAACTGTTCGTGATCTGGGTGTTACTCTAGATAGTTCCCTTTCATTTAAAGACCCTATATCCAATCTTACACGCTCTTCATATTTACATTTAAGGCGTCTAAGGGCAGTTCGGCATTCTGTTTCGCCTTCTGTTTTTACCACTTTGGTCCATGCTTTCATTTGCTCCAGAATTGACTACTGTAATTCTCTTCTAATTGGTCTTCCCAAGGTTAAACTCTCATCTTTGCAGTCGGTCCTTAACGCGGCCGCCAGATTAATTGCACGCCTTCCACGCTACTCTCATATCTCTACTTTTATGTTTGAACAGCTCCATTGGCTTCCTCTAACTGCGCGCATTAAGTTCAAAATTCTCATTTTGGTCTCTAAAGCACAACGGGGTCTTGCCCCAAAATATCTAACCAATGTAATTCGCAGGCCAGTTTCAGCCTCCTCGCATCGTCCACTCCGCTCTTTAAACAGATTTGAACTTCTAGTACCTCCTACTAGAACGGCTATGGCTCAGTCCCGTTCCTTTACATCAATTGGCCCCTCTCTTTGGAATACGCTCTCTCCTTCTACTCGATCTCAACTTCTGACAGGAAATCCCTCCTCCTCATTTTCTTTTCTTAAAACCTATTTCTTCTCTCGTGGCCTTGCGCACTGGGAGCGCCTCTGAACGGATCACCCTAGTAGAGGCGCTTTATAAATGTTTTTATACAATACAATACAATATGTTGCATTAGCCTACATTAATTTTGTCAATAACTTACACACGCTGAGAGTGCCTTTAAATAATAATAATAAACTTCATCATATTTAGAAGCAGTCTCAGCGTTTAATCCCGGATGGAATAAAAGTTTTCAAGCATCTGTTAGATGAAGGTGAGACCCTTGCCAAAAATCATATTTTAAGAAGGAATAAGAAATCTTACAATATCAATTCAGCGATTTTGGCCGAGAGACGAGGAGATCAAGACGGTCTACCGAACCCACTGCTGTAAAGCCGACCTGCGTGTCGTGCTACAGTGTGCCGTATTTCATAAAACCTGTAGGCCTACCTGTAATCATTCTGCGGTGTGTCAGATTGAATCATTAAAAAGCAATATTATTGTCTAGAGATGGGAGAAGAGAAAAGAGAAACAGCCAGAGGCAGTTTTGCCCATCGGATCACAGAGATACTATGTATCCTTGCTGAGTGCTGGAAATTACGAGCATTTTCTTGTGAACCGGATTCGGGATGCAACGGAAGCCAATGCATTTAGCCTTCATACCGAGGATTTTTAGTTTCTTTTGTGCTAGCACCGCCATCCGCTGTTCGATCTCTTTTAGCTCTTGTTTCAGCTTCTCTTTAGCATTCAAACTCTTCTCATTGTTGTCTGTAACAGCAACATTTACTGATTTCAATTGCGAAATTTCCAGAGCTAGGGCCAAATATGATCTAAGCAATGGATGATGTGAGTTAAATACCAAAGATGGGCAATTCAGGATCTATTATTGAAGGCATCAATGTAAATGGAACCGTAGTTAGGCCTAATAGTTAGGCATGCATAAAGAGAGGCACTGGATAATAAAATCACAATTTTCTTTTAAAGTCACTGACCATTCATTATTTTGTGTAATTTCCCCAAAACTCATCTTTGTCACTGTTTTGCAGCTCAAAGTTTTCATGCGGGAAACAAATTTTTTCGGTTAACATAGGCCGGATGATACCTTTAAGCTTTAGAGTAGTGACACCAAAACGCTAGCCTAAAATTTGTTTTTATATCTTGAGCAAAGGATTATTCTGTAGCATGTTTATTATTATTCATTATTATTCATCTCAAATGCCCGCAATAAACGTTCATTATTGACATGCTTATGATCAGGACGCTTGAGGTGAGTACACGCTGCCGCCGAAAAAAATCGACATTTTAGGCCAAACATTTCGTGTGGCTTTTTATGTCATCGAATTTTTTTAGTCATCGAATTTTATGACAACCTTTTTTAGTCATCGAAGATTTTTTTCGTGATTTTTCGCCCGGACAACCTTTTAAGCAGCGTAAAACGCTCTACTTTCATGATATTTTTGTCGTTCTGATTCGCGATTTTTGCCTGCGTGTACCCACTTGTCTTACTGAGGAGTGTACAGTGTAGACAGTCTACACTGTAGACGCTGTATAGCTGCGTGTAACCTCGTTTTCTGAGGTGATTATACACTGTCAAGATGTCAGTCATTGCATGCAATGAGACAACTAAAACACGAATCTGTTTCGTTTCATCCGGGTGGGCATCTTACTCGACCTGGGCATCATGTAGCACCCTTCCCTAACTGTTTCTACTCGCTCTCTCTAATTACTCAAGGGCGTCTTGCGGTTGCACACCCTGATGCAGCTTGTAATTTAAGAAGTGCTTTAGAAGCTGTTCAGCGGCGCTAGGGCGGCTAGGGGGCTTAGCCCCCATAAAAAGGCCATCAATTTTTTCTCCCGTGTAAAAATAAAAATTTCGCACGATAACCCCTTTAGACCCCCAAAAATGACCGCAAAGGGACGCATGCGGTTTGCCAGACAGTTTGGCGGACACGAAAAAGGACCAGTTTTCAAGATTTCGACCAAACGACTAAAAAGAAGGTGATCAGAAATTTTGACGGCCGAAATGGAAAATCTTTCACGCAAATTCAACCCCCCCGCCACACTGAAATCCTGGCGCCGCTGTAACGAAATAGAGTATCCCCCGTATTAATCGTATCCCCCAAATGAAGAAAAGTCGAAAAAGTCACTTCAACGCGTATTGTTTTTGCAAATTAATTTTCATCTGCTTTGTTTTGAACAATGACACTAACAGGTATGTTAATTCCTATTAGATATTTTTTTGGCTCTGATTTTAGAGCACTTACAACTTTTAAAACACTTAAAAACATTCAGAGTCCCAAAATAAATTCGAGTTGCCTTTATCTGAACATTGCTTAGGACACTTAAAACAATAAGAGTCACTTCAAATTTTGATAAGAGCATAAATTTGTCAATTATACGCATTTTTCAAAAAGAGGATAGACTGGTTCCTTCCCCCGGATAGTCTAGGCCGGTTAATTCCATCCGGAGGGATAGATTAATTCATTCCCCCGGATAGGTTTCAGGAGGGATACTCCGTGTCGTGTCACCACCACTGAAACTGTTAATAATTATTATTTATAGGTCTACTCTGCGATAGCCATAATTATTGCCAGTGTGTCCATAATTATGCTAAAAGCGAACCATTTCTATATACTTTCACGGCAGAATAAAATTTGCTTAAAACAAGAATTTAATAATAATAATATCAATGACGATTTCAATGGCGCCGTAACACAGCCATGCCGTTGCAAGGGCGCCTGTATTGTATTGCATTGTAGGCTATTGTATTTTACATGAGAATTTCTAATGCGTCTCTTGCAGCACTGCTATTCAGAGGCGATCTCAGCGTGACAGTCTAGAGGAAATAAGTAAGAATACAGAAATAATAAAACTTACGGCACCAGTGATGACTGGTAAGTCAATTAAGTTCAAAATATAACGAAGCCGCTATTATGCTGCATTGCATTTGACAATAACTTAGGCCTACACGTGGAGAGCGCCTCTAAATAGCTTATTCTTATAATAAGCTATTTAGAAGCCCTCTCTCAATGTTGAATCCCTGATGGATTAAAATATATCAAGCATCTGGTAGATGAAGTTGAAATGCCTGCCAAATTTTAGAGAGCACAGATGGAAAGATCGTAATTTTAAAAAGCAATAACACATCTCGCAATAGCAAAGCCGCGATTTTGGCCAAGGGACGAGAAGATCAAGACGGTCTAGAGAGCAGAGAGGACAAAAGAGAAACAGTCAGAGATGGTTTTGAGAATCAGATCACAACGAAAATTTGTTTAGCCCGTCATAAGCATCCTTGTTGAGTTCTGAAAAGATGAGCATTTTCGTATGCCGGATTCGGGAGGCAACAAGAAGCCAAGACAGTTAACCTTCATACCGAGTATTTTTAGTTTCTTTTGCTCGTTCTCGTTTAGTTCTTGTTTCAGCTTCTCTTTAGCATCCAAACTCTTCTTTTCGTTGTCTGTAATAGTAGTATTTACTGATTTCAATAGCGAAATTTTCAACATTAAGGCTATATATGATCTAAGCAATGGGTGCCGCGAGTTCAATACCAAAGATGAGTAATTCAAGATCCATTATTGAAGGTATCAATGTGGTAACAGGACAAAACCTCCAGCCAATTACACAGGACAATTACCCCTGACAATATCCCCCCCTAGGACAATTCCCCCATGCTGAATGTATCTACGAATACAGTATACAGAAATATGTATCTAACTATCAGTGTATATGTGCATTGTGCATGCATGTATGTATGCATGTACATATGTATGTGTGTATGTAAGCTTGTTCTATGCATGTATGTCTGTATATATATTAGGGTGGTCCAAAAAAATAAAATTCAAGCTAGATACCAAGGCGCCCTCTCATTTTGTTAGACCTGTCAATAGTATTATTGAGACCAAATTTCAGCTTCCCAGTCCAACTGGAAGGCGGTGCTCAACGACATCGAAATATTACCATGTAGTTGTATTAGCAAGAAATCTTGACGCCTTTTAGCTTGATCAAAACCTCAACCCTTGTCATGTAGATGAACTTGAAATAGATTCTGCTGCACTATCATACTTATTACAGTCAGTGGTAGCTACTTGACAGCTGTTTAGCCATCAATTGACGAGTGCATTTTGATAGCAATAACACTCCTGGTGATCTGATCATGAAGCATTGAGATTGTTGGTCACAATTACTGCAGCGTTTATGTGCGATCCTTTTGTCCTGCCATTTTCACGGAAAACCATTCATATGGAGTGCTTAAGAAGCCAAGAGGGAGCATGCTGAAGCTGTAAGATCTGAATTTGTACCAAATTAACCACTTGCAGTGCACTGGAAATGTTGGCCGCCTGTGAGTGCTAGTTTCAGGTGATGGTGTCGCTAAACTCTTTGGTATGCCCAAATGTCCCTCTATGACAGGATATAATTTAAATCCAAGGTCATTCATCATCTTCTGAAGTTATTGAGACTAGCGGATAATGGCTAAAGACTTGATCTTTGACACAACCCCGGACGTTTTAGTGGAGTGCACGTTTTTCGGGAAAACAGGATATGTAAAATGTTCCTGTGGTTGGCCTGCTGTCGTCATTGTGATGGAGTTGATTTGGGCCAAAATCTTCATCTTGTCTTGTAGTCCATCTAATGCAAAATAGAATCCAATCTTAAAGAGATTTAAAGCTGTGTGGGATGGTTTGACACGTGACAACATCCGAGTACTGGAAGTCGTATCCGCTACTGGGTGACCCGTCAAAAGGGCGCCCGACAAAAGGGCACCGACAAAAGGGCGCCCGACATAAAGGCGGCGCTCTTAAAGAAATATTATCGTTAAAGATATCGCGGATGAAATAAATATTTTGAAAACGACAAGTAAGCCACCCGTTAGGGTTAGGGTTAGGGTGCAGTTGTAAAAGCAATCTTGTGCAGTGATAAAAAACCGGCCAATATCTATCAGAATTCTGGAAATAGAAGACTGTAGTAACAGCACATTTCCTAATTTATTTCGCTAACAGAATATTTCCTGAACCTTTTAATTACAAGAGTGCCAAAGCCGCACATTTAAAAAATAACCTTTCGCCGAGTCGCTAACTGACGTAAAACCAGCAACGTAAATCGTTGGGCTACGTTACAATTTGAAATAATTTTAACCATAACATAACTCCATGACATGCTTCCGTCTTTGCGTTCTTTATCTTTTCGATATCTGTATCCGCCAACAATTATAATGGCTTTTCCCTTCTGTGAAGCGATCTCCTCCATGTTAACGATTTCCAAACGGTAGACCTGCCCTGCTTCCTTTGCTTTTATATGAAGCTCATATCACGTGGTAGCGAACTTTCCAACCTTTCATGTTACCGCTTTCTGCACTTGATTTGTTTGTTTTTGCACCTCTTCCAGGTCCTCGGACCATAATTATTGGGTTTCAACAAACATCATGTGTGAAATAGTTTAGTGGTAATTGCTCTTTGTCGCGTCGTCGTTGATCCGCTTATTTGCTCATAATATTATCACTTATAGGCCGACTCTTCATCGATGCTATTTCTTTTAAGGGCGCCGCTCTTATGTCGGGCGCCCATTTGTCGGCGCACTTTTGTCGGCGCCCTTTTGTCGGCGCCCTTTTGTCGGGCGCCCTTTTGACGGGGTGCCCCGCTACTGAAGCCTCCCATGAGAGTGCTGTCAGTTTTATCAAGTAGACTGCTGAAATTAAAGTCAATTTCAGAGACGACTACCAAGAAGTCATTGAGGTGTCAATGGTTGTCCTTGGAAGTCAGCCCTCAATAAGAAACTGGAGAGCCCAATTTACCATGCAGGTTGAATGGGCAGGTTGCTGCATGCCATAAAAATAATTGTACGATTTAGCAATCAACGTGAAGTATTCAATCTAAGGGAAAAGAAAAACTCAGATTCATCCTTTTGTATGAATGGGTGCCCTCCTTCACTCAAAGGCATCCTCTTGCTGCTGAAACTCTAGGACAAGATCTGTCAATTTTGGTTGATATAGGACTTTTGATTCAGGTGACTATTATTTGTAGGAGCTCAACGTTGCTGCCATGAATGTTCTAGAAAATTATCAATACTTAGTGCCTTTCAGATGAGGCTGAATGTCTGACACTGTTATGCTGCCATCTGCCTGATATGGTACAGATAAGGTGAAGATTTTTTACGGAATGACTGCAAATCATAGTGAAAGGATGTTGACGGTAGTGCTGCGATACAGAAGGAGGGGGATTGCCTGGGCGAGTTTGCAACCCAGTGAACACTGACACTACTGCCACGCCTGAAATTTGGTGATTCCTTTTTATACTTACACCAGAGCAATAGCCTGACGATGATGATTATCAGCAGGGTAGAGGCTGAAGTCAGCAATTGAGAGTGGCAAACGACATGGCTGAGAGAAGTGTGAAGTTGTTCAAGGAATTAAACTGACTCATCACTGATGAAGAAGAAAGCAGTATTTTCTCCAAGTGGTTGAGGCAAATAGAAAAGCTGTCCCCACTCAATCAACAAAGAAATATGCTGTTGACACTGTGCTTGAATAGCCTTCTACAGTGTAGACGTTATCGAATGTTTGGAGTCATAAAATGAGAACAATAGACATTCGTGGATTTAACGATGTTTTTGACATTTTTTGACATTTTCTATATTTAAGACCTACTGAAATTTTATATTTCAAGCTCATCAATTGTTTAAGTGTCACACATATTGTCATGTTACAGTTATGTATGATCTATCTTGAAATAAAGCACAATTGTATTGGAATATATGCTCAACACATTTATTTCTACAATTAACGTCTTTTCTTTATCCCATGCAAAGTAAGACAGTCGTTGAGCACCGCCTTCCAGTTGGAATAGGAAGCTGAAATTTTGTCTCAATAATACTATTGATAAGTCTAACAAACTGGGAGGGCGCCCTGGTTTTTAGTTTGAACTTTATTTTTTACCATGTATCCGTGGACCACACTAATATATATATATATGCATGAGTTTATACTCAATGCCGCATGCTGCATTGATGTGTGTATGTATGTTCGTATGTATGTAAATATGTGTGTAATAATATGCCATGTATGGATGCATGCATGTATGTAACGTATGCCTGTATGGATGTTCGAACATACTTCCATGCATAAATACCCACAAGTACATACGTACAGGCATGTGCACACAAATACATATACACACATGTATACACACATACATGTATACATACAAACATACATTCATACATATTACATGCATACATACATGCATACATACATACATATATACATATATGCAATATGCATACATTCATGCATGCATAAATGCATACATTTTATGAACAAATACGTGTATTCGGACAGGTATTTTTGTATGTGTAATTGCACATATGTATGTATGTGTGTACGTATGCGTGCATTTGGAGGGGTAAATGTCCGGGGAGTAATTGTCATAGAACCATAATGTTTATGGGACCGTAGTTAGACTTGCATAAAGATATGTTATGGCTAGTAATATTACAAATTTCTTTTAAAGGCGCTGACCAGTCAGTAGTCACCATGTTGTGACGTTCCACGCCTAATCTAATCCAATCTAATAATTATAACATTTGCAAAGCGCTTCTCACACCAGAACAATTCCGAAATGTTTACAGCAATAAAGTTAGAACACATCGTACGCCTTTAGGCCTATAGATTATCAGGAGCTGTTTCTCTTGCACCAGATGAAATGGCCTATACTTACCTTCAAATTCACCAATCAAGTTGCCACAGCTTGCATCTAGAAACTCCTCGACATCTGACTTTCTGAAGCTGAAATCAATGGTCGGAATGTCTCTATCTATTATTGTAGATTGGCATTGTTGCTCCAACTCATTCGCTCTGCGCATTAAGTCTGAAAATGCGCCACAGATGTCACTAGGTGAACCATTTGCCATTATCTCCTGACAGTAAGAACTGTAAGTTTCTAAGCGTGAAATGTATGTTTCAACATCATATGTTGTCATCTGGATTTCTTTCAATTTTACTTGCTTTGTTGAACAGAGACTTTCTAAAAGTGAAGTTGCATGCATTGTTCACCAACTTTTTTAGTTCATCTATTCTGCTCGCTACGTCACATTCTAATTTTCCACTCTTTCTTTAATATCTTCTTTTACCAGCATGAGCTTTGTCTGCTTCGTTTGAGCTTTATATCTGCACTTATTTATTGTTACTTCATTTCTTTCGATCCGTCTCCTGAAGTAATCCACATATTTGTCAACATGAGAGCCTTCATGATTTTTATGATCGTCAATGAAGCAGATGGTGCATACAACTGTTTCGCAATCAGCACAAAATACCTCCAGAACCCTCTGTTTGTGTCGTTCACAAGCACGTGTTGCTATATCGGGCTTCACAATTTGGTCATCTTTGTATTCAGTTATCGGCATCAAATTATGATTCCGTGTTAATTTATTTTGTGTGTGTTCACTGCAACATGTCTCGCACAACTTCCGCTTGCACTCAACTCAGTTTCTATAAGCCGTTGGAGTGCTTTTTTCTTCCTGATCCTCATTTTTCTCCAGACAAACAGAGCAGAAGGTTCTTGATACCGGAGACCGATCTGAGGTTTTTGATGCCTGTATCAACCTCTCAATAAAGAAATGCTTGGGTAAACCAGGAAATCCTGCTGTTGGAACCTTGAACAGTCGTCTACAGATAGGACAAGACATTTCATCTCCTGGTCCTTTGTTGCTTCTAAGTCCAGTCTCCTCGATACATTTCATGCAGAATGTATGAATGCATGGCAATGCTTTCGGATCGGTGTAGACTTCGGTGCATATGCAGCATGTAGTTATTTCGTCGACCTCTTGCTTTTTGATATCATCATCACTGTCTGAATCTTTTCCAGCCATTTTCTAATGTAGCCTACATGGATTCTGAAATCGAAAGCACTTTCGTTTTTACCTAAGGAAATAGCTCTGGGCTTAATGGTCATTTGCTATCAAATACAGGTCTACATGTTGGATTGTGGGCCAAATAAATACGGTTGGAAACAGAGTTCTGAAGGAATACGCACGTTGAACTCTTGCAGATATAGTTTACCTGACTGCAGTTTTAACATCGATCAATCTAAGCGGAACAAGTTCTTAAATAAGAAAGTCAACGATAATATTACCTGAACGATCGACGTAGATCTATGTTGAACACATCTGGATCACTGGGTGTATCAACAATAACAGCTGCATTTGATTTAGCGCAAGAACATACTTTGAACTTGTCTCTGAACTCACTTAATGTTTAATGATGTCTTTCGATCTAGGCTATTTCCTTAAACCAACCATAGGCTTAATTATATTTGTCATTATGTGAGTATTCCTGCTCTCTTGCTTAAATATTGTGCAGCCAGCTTAATAAAGCGTTTTATTTTATAAATTACTAGATGGGGTACCCGGCGTTGACCGAGAAATTTAGGATTCGACCCGCTCCCGGCCACGACCCCGCCACACCACACCCACCCCACTAAACCCCGCCACACTCCGACCTCCACCGGTTCGCCACCCGCGAAGGCCGTGTTAGCTCGAGGTTTATAATACTATCATGTAAATGTAAATGTAAAATGTAATCGCATATTTATATAGCGGCTGTCTTATGGCCTCGACCCTGAGGGTGAGATCCTTCACCACCGCTACTCCACGTTTATATTGCGACCGAGCCACCCGCAGTAAAGATCCGAGAAATTAATCTCTGATAAACCGACTGACCGGGAATCGAACCCGGGCCGCAGGCGTGGCGAGCGGGCTACCAACCCACTCGGCCACTGAGGCTCTAAAGCAAGCTTCGGTCAACGAAATAATTATGATCGTTCCATGTAGACTATTATACTATACCGTACTGTAGTAATGTGAAAGCGATACATTTCATTATTATTATTATGTCGCTTGCACTGCTAAAATCTTTTTCTCTCCAACTGTTTGTGCCCTACTTGGATCTCATCTCGGTCTCTTTGCTAATGAGTTTGCAGTTCAGTTGCCTATAATTATAGGCTCTATAAAAGGGCATGCAACTCTTACATTCCCCTCTGACACGCTGATCAGTCACCACGGTTAAAGACTTTCTTAAATTAAATTTAAGCAAGAATTGCAAGTTGCTTTGCGCATAATATTTAGACATTATTATTATTGTTATTATTTTATTAAATTTTCCGAAGTAGTTCAATTCACAAGGACAATAAAAGAAAACGTACAGTGTGTATATAAAGACTATAGAATCACTAGTCAATCAGAGAGTTGTGACTGCTTTTCGAATGTACCTCTGCAGGAAACAGCGTTGAATCGTTCGCTGCAGACTGAAACCGTTGAAACAGGTAGCCTAATTTGTCTCTTTAGGATCTCCAGTAATTTGTGTCAGGAGGGGCCCAAATACTTAGGAAGCTTTGAAAATTCCATCGATGTTCAAGGGACCCAGGATCTCGAAAAAAAAGATAGGTGGCAGTTAGATGATTGCACTTAATATATTAATTCGCTACATAGCTAGGAATGACTGTTCAAAAGGTTATCATTATTATTATTGCAATAAACACATGGTTGCACTTTTTACTTAACCTCGAAACCGCGTAGGCCTACGGGTCACTTTTCGACAGCTACAGGTAAAACAATAGCTAAGAAAAGACAAAGTCAAAAAGAAGAAGTGGATACAAACATAACCTAATGCAGAGTGCATCAGTTGCACAGTCACTGCCATCGAAAGAGGCGTAGCGACCGGAGAGGTCCCGCAAGGAAGGGGGCTCGAAAGTGGCAAAAAAATATAACGTGTAACTACATGTATTATAGCCTAATAGGAAAGTGACATTTATTGACGCAATTGCACGATCAATGTTCGAAAGCATGTTTTTCGTTGTCTTTCGTGATATGTTAAGCAAATAATATTATGTAATCTAATGCGAGAAAGGTGATGCGAGGCATCGTAAAGTCATAAAGATAGATGCTCTAATAGAATGGAATAAGCACGTCAATGTAAATAGGAAGTATTCGAAGCAAATAATCGTCACCATTTTTTTTATCCGGGCGTCAAGTTTTATACATGTATGTCTCAATCTCCGTTAACATCTCTTTGTTATTACACAATATCAACGAACCTACGAAAATTAATTTGCTATGTTTAAGGACTCTCTTGATTAAGATATATTTTAAAAGATTTCATGTGGCTCAAGAAACATTGTGATAATATTTAATTACTTAATTTGGAAACTAAGGAACACTTTGAACTCTTATTGTCACAGATGAGCTTTGAGCATGTTAATAAACTTTGTCTAGATAAGGATCCCAATGGAGCTTATGAGCACTTCGTAGAACTCATCACGGATGCATATGAGAAAGCATTACCAAAGATATTATCCAAAAAACAAAAACATCAATCTTTTCATCATTCATGGATGACAAAAGGACTTCTAAAATCATGTAAGAAAAAATCTCGTTTATACTTAAAATATATAAAAGTCCAACTCAAGTTAACAAGACCAAATTTACTGTTTATAGGAACCTTTTTAAATCACTAAAAACCAAAACAATTCAGAACTATTATGCAGCAGAATTTTCCAAATTTAACAGAGATATAAAAAGAACCTGGAATACTATTAGATTAATTATTGGTTCTAAACCATTGGAATCAGGGATTGATTCACTTCTTGTAAATGGTCTCTTAATAAAAGATAAGGAGGCAATAGCCCATAACTTGAACACTTATTTTACTGAAATAGCTCAGAATCTCAGGTCAAAGATACCTGCAGCTGAAGCCATCTTCACTGATTACCTGTCACCCCCTCTAGTTGATTCTTTTGTCTTACATCCAACCTATCCCGAGGAATTAATTTTGCTTAACCGCACGATGAAAATATCTCATAGCTCAGGTCCAGATCTTCTTGACCCAAGTATAGTCAGCCCTAATATAATATTAATTGCTAACCCATTAGCTCAAATTTTTAATTGCTCATTGGAAACAGGTATTGTCCAAAATAAAATGAAATATTCAACTATCACACCAATTTTTAAACAAGGAGATAGGCAGGATCTAGGTAACTATCAACCAATATCCATACTACCCTACTTTTCGAAATTATTGGAAAAAGTAGTTTACCAACGTTTAAACGACTATGTGACAAAATTTAATATTATCCACCCATCGCAACATGGTTTCAGACCAGGTCATTCGACTGTGCTTCCGTTAATTAATATTCAAGATAAAATATCACTAGCTATTGATCGAAATGAATTCTTTGTTGGAATATTTCTCGACCTATCTAAAGCATTTGATACTGTCGACCATGTAATACTCGTTAGTAAATTGCAAAACTATGGCATAAGAGGATTAACCCTCCTTTGGTTTAAAGACTACCTAAATAATCGATTCCAGCAAGTCAAATGTAATGATACTTACTCCACTTTTCAACTTGTTAAACACGGTGTACCACAGGGTTCTATCCTTGGTCCCTTACTATTCCTTTTATACATAAATGACCTAACTAACTCATCCTCGTTATTAGAATACGTACTCTTTGCAGACGATTCTAATGTCTTTTTATCACACACCAATTATGATGACTTACTCAGGATTTTGAATGATGAATTAAAAAATATATCTCAGTGTTTTAAAGCTAATAACTTATCGTTGAACCTTAATAAAACCAATTATATTTTATTCTCCTCCCATAGAAAGATAATTCCGCATGTACAAAGAAATGTGATTATCGATGGTTTAGAGATTCCTAAAGTAACTTCGGTTAAATTTCTAGGTGTCTATGTGGATCAGCATCTTACATGGTGTACTCACATTGATAAGATATCTCATAAAATAGCTAAAAATATTGGAATTATTAAGAGAATTTCTTACCTGCTCTCACCTAATACTCTATTGACATTATACTACTCCATGGTTCAGCCGTATCTGAGTAATTGTAATATGATCTGGGCGTCCAATTACATATCTAGACTTCAAATGTTAATAGTACTCCAGAAAAAATTGTTCGTATCATAACTGGCTCTCCTTATACTGCCCATACTAACCAGCTTTTTATTGACTTAGAGATTCTCAAACTTAACCAGATTACTGACTACCAATCATGTGAATTTATGTACAAATCGCTGCACAATATCCTGCCAAATGAATACACTAACCTGTTTAAGTCAAGCTTTGACTTTCATTCACATGAAACAAGAAGTTCTCTTTCCTTAAGAACGGAATTTGCTAGAACAAACTCCCGTAAATTCTCCATAAAATGTAGGGGCCCACTATTATGGAATAGTCTGCCACAAAACCTAAAGGCCTCTCCTAACATTAACCTATTTAAAATAAACCTACGAAAATGGCTAATAGTTAGTTAACCATAACCGATATTAAATTAGTTATCCAATTATTACAAATGTGCTTCTTCTTAAAGGATCCTCCTGCATTGGAAGTTGGTTTGTTTAGTGTGTCTTAATTGCTTCATCTGCTGTTGGTTTTGGTTGACTTTTTTACCTTCTGCATTGTGTGTTGGTTTTCTGTGCCTGCACATTGCTTTGATGTTATAGGTGTGTCCTGATCAACAATCTTCAGGGCTCTTTCTACTTTGTGTGTTGTTTTTCAGTGTGGCTTAATTGTTTCATCTGCTGTTGCTTTTGGTTAATTTTTTCATCAATTTGTGGTGTGTACCAATTAGAATTATTCATAGCTACTTGGGGGCCCTACTTAGCGGGATTCCCTCCCTTCTGGGTCTCCATTTGTGTCCTAATTCCATACTTTAGAGTTTCTCTTTAACGCACTCCAGGTTTAGGGTTATCTTTTCCCACTGGTATCACTCTATCCTATAGCCACTGGGTTTAAATAATCTCTTCTTATATATTCCTGGGGGTATCCCCAATCTAGCCCAAAGGTTTTTTATAATTTGCGTTAACTAATTAGTTCTTACTTTGATTATTGCTTGTTTAATTTGTGATACTTGTTATGCTTTATGTAACTATTTTCCTGCCTTATATCTTAGTGTGCTTGATACATCTGGACCAATAAAAAAATTGATTGATTGATTGATTGATTGATACTTACTTAAAATCAAAAACTAAAATTCGTTGATTGTCTGATTCGTTGTCAGCCACAAATAGTCGACCATTTATTTATCTCATCCAGAATAATCCGATACGGACATCGCAATCCGTGTTTTGCTTTGGAGAGAATTTCTTTCTTAAATTTCAAATCTGAATCCAATGATAGAACTCGATCGTTCAATTTATCAGCGACCATCACAAATCCATTTGCATCGACGGACAAGTAGGTTGGTTCAGTCAAATGATCGACGGACGATCCTTGTTTTCCACCAAATGACTTCTTAAGATTTCCATCTGCATCCACTATGTACACTCCATCACCAAAGAGCGATCGATGGCTGATCACAAAATCGCCATTAATTTTATCAGTTTTACAGCATGCAGTAGATAACCACTGAATGTGTCGGGCGATAGATTTATTTTTCGTATCAACTGCCCATCTGGTGAATACCCTTTTACTGTACTCTTGCGAAGATTAACCAAAATGACATTTGATTCATATGTAACAGACAGACTTCTGACCGCATCATCTTGGTCTGACCATTTCCTTATTAATTTTCCAGATGGATTAACTCTCAAGATTTCGCACACACCCACTTCTTTCGAATTAATAATGAAGAGACATTTGTTTCTCTCACAGGATTCAATGTCCCTTGGATCAATTAATTCCATCAGTTTCCATAGACGCCTTAGATTGCAATCCCTCGAATCGTACACTTCAACTTCTGAACTCATCCGAATCACAACAAACAATTCTTTGTCTAAAATCGACATTCCTCCGATCGTTTTGTTTTTACTTTCAGTTTTGAACCACTGCTTTTTCTTTTTTTCGGAATTTGTGTCGATCATCTGAGCTAAAACTGGATCCGATTTGTATCGAAGTTCAGCTGAAAACAGAACAAAAAGGCCGTTAACTTTCTCAAAATGTTAAGCCTATGAAGCAGCTAAATTTGCCTCTATGTTTCTTTTTATGTTATTACGTTGAACTCAACCGAAATTATTATTGTCATGAAATGCCAGCAGCCGCTCAAACAGGCTATCAAATAGGAAACAGGCAGATGAGACAGAAGATCGGGATGAAGATGGTTAGGGCCTATAAATGAGGATGTAAGTTAGAAATGTACATAGGTAGACGCCTGTAAAATCTTCTCGAACAGTTCCCATCCAGTTCGTTATTGGTCTTCCTCTTCCACGCTTCTCCTCAGGAGTCCAGTTCATCACCTGATTGGCTCTCCTGTCGCTGCTCATTCGTGCCACATGTCCCATCCAGTTCAGTCTTTTCTTTCTAATGATGTTCTCCAGTTTGTCCAGCCCTGTTCTTTCTCTGATGATTTCATTTGTAATCTTGTCCTTCAAGGTGACGTGCACAATTTTTTTCTTCGCCACCTGTGATGTGCTGTCTCTAGTTTTTTCTCTTATTTGCCACCGTCATTGGCCACGTCTCAGCTCCATATAGCAGTGTACTCATCACTACGGCCTCATATAACCGGATTTTGAGTTTTATACTATACATCCATTGCTCTTCCCTATCTTTTCAAATTTTCCAAAGGTTGTATTTGCCTTCCGAATGTGTACCCTTACCTCCTTGTCACAATTACTATCTGCTGTTAACGTAGGCTACTGCCAAGGTAACAAAAGTCCTCCACCTCGTCGACTGGCCTCAGATTTCCGCGCCTCAGATTCACATTTCGGTGTGACCTTGTGCGCGTTACAAATTTAAAAAAAAATAATACATCTATTCAGAGGCGCTCTTAGCGTGACAGCTGAGATGAAATAGGAAATAATACGGAATGCATCAAACTTACGCCACGGGAGTGATAGCTGGAAAGTTATTTGAGTTCAAAATAAATTAAGGAAGTTATTATGTTGCACTACATTTGACAGTAACTTGCATTTGTTGCATTGCATTTGACAATTATAGCTTAGGCCTACACGCGGAGAGTGCCTCTAAATAGCTACTTAGAAGCCCTCTCTCAACGTTAAATCCCGGATGGAAAAAAGTTTTCAAGCATCTGGTAGATGAAGGTGAAATCCCAGCCAAAAATATTAGAGAGCACAGACTGATGGGAAAATCAGAATTTTTTAAAACTTTAGCACATCTCACAATTATAGCAGAGCCGCGATTTTGGCCATACCAGTCCTTTTCCTAGAGACGAGAAGATCAAGACGGTCTAGAGAGCAGAGAGGTCAAAAGAGAAACAGTCAGATATGATTTTGAGAATCAAATCACAAAGAATCAGAGCCCGTCAAAAGCGGGCTTGATGAATTCTGAAAAGATGAGCATTTTCCTCAACCGGATTCGGGAAGCATCGGAAGTCAATTATACAGTTAAACTTCATACCAAGTATTTTTAGTTTCTTTTGTGCAAACACCGTCATCCGCTGTTCGTTCTCGTTTAGCTCTTGTTTCAGCTTCTCATTAGCGCCCAAACTCTTCTTTTCGTTGCCTGTAACAGCAACATTTACTGATAACAATTGCGAAATTTCCAACACTGGATCTAGATGGTATCAATGTAGGCTATATGGTATCATACGGTAGCTAGACATGCACAAAGATAGGCTTTGGCAAATAATATAGCAAGTTTAACCCTCATGCGACCAAACATATTTTGCTCCTTAATATGACCAACTGGGGTCCCGTGGGACCCCAATAATTAATAACGCGTTCATTGCTTGATGCGTCAATATTGGTAATGGTAACATATGTAAATTGCGTTAATAACCAATGTCAGTAGTTTCTGTGAGTTAGTAATAATAATAACAATAATCAGGACAATTTATATAGCGCAGTAACACAGCCGTCCCTTACAAGGACGCCTTACAAAGCAGCTAGCATGCGAGATAAGCCATAGCGGGGAAGTACGACTATGTTTTTGGCATGGATCTAAAAGGAGTATAGGATATTACCCCCCCCCCCCCAACCCATTACCCTGTCATTACCCTTACCATTACCTCCGTAGGACATTATCCCCCTGCCATTACATCCCGTCTGTTAGCATGTAGTTCTATTGCATGTATGTAGGTATGTACATAAATACATGCATACATACAAACGTACATACATGCACAGACACACACATACACACAAGTATGCATGCATGTATGAATGTATGTATTTATAGATGCATACAATACATACATACATACATACATGCATGCATACATACATACATACATGCATGCATACATACATACATACATACATACATACACACATGCATACATACACACATGCAAGCATGCATGCATGCATGCGTACATACATACATACATAAATACATACATACATACATACATATATACATACATACATACATACATACATACATACATACATACACACATTATGTGACACATACATACATACATACATACATACATACATACATACATACATACATACATACATACATACATACATACATACATACATACATACATACATACATACATACATACATACATACATACATACATACATACATACATACATAAATACATACACTAAATCCTACTAGACCAATTTTCGCTGTCATAATATCTTTTCATGGAGTAGCGGTCGGTTCCATGTGAAAAATCATCATGAAGTGCGAAGACCCACGAGATATTTCATATTTAAAAAATAACCGTAAAAGTTAAACCGAATTTAATTAGTTGTAAACAGTTAGCGATGTCCACGTGACAAATTCCTAAAACGCCGTTAAAAAATTTTTCCTGGCAAAAAAGTTATTCGAGTCGAAACGGTGCTGGGGTCCCCCAGGACCCAAGTTGGTCATTTGAGGGTTAAAAAAAGGCATTGACCATTCACTAAGCTTATTTCATGGGATTCCACGTGGAAGACTCTTCTTTGTCAATGTTTTGCAAGTCAATGCTTTTAGCATACATACATACATGCATGCATACATACATACATACATGCATGCATACATACATACATATATACATACATACATACATACATACATACACACATGCAAGCATGCATGCATGCATGCGTACATACATACATACATAAATACATACATACATACATACATATATACAATGTATATATGTATGTATGTATGTATGTATTTATGTATGTATGTATGTATGTATGTATGTATGTATGTATATTATACATACATACATACATACATACATACATACATACATACATACATACATACATACATACATACATACATACATACATACATACATACATACATACATACATACATACATACATACATACATACATACATACATACATAAATACATACACTAAATCCTACTAGACCAATTTTCGCTGTCATAATATCTTTTCATGGAGTAGCGGTCGGTTCCATGTGAAAAATCTTCATGAAGCGCGAAGACCCACGAGATATTTCATATTTAAAAAATAACCGTAAAAGTTAAACCGAATTTAATTAGTTGTAAACAGTTAGCGATGTCCACGTGACAAATTCCTAAAACGCCGTTAAAAATTTTTTCCTGGCAAAAAAGTTATTCGAGTCGAAACGGTGCTGGGGTCCCCCAGGACCCCAGTTGGTCATTTGAGGGTTAAAAAAAGGCATTGACCATTCACTAAGCTTATTTCATGGGATTCCACGTGGAAGACTCTTCTTTGTCAATGTTTTGCAAGTCAATGCTTTTAGGCGGCATAACTTATTTCAATCAATCAATCACATGAATTTATATAGCGTCCCTTCAAGATCTCTACTCAGAGGCGCTCCCAACCCAGGCCTGGTCAAAGAGAAAGGTCTTGAGAAGACGGTAGAAAAAGTAACAAAGACACGATTTTATTAAGTCTCATCTCAAATAACTGTTGTCAAATGAACTTGGTAGTGCTTCACAACTTGTGTTCAATGTACCCACCACCAGTGCCACAACTTCTTATGAGTCTCTTTGCAAAGTTCTTGATGGACCTGTTGATTAATCTGACAGATTCCTTATTTACCAATTTGATTGTCATCTTACTAAGGGACTTCTCAGTGACGCGCAGCTACGCTGGTATCCTGTTTCTTTTTAAAAATAGTAATAATAATAGCAATATCAAGGCTATTTGATGCCAATTATTTGAGATGTGAAAAAAATCGTGTTTTTGTTACTTTTTTGGCGCGTTTGGTTTTTGAATCGTCAAAAAACTGTGGGTGACCTCACTAAAAGTGGTGTAACGTTTGCTGTATTTGAAATATTTTGATGAAATCTGGCTATAATGCGTAAATATGAATTGTCTCTAAGCCTGTAAAATTTCCTTTGGAAATTCTTAATTTGGTCAAGATATAGGCAAGAGACCTTGGGGTCTTTTCTTTGGCGTACCCTGTATATGAGACGCATGGGAAAATATCGGGGGAAAATGTATTTTCAATCTTTAATTTTTTTGAACACCCTCACTAGGAATATATAATAGATTATTATCAGGTCGTTCTCTTGCACCAAGTAAAATGAAGATGCACTGTGAGAATTCTGTACTTCTCATATTACAATATTTTTATGATCAATTATGCCGAATCCCCGTTTTTGGAGGAAAGGAGCGTGGGTTGTGGTTGCCTAGCGGAAAGTGCCGATCTCTGCTAGTTTTTCCGTTGTTTTCTCGGATTATACTTCATATCGTAGCCTATCTGTGCGATTACTGTACCGGGACACATTCCTTGCTTCAGTGTTGCGACTTTGATCGCTCGACAAAAGCAATCTTCGTGTACGGTGCATGATATCCCACTTTGGTGACCGCGCTTTCTCGCCCCTGATGTTGGAACAGTCTTTGTCCCGCACTGCGAGCGGCTGACTCAGTTGAATCCAGTGCCGGATTAACTTTTTAGGAGGCCTGGCGCAAACAATGCAAAAAAACTAAAATAGGCCCTCTATCCAATCAAGTGTATAAATTTTGAACAAGTGAAAAATATGTTTGTGCATCTGTACACGACCCGGCAGCAGCAACACCAGACAAATTTAGCGAGTGTGCCATACAGGGAATGTATGGAGCTGTTTTGTTTATCCCCAGAACACGTGCTTGAACTCCAGAATATTTTCCTGACATATTTGCCGCATTGTCATATGTTTGTCCTCTGCAATCATCCATATTAATTTCAATATCATGAAATGTGCTTGAAATGATTTCAAACATATGAAGACCAGTATGAGATGAAATTGGAACAAATTTCAAAAATCGTTCAACTGGTTCACCATTGCTCAGTATATACCTTACTGTGAACGTTAGCTGATCAGTGTGAGAAATATCTGGTGTTGAGGCGACACTGAATGAAAAATATTTAGCTGCTTGAATTTCAGAACTTTATTGTTTTAATAACTTTTCCAGCCATAAGAGTGATGAATTCTTCGTATGTTGTAGAAGATAAGTAAGATGCTGTAGGCCTACCACGACCTCAATTTTCATATTTTTTAATATGAGCAGCGATGAACAGATCCTATTCTGCAAGATATTCAAGAGAGGCTAGAGAGCCTAAAAAATTACCATTATCAGGACTTCCAAATAGCCTACTTCAAAAATGGTCAAAAATGGTCAAAAATAGCGTGACGTACTTTATGGACGGCCCCTTAAAGAGATTTCTTGGTGCTCAAGAAACGTTATGACAATATGTAATTAATTACTTAAAATCGAAAATAAAAATTCGTTGATTGTCTGATTCGTTGTCAGCCACAAACAGTTGGGAGTTCCCCAAGGCTCTGTCTTGGTCCTCTGCTCTTTATTCTATACACGGTCGACATCCCCTCTCTTTTCCCACTCTCTGGAACAGCCGGTCATCTCTTTGCCGATGATGTGCAGGCATAGGCCTATGTCCATGGGTCTCCTTCGTCCCAGCTACTTTTAGTTGAACGCATCCAGTCTCTCTCACATTCCCTACACTCCTGGATGTCATCAAATCGTCTCTCTCTTAATGCCTCCAAAACGCAGTTTATTTGGTTCGGCACACCTCAGCAGCTTTTGAAAATTGATTTTGTTCTCCTCTCTGAATTATTTCCTCACTATACCTTTTACTCAACTGTTCGTGATCTGGGTGTTACTCTAGATAGTTCCCTTTCATTCAAAGACCATATATATCTAATCTTACACGCTCTTTTTATTTTCATTTAAGGCGTCTAAGGGCAGTTCGGCGTTCTGTTTCGCTTTCTGTTTTTACCACTTTGGTCCATGCTTTCATTTGCTCCAGAATTGACTACTGTAATTCTCTTCTAATTGGTCTTCACAAGGTTAGACTCTCACCTTTGCAGTCGGTCCTTAACGCGGCCGCCCGATTAATTGCACGCCTTCCACGCTACTCTCATATCTCTACTTTTATGTTTGAGCAGCTCCCTTGGCTTCCTCTTACTGCGCGCATTAAGTTCAAAATTCTCATTTTGGTCTCTAAAGCACAACGGGGTCTTGCCCCAAAATATCTAACCAATAGAATTCGCAGGCCAGTTTCAGCCTCCTCGCATCGTCCACTCCGCTCTTTAGACAGATTTGAACTTCTAGTAGGCCTACCTCCTACTAGAACGGCTATAGCTCAGTCCCGTTCCTTTACATCAATTGGCCCCTCTCTTTGGAATACGCTCTCTCCTTCTACTCGATCTCAACTTCTGACAGTGACAGGTAATCCCTCCTCCTCATTTTCTTTTCATAAAACCTATTTCTTCTCTCGTGGCCTTGCGCACTGGGAGCGCCTCTGAACGGTTCACCATAGTAGAGGCGCTTTATAAATGTTTTTATACAATACAATACAATACAATACAATATCCAGCTCAGCACCACGCGTTTGGAATGATCTGCCTTCTGAATTCCGATCCTTTTCGGTCCCTCCATCATCATTGCTCATCACACACCATAGCCGTCCTCAGGCTCCTCTATGCATCACACATCGGGCTTTTCATTCGAAACTCAAACCCACTCCTTTTCATGAACTCTCACCCTGTCTCACCTAATCCTCCACCTTCCAATTCCCGGCCCAGACGACACCTGCCTTAGTAGCTGTTCCGCCCCTCTGATTCTATGGTAACTCAATCCGGACCACCACGGACTACTCTCACGGACAACCCTTCTAACTCAACGCAGCGCTCGTGAATAAGCTTGTGCCTCGCACTTGGCTTTCGAGTGACGCTTTAGAAATTTCGAGTTTACGATTGCGATTACGATTGCGATATAAAGCAAGCATCAGGCTGCGAAATGTGATTGCCCCATCTATAGGCTACCGTGGTAATGTGAAAGTGATACATTTTCCTTAGCTCTATGACGCACACCTGGGTCCATTGGACCCCAGTGGTGCAACTTCGTTGAATAGCTATATTGATATGAATAGTAAATGTCTGAAATAATTCTTGTTTCTCAACAATTCATCCCTCTACATACACTGATAAGTTGGAACACTGTAGCGTCCTTTGATCAATGGGAAAATTGAGAAAGACACCTAGGGCATACTTAGCACACCTGAGGTCCAACGGACCCCATGCTGTAACATAGATTTGGTCATGACGCATCGACTATCGCTTATAACAGACCATGTCACTTTATGTAGTTTTATTGTGTGGCAATTCAATTTCGCAAAAATTCTGTCAATAGTCCCTATTAAGCCTGGCAAGTTATTAATTCAAAAATATTATGCCGGGCAAGTGACTACAAGACGTCGGAAGAAGGAAGCTGGCCTATACGTCGGTCAACAGCCTGGAGCAGCAGTTAACGGCAATAATGTGACTGAACTGGTAAAATCTTGTACTTCCATGGTGCACTAGGAATTTACTGGAAGTATTATAAATCCGTTGAACTGGCGTTTGACTTGCTCGCTGCTACAACAGTCATATAAGAGGACAACACGGAAAAATTGCAATAAGCTCGAGAACAGACCTACATCGTGGCACAAATCGGCAAAATCTGGACATGGTGATTTCGACCACCTATAATACCTATAAAACCCGTCGCATTTTTCTCAGCATTATTGATTCCGCAGAAATGATCACATAAGCCTATGTCGCTATGGACAGCAAGCATCTGGAATACCACAAGGAGAAAACCTCAAGAAACATCTCTTCTTGCTGAAATTGACAAATGCGTGGTGCAATGAGTGCTGCAACACATGTTGTTATAATAAGCAACAAAGTAGTCGTGACAATAATATAGGTGTTTTATGTGCTTTCGGGTTCAACTTCCGAAATTTGGAATTTCCAAATTTTTTTGATGTTATTCTGTGTATAATATCTGTGTATTTTGCGATAATTTTCATCGGAAAAACCACGAAATGGCAACCCCTATTTTTCGTACTATGCCACTGGTGAAAATGATCGTGCAAGTCACAAATTCATGGAATTTTTTGTGAAAAAGTCACCCATTTCCACACATTTTATTTTGAGCACCTTCGGTTATGAAAATTTATTTAGCATGACAATGTAACGGACATTGTAGCCCCACATTCCTCTATAGAATGGCATATTTTTTCTCTTCAAAATAAATGACTGCTAAGATGCTATAGTCGACAATTTAAGTGGCTGGTTCCCCACCCCATTTGTACCTCGGGTATATCGGGTTTAAATTTTGAACGGCATGGGTAGCCTATCTTCAGAAATCTTACCTCAAAATGTGTTTAAATGAACCTCACACTTAAAAACTCAAAATTTTACTCCATATAAAACAAGTTTGATTCTGGAAAAATCTAAGGGAGCGGATACCAACCCTCTTGGTAATGTAAAATGTAATGTAATGTAAATCTTCGAGAATTTCTCAGCGCCCACAAAAGTCACGTCATGGAGACCAGCTTATTCACCGGCGCTATATCAAATAAAAGTCCGCAATAGCCAGAGCTGCCTTTTTCGTTCCGGTTCCAGGTCAAAATCCTGGAGGTCAAGTCGAGATGCTATGGTGGTTGTCGCTGATGGACTGATGGTGGTACTTGGGCGGAACCTGATTAGAATCTGGATAGGATATAGTTTGAAGATTTCCGTTGGCAGTCGTGAATTGAAAGCAGCAGAGGAGAGTGCAAGCGGAGTAGAGGTTAAATTTGGATGGGAGATTGGGTAGATAGGAAGCTGAGCGAACAGGCGGAGGTCTGTTGGGAATCCGTTCCAAAGGGCAGGCGCAGTATAGACTAAAGAGCGGTTACAGAATTTGAGAGAGGATGATACTTGAGGCAGAGAGAGAGAGGAAGATATGATGATGAGCGAGTAGACCTGGGCAGTTGGATGGCGAATAGTTGACGAATGTAGGATTGTTGAGAGGTTCGAAGAGCGTTGTAGGTTAGAGATACAATTTTGTAATGGATGCGCTGAGGGACTTTGAGCCAGTGAAGATACTTGAGAACAGCAGTTATGTGGCGATGTTTGGGGGTCTTAGTGACAGCGCAGGCAAGAGCATTCTGGATAGTCCGCAGGCCTTTGATCTTAAGAGAATCGATGTTATGTAAGAGCGAATTACAGTAGTCGAGTTTAGAGTGAACTATTGAAGTGGCTATTTTGCAGGCGGTCTTGTAATTGAGAATTGGGTGCAATCGACGAAGGTGCGGGATAGCTGGGTGATGTGGTCGGAAAAAGTAAAGTTTTTATCAAAAATGATTCCAAGATTGCGGACAGGAGAAGAGTATGGCGCGGGAAGAGTTAAGGCTGTTTGAGAAAAGTCAGGAGAATAGGCTAGTTTGTTTAATTGCTCGCGTAGGCCCATGATGAGAAATTCTGTTTTTGAGGGGTTGAGGCAGAGCAGATTGTAGGTCATCGAGGCTGAAATCTGAGTGATTGTGTTATGTATATCTGATTTAGTGCGTCTGAGAAGGAGCGAGGGGAAAGATGTGAATAATTGAGTGTCGTCGGCATAGAGATGATGATCAGCAGAGGATGAGGAAATGCCTTGATGAAATCTTTTATAGGCCCAGGGGCGGATACAGGGGGGACAATTCGGCCATGGCCTCCATTTAGAAATTTCTTTTTTTGACCAGCTATTCCGGCC
Source organism: Lumbricus terrestris (assembly GCA_949752735.1). Taxonomy (NCBI): domain Eukaryota; kingdom Metazoa; phylum Annelida; class Clitellata; order Crassiclitellata; family Lumbricidae; genus Lumbricus; species Lumbricus terrestris. The sequence goes on from OX457037.1 coordinate 73,201,201, forward strand.
CGGAAAGTTCACGTGGCCCCCTTCATGAGTAATTCCGTAGCCCCCCCCCCACGCTCACGCCACACCCACGAAGTCCGCACACGAGACCCGTACGACTTAAAAAAGTAATCAATTTTTGGCGTATAAAATGGTATCTTTTTCGTGGGAAAAAAAGACAAATGACTTAAAGAAAAATGTCACCAACATTTTCTGGCGGATAAAATAGTATGTTTTCTTGGGAAATGTAGACAAATGACTAAAAAAGGTCAACTTTTTTGGCGCCAAGATGAAATTTTTTCCCTGCCCCAAGACCGACAAATTTGGCCCCCTTCGAAAATTCCTGTATCCGTCTTTGTATAGGCCAACACTGTTATTTGCTCTAAGCTATTGCTTGCGTAGGCCAAATATGATAAATTATGATGATATAGGACATTGATAAAAGGTCTATCGATGTTTCGTCGTATGATCTGTGCGCTTCCGAACCTTGAAACGAGGTCAAATGTATAATTGTCGTACTGCATTGATTTAGTGCATTGTATTCTTCAACGTCATCGTATTATAGCTGATTGTTCATTTGTCAGTTGGCACACCTCGCCAATGACGCGTCCTCCGCTTTCTCCGATTGGGTAAATCAACTGCCACACATTGACTTCATATCGGACACACCAATGCCTAATATTATCTGTGCGTTGTCTTAACTATGAATTCCGCGTCCCCTTTACACAAGCATTTGACGTCTTAATTCTTTCAGCCTGTGTGGCACTGGGAGTTCCGCCGAGTAGCAAATAATAATAATAATAATTATAGCCCCTATTATGCTGGTGTGACCAAGGGCGGATACAGAAATTTTCGAAGGGGGGGGCCAAAGTCCCATGGAACTACTTTTTGGGGGGGGCCACGTCTACTTTCCGAGCAAAATAGCTGGTCAAAAAAAAGAAATTTTTGAAATGGGGGGGGCCATGGCCGGATTGGCCCCCCCCTGGATCCGCCCTTGGGTGTGACGACATTAAAGTAAATGCTCTGACGGAATGAATTATTATTAGTTTTCCCGAAAATTTTATTGTATATGCCAGATGTAGACCTGGGTCTATCATTCGTTACCTACGTAAATTTTCTGTTTTCTTGCGTAAAAAGACAGCTGAAAACCACGGCAAAATAATAATTTATAAATTGAAATCCTTTTCGGATTGGAGGTGGAACATTTGCTTAAATCTTACAAATCAGTCGATCGAGAATCCGAGTTCATGTCAGTTTTATCCGAAGTTCATTCGCATTAGTTATTTTGAGTGTCATTTTGTGCATTATAGCCTATCACATCGAAACCGCGTAGGCTAATGGGTCACTTTCCACGAAACTCAGGCCTCCTGAACCACAAAATTAATCACATTTGCCATCTATGATTAGGCCTGTCATTATTATTCATAAAAGGCAATTCTACGACGATTTTGGAACAGAAATTGGTTAATCGTAAATCAGCTAAATCTAGTCTGTTTTTGATCAAAAATTGATAGACTATGTTAAAATATCTAATTGACTAAAGCCCACAGTTTCAAGGACAATATTCTTTATGGCGATGTGACATTTTTATAGTAGGACACTGCAACATCAAAGTGAATGGCTATCAAAGTAAGCTTCAACGCATATAATTTTAAAATTAGCGTGCAGCAGGCTAAATATGAGACCTCATCATAATAACCATCGTCATCATCATCATCATCATCGTCAATCATTATCATCATCATCATCATCATCATCATCATCATCATCATCATCATCATCATCGTCAATCATTATCACCATCATCTTCATCGTGGTCGTCGTCATCATCATCAACAGCAGCAGCAGAAGCAGCAGTAGCAGCAGCAGCAGCGTTATCATCATCATCATCATCATCATCATCATCATCATCATCATCATCATCATCATCATCATCATCATCATCAGTTTCTCACCACTGCCGTTTGTTTGCCATGGGCACAAGTGCATGTTTATCGTTGTCTTTCGTGATCTGTCAAGCAACTAATATTATGTAATCTAATGCGAGAGACGTGAAGCGAGGCATCGTCAAGTCATAAAGGTCAATGCTCTAATAGAATGGAACAAGCACGTCAATGTAAATACGAAGTATTGCAAGCCAATTATAAGCGTGGCTATTATTTTTTGTTTATACGGGCGTCAATCCCCGTTAAATTCTCTTTGTTATTAAGCCTACACAATATCAAAGAAAAATCAAACTTAATTTGCTATGATTAAGATAGGCCTATACTTTAAAGAAATTTCTTGGAGCCCAGGAAACATTATGACAATATGTAATTAGGCCTAATTACTTAAAATCGAAAATTAAAATGCGTTGATTGTCGGATTCGTTGTCAGCCACAAACAGTCGACCATTAATCTCATCCAGAAGAATCCGATATGGATGTAGTAAATTGTGATTTACTCTTGAAAGAATTTCCCTCTCAAGTTTCATATTTGAATCCACTAAAAGAACTTGACCGTTCCACTGATCAGCGACCATCACGAATCCATTTGCATCGACCGACAAATAGATTGGTAAAGTTATTTGTTCGATGGACGATCCAAGTTGTCCACTAAATGACTTCTTAAGGTTTCCATCTGCATCAACTATACTCACCAAGTGTACATGACCCTCAACGACCGAGCCATGACTGATCACAAAATCATCATTCATCAGTTTTATACCGTGCAGTAGATTACGAGTATATACACGACTTGCATCGGGCGATAGATTTATTTTTCGTATCAACTGTCCATCTGGTGAATACTCGTTTAATTTCTTTAGCCTGGGAATAGTTAAAATGATATTTGTTTCATATGTAACAGATAGGCTATGGACCGGACCGTCTTCTTCTGACCATTTATTTGCTAATTTTCCCGTTGGATTAACTCTAAAGATTTCGCTCGCGCTATCGGTTTCTTTCCAGTGGCTTATGTAGAGACATTTGTTTCTCTCACAGGATACAATGTCCTTTGGATCAATCAATTCCCTCAGTTTCCATCGGCGACCTAGACTGAAATCCATCGAATCGTAAACTTCAACTTCTGAACTCTCCTCACTCACAACAAACAATTCTTTGTCTAAGATCGTCATTCCTCGGATGTCTTTGCTCTCTGCTTTGAACCACTGTCTTTTCTTTCTTTCGGAATTTGTGTTGATCGTCTGAACTAAAACTGGATCCGATTTGTATCGAAGTTCAGCTGAAAACAGAACTAAAAGCCTGCTGACTATCTCAAAATGTTAAGCCTGTGAAGCAGCTACATTTGCCTCTATGTTTGTTTTTATGTTATTATGTTGAGCTGAACAGAAATTATTATTGTCGTCAAATGCCAGAAATGTCGCTCAAATAGGAAACAGGCAGATGATGCAGAAGATCGCGATGAAGATGAGGATGTAAGTTAGAAAATAATGTACACGCCTGTAAGCACCAGCAAGAGACATTGACTTAGTTATACCTTGACAGCTATATGCAAAACATTAGCTTAGAAACTATATGCAAAACAGCTTAGAAGAGACAAAGTCAAAGTCAAAAAGAGAAGTTGATACACACAGAACATGACACAGTCAGTTGAACATTCAATGCCATCGATTGGAAATTGTCCCAGAAATGACAAAATGACGTCATAACCATTGTATCCAGCACTTCAACAGTACACAACCTTTGTTTTTTTAAAAATTAGGTCTGCTGCTGGCGTTACCGCGAATAGCCTATATAAGTTTGCTTGTAGGCCTAATCAGTGGCGGCTCTGTGTACAGCGGGGTAAATAAGGTCAAAAATAGCCTGGTAATAACCCTCTGCCCTGGTCGTTGTCCAGTGTTTAATCTAGTCCACCTGCTTGGGAGGGAAATTCACGTTTCTGGATGGTGAGACAAACGTCGTTTTGGGTAGATGGCAGCATCTGAGGCAGACACCGAAGGACCACCGACGACAAAGCCCATGATTGTCCAGTCAGTCATTTTTTCTGACAAACTATTTTAGTCTTTCTGAAAATAATTATCATCAGCATAAAATTTCCATTGTAAATTACATGCTTTCAAATCTGATGACCTTTTTAGTACATCAATGCAACGTTTTGTTTATAAGAATTTTTCTGGGGATGACTGGATTGTTACATAATGTTTAATTTTTCTTGGAATATCATTTCCCTTCCAGATTAAACACTGGTCGTTGTCCTCCTACAAGATTGACATAATTGTTTCCTGCCCAGAGTTCATCATCATCATCATCATCATCATCATCATCATCATCATCATCATCATCATCATCATCATCATCATCACCATCATCATCATCATCATCATCATCGTCGTCGTCGTCATCGTCATGAGTATGACTACTGTATACATGTAGACGCCTGTAAGCGCCAGCAAGAGAGAATTTCCTGATGTTAGGCCTACTTCGACAGCTACATGTAAAACAATAACTAAGAAGAGGCAAAGGCAAAGTCAACAAGAGAATTGGACAAACACAGAACATGACACAAAGTGCATCAGGTGCACAGTCAATGCCATCATGGTTTTTTTTATAGAAAATACGCCGTCCACTTTACAAAATCAGCAGCAAGCAGAAATATAAATTATGGCTCTTTCTCTTTCGGGTTTAAATGTTCTTGGCAGTAAAGGTAAAACAAGAATCTAAGTTAAACAATAATCAGTGCTTATAGAGATAAAGGACTTTGTGTATCCCTTAAACCTACTACTTATATATTATACCATAGCCAGTGGCCATCGTAAAATCGAACCTAACCATCGGGATTCAATGATATTCATCAAAACTGATTGGTTTGATTCTCATAAACAAAGTCTGATACATCTAGAATTCAAGATTTATCCGATGCAGTAATTACGCTTCTTGCACAAAGTCGCATTCTCCCTTTGAACCCGGCTGGCCTATTTTTTCGGTCCGTTATCCAAAGCGTTACGAAAGCTCCGGGTTCAAAGGGTTAACCTCTCCTGTTTTGTGTCTCTACTTTGACTGCTTCACATGAAGCATTTTTAGGGGTCCTTAAGCATGACCATAAGCGACGAGTTAAACAAAAGACTGTAAATTCCCTGCGAAAGTGCGTATGGGTGCAGCCACGAGGAAAATGTGTTTTAGACCTTTTTGGTTTTCTATTACTCTGTTGGCCCTGATGACCTTTCTCTGAGATTTGGAACACAGTTCTGGCGCAGGCATCACTTTCTCTACTAGAACTCGCTCTCTTTGTTTACTGAAGTGCGTCGCGCGCTTCAAGGCAAAGGTGCCTACGATCAGCTTGTAATTCGCGAAGTGCTTTAGCAGCTGTCATATATCTACAATAGGCATACTCTGCGATAGCCATAATCATTGCCACTAATTTTGCTAAACCATTTTTACTTTCATTGCAGAAAAAGAAAAAATCGTCAAAGTTTCCTTTGAATTTTGCTTAAAACAGGATTTGTATTTGCATTGTGCAATTGTATAGGCCTATGAGAATTTATAAAGCGCCTCTTACAGTACTAGCTATTCAGACTTCGCTCTCAACCTAGAGAAAAATAGAAAGAATGCTGAAAGCATAAAACTTACAGCTTCATTGACAGTTGGAAAGTTAAATGAGTTAAAAATATGAGGACTTTATTGCATTACAATTACAATAACTTACACGCTGAGAGTGACTCTAAAAGATTTAGTCTGATAATAAGCTCATAGATTGAGTATTCGTGACTTTAGGTTTTAATATTCGTAAATATTCGTGAATATTAGGATTTTTTAATATTCGTAAATATTCGTAAATATTCGTTAACGGACTAAAGTAAACCATCGAAACCGCAATGTTACCCGGTAAAGCAGTTTCTGTAATCTATGTCTAAATGACATTCACTTGCATTCAGGGCAGGGCTGAATTAAAATCTGCAATGAGCTTATTATGTTGAGAACGGGATAAGCTTTGCTATTAATCTGGCACTATTTTTTTCTGCGTTGACATTTAGGTCTATATTTACTAGGGTGGTTCCATCGACATTGGCAACTTTTGAAGTTGTTTCTTCTTTATTCTCCAACACACCATTTGGTGATACGACTTATAGAGACTCTTTATCGAAAATATTTTCAGATTCCAAACGTATTTAGGACTGGCGCGAACCAGTTGAAGTTTGGATGATTGAGCATATTCCGGCAATTTCTTACTAATAAATAATGAACTATTTCGCCACTTATTTTTTAGCAAAAAATTTGTGTTCGTCAGTAAATCAGTCAGTCAATCAATCATTCAATGAATCAGAATTTATATATATCGCTCCTTCAGGATGCCTACTCAGAGGCGTTCCCGGCCAAGATCAAGCGAAAAACAATCTTCGACCGTTTTAAAAACTGAAAACAGTTTGAAAGGTGTCGAATAATCAATCTCCAGGTTGTTGGACCAACCACAGAGAGGGAATGGCTCTGCATTGTCAAAGTAAGAGTGAAAGTAACCATTGAGTCACCACTAACAGCAGAGTGCAGTGCGCGGAGGCATATGCAAGTGAAAAGTGGGAAGCAGAGCGCACGCAGATAAGACGATGCTTAGCCTGATAAGCATCGCCACGCAAAAGATGCAGTCCTGAATGAAATGTGCTGCGGGAAAGGAAAGGCTAAACAGTAAAGTAACAAGTCAAGCTGCTACTCCAAGTTGTTTATTTGGTAGTTCCGCCAAATTTTTAAGACTTCCGAAAATGGCGTGTGCTCATTGTCGGAAAGAGAATTAGGTTGATAGCTCCTAAATTTAGCATGCCACCACAACAATTATTCTGAAATCATGTTGGAGAAGGTCTTAGGTCCTTATGATACATCCACGTTTTTCTAATATGGAACAATCAAGTCGCTTTAAAGATTTCCGGCCCATTATAATTATATCAGGCTACCTTTTCCACACCCACAGAGGATGAGCAGATGACGAACAGGTCCCATGGAAGGACGAGGTTATTGAGTTTGAGATGATGATTACTGATGAACTTCTTGAGCTATCTGCCATTTTCTCGGTGACATTCCACCACATCGAATATGTTTACGCTACCCAGCAGCTGTGTGTTGGGTTTTATAATGGTCAGAGCCATTCATACATTTAAAATGTGGATGTTCCTCTACAATATGAACCTTGACACGGTCTGCTGCCAGTATCAACGAAATCGCGGAAGTCTCCTGTCTTTCGTGTGGCGAACAAGTCTGGAAATATCTGAAGGAAGTGTCACTCTTTGTGACTCACATGATATTATAATACCAAGTAGGCCTGCTGTTTCCAGAGCGCAGCGTCAACAGATTCTCCCAAAAATGACACGAATTTGCTATCGATGTTGTCCACCGACAAGAACAGGGAGGTTGCTAAGGTTGCCACAAACACGTTTAGTTGTCACTTCTAGGACTTGCCTGAGTTGCTGGTTGAGCTTGCGTTTTTTTGACGATCATTTTTAAGTGGATGTGAAGAGACTCATGGCAATGGCCCAAACGAAAATTCAGGTTCTGTGAGATCATTAGAACGAATCCCACCATTCCCTGAACCTTCAGCAAAACAGGACTCCACAGTATTATATTTCCGTCGTTAAATCACTCATGACATTCTTCAACTCTTTGGAACTGTCTGATGACTTTTTACAGTATGACCAAAGCCCATATAATTAGTGGAGCTCGAATGTAATAAATGAACCATGTGATTCTCAAATCCGTTAAAGTGGTTAGCTGTAGCGCGGAAGTTGAGTAGACACTTCAGTTCAAAAATTTAACTCCTCGCCAGCACAAAGTGCAGAACAAAGGCAGTGTTCTGGCTGCAGGTCGAAGGGAAACACAAGACGCAATGCTATGAGCCAACCAAGACGGCAACCCTCTAGTTGGTAAAAATCGAATGACTGACAAATTAATCTGAAAATGTTGATATTCTCGGCTACATTTTCAAGACATTGTTGTCTTCTGTTTTGCAGTCAATGTCTTAAAACTACAAAAAATTAACTCATTCCGCCATGACTTTGGTAACATTATTGAGAAAGTTTGTTCAATTGCATACCTCAGAATTTGTGGTTGACTAGTATGCATTTATTACTAACATTGTGTGTGTCGATGTCTTGATAAGTTTGATGAAATCCATTAGGAAATTATGAAAATTTCGTCAGCTCCACGCCAGTCCTAAATATTAATATTTTCTTATAATTTTTTAACTGTGACCTGCTAGCACCTGGCGTCACCAAATGGTGGGTTGGAGAACAAATTTAAACCACTTTCATTTTTTACAACCACCCTAATATTTACTCATCATGCTACACTGATGTAAAACTACTTTATCAATTTGTAGTTACTATTATAGGCAGGTAAAGCATAATTATTTATAATTTACCCTACTACTTGCAAACTGCCATGGGTGGCTCTGCCTCTTTTCAGTTGGGGAGGATGGTCAGAAGTTAGACAAAGCGACTAACATTAACTTAAGTATCGATTGTGATATGAATGCCGCATGGCCACATTGGCCAGACTCAGTGCAGAGACCTTGAAGTTTTTAAGCAATAAATCTATTAAAGATATTGTCACTTAATGATATAGGCCTATGCGAAGGCTAACTCAATTTTGTACAATTCATTCAGTAAAAGATAAACATTTTCATAAATAAAAAAATAAGTGTAACGAATAAAGAATTTCCTGAAAGAATATATAATATTTTACGAATATAATATTCGTTGACAGTTTTAATATTCGTTAATATTCGTGAATATTTGGAAATCTTAATATTCGTAATAAGCGAATATTCAATCTATGAATAAGCTATTCAAAAGCACTCTCAGCATGAAAGCCCCCTATGGAATAAACACCTTCAAGCATCTGGTGGATGAAGGTGAGACCCATGCCAAATATTAGAGAGCACAGAAATGGAAAATTCATTACTTTAAGAAGAAATAACAAATCCCGCTATAGCACAAGCGACATTTTCGGCCATAGGCCTATACGTCTTTTCCCGAAGGAGGAGGAGATCAGGAGATCAAGACGGTCTAGAGAGGAGAGGACAAGAAAAAGAGAAACAGCAGAGGTGGATTTCCCCATCAGATTACAAACATACTTGGGAGCCCGTCCAAAACGTCCTTGCGGAATTCTGAAAACGATGAGCATTATCTTATACCGGATTCTGGTTTCAACTAGAAGCCAATGTATTTAACCTTCATACCGAGTATTTTTAGTTTCTTTTGTGGCAGCACTGCCACCAACTGTTCGATCTCGTTTAACTCTTGTTTCAGTTTCTCCTTAGCGTTCAAACTCTCTTTTTGGTTCTCTGTAACATCAACATTTAATGCTTTTAATTACGAACTTTCGACTATTACAGTAGGCCTAATGATATCAGAAGAATGTGGTGATGTGAGATCAATATCAAAGATGGGTAGGACTAATTCAGGATCTATCATTGACGGTACCGGTGTAAAGGTTTCAAATTACCCCCTCCTAAACATTATCCCCGGTAACTTGAAACCGGTTTCAGATTACACCCCGGAAACTAGATTTGCATCAATCATCGCATTTAATGCACTAAACAAAAATAAGAGAAATCATCCCGCTTCTTGTATTGGTCTGAAGATTTTCATCAGTCATCCCACTTCGTGGTTTGCTATCAATATTTTGATCCGAAAAAATAATAGCCTCGAAGCCATTTTCTCCATTTAAACTTCAGCGGCGAATAGTATTTTAGTTACAGATGAAAATATTGATAGCAAACCACGAAGTGGGATGACGGATGAAAATCTTTAGACCAAATCAAGAAGTAGGATGAATTGTTTGATATTTTTAGTGCAACAAATGCTATGATTGATGCAATTTACAGTTTGCAGGGGGTAATGTTTAAGAGGAGGGTAATCTGAAACCTTTACACCGGTGTCAATTTAGTTGGAAGCGTAATTAGACTCTACAGACCATACAAGTAAAAAACGATGGAACAAAATGAAAAAACGGAGAAAGCGTCTTTTTTTCGAAAAAATAAAAAACCACAAACTGTAAATTGCATCAATCATCGCATTTATTGCACTAAAAAAATAAGAAAAATCATCCCGCTTCTTGTTTTGGTCTGAAGAATATCATCCGTCATCCCACTGCGTGTTTTGATATCAATATTTTTATCCGAAAAAAATAATAGCCTCGAAGCCATTTTCTCCATTGTAACTTTAGCGGCGATTAGTAGGCCTATTTTAGTTAGGCTACAGATGAAAATATTGGTAACAAACCACGAAGTGGGATGACGGATGAAAATCTTCAGACCAAAACAAGAAGCGGGATGATTTTTTCGATTCCTTTAGTGCAACAAATGCGATGATTGATGCAATTTACAGTTTGCAGGGGGTAATGTTTAGGAGGGGATAATCTGAAACCTTTACACCGGTGTCAATTTAGTTGGAAGAGTAATTAGACTCTACAGACCATACATGTAAAAAACGATGGAACAAAATGAAAAAACGGAGAAAGCGTCTTTTTTTCGAAAAAATAAAAAACGACAAAAGACGACAAGAAAGGAAATGGAAATAATTCGGGATCTATCGTTGACGGAAGCGTAATTAGACTCTACAGACCATAGATGTAAAAAAAAACTATGGAAACAAAGAAAAGAAACGTGGAAAGCGTGGTTTCTTCGAAAAAATAAGAAACAGAACAAACGAAAATGGGGAAAAAATTGACTTTGTTTCACTTTAAACTGCATTTTTACCTTTAAAGCCTTGTCTATTAATTTTTTTAAAATCTTAATCGGCAAATTACACAATTTTATTAGTAGACAAAAATTTATTATAGGCTAAGTGAGATTAAACTACAACAGATAATTTTTCTTATAACTGTTTAATAGGAAATTGAAAAAAACTAAAGGTATTGAAATCTTTTCAACTTTAAATTGCGAACATAAGTCTGCTTAAATTCATGCTGATCGACCTAACCTAATTAAAGTCTAATAAGATGCAAAGGCTATGGATGTGTAGATCTACTACTTAAATCATATACTGTAGGCTACTTAAAATTGTTACTTAAATAGGCCTAAGAAGTTTATATCAAAATAACTCTTATAAATTTCATTTCTTGTAGGAACCTACTACATATAGGCGATCTCTCAAATGATGATGTTAAACAATTAAATAATGACATCAGATTCACACTTTGGTGTGACCTTGCGCGCGTAATAAATTTATGTAATAATAATAATAATAATAATCAGTTAGATGAATTCTTGAGAGTTGGCGGAAAACGTTTACAAGGAATATCAGGAAAAAATAAAAATAAGGAAAATAATAACAGACAGTAAATAAATAAATAAAGTTACATAAACAAATAAAAGACGAAAAAAACTATGCAAAAAACACAGAAAAACGACATTTTTGGGAAGAATAAAAAACAAAAAAAGTTTTTTATGACTATGCTACAGACTGATGTGAGAGATAGGCTACGGTTAGTTCTAACCCAAGTTTTTCAAAGGCAATGACCATTGACCAGTCTCTATGCTGTGGAATTCCACGTGGAAGACACTTTTTTGTTATTGTTTTGCAACCCACCTGCTGAAAGTGCTAAATGCGGCATATATTCTACTCGCTTCGTTATCATACTTATAGGTGCCTCCTATGGTTTTAGTTGACTTTGATCCTACATCCGGTCAGCGTTACACCAGGAATAGTGAAAATGTTGTTGAGGAGGAAAACGCTTTGGAGAGCGCGAGGACGATTCGACGACGCAGCCGAAACTCAGCGCCTGTCGACGGAAGGTTTGGCGACCTTCGCTGTGCAACTACGACGCCTGGGTTCGAAGCCTGACCCGCGGACGCTTTCGACCGGAGTTCGACGACGCCGTGCTGCTGACGCGTTCGATTGAAGTTCGACGCCTGTCGACGGAAGGTTTGGCGGCCTTCGCTGTGCCACGACGATCGGAGTTCGACGCCTGTGCCGCGGCCGCTATCGACTGGGTAAGCACCGAGGCGCAGTTCCTGTCTACACGCCGACGACGACCGGGTTCGATTCCCGACTTGCAGACGTTTACGATCGAACTTCGACGTCTGCCGAGGACTGAGGGTTTGGTGACCTTCCGCACGCGACGACACTGGGATTCGAAGCCGGACCGCTTCGCTGACTTTCTGTGGGCGCTGGCGAAGCAGCGGTGATCTACACGTCGACGATTAGGCGTTCTGCATCGACAATTGCTGTGAACAGTGGTACAGTGGCTTGGACTGTAGCGCAACACGACTCGCTCCGAACTCGCTCCGAACTTGCTCCGAACTTGCTCCGGACACTGGCGCTATATAAGTTGACCGAGGACTGCATTGCGAGTTTCTTCTTTGATTGTCGAATAAAAGTGTTTCAAGCCTGACTGGCTAGTCTTTCATCTACAGTGGAAGCCTTAACTACGCGGACGGACGGTACCTTGACGACTAGGGTTTGGGGTCCGGTTCCTGGTGGTTTTTGCCCAGACCTGGTCCGCGACAAACTGGTCCCAGCAAGTGGGGTGAAAGAAGAGCTCGCTGGACTTCTCGGAAATTTAATCTCAGCCAGTGGAGCGAAGGAAGAATTTCGTCGGACTTCTACAAAGCGGAACTGCGACGCATACAGCAATGATGTGGAACACTGCGGAGATGGACGGAAACGCTATTGGCCGCCCGATAGCTTCGACGCCAGCAGCCGGACGAGCAACGGACATCTTGGTCGACTACGAGGTAGCCGGTTTCTGGAGAGAATTGATTTTCCAGACTCGCCGAAGAAGGATCGCAGGAACCTGCTGATTCCAGAGAAAGACGAGACCGCCTTGGAATCAAAAGTCTTGGAAAACGTCGGTCGCTTGGTCGGTGAAAGAAAGACTCCGATGAAACCTGGAAAATTCGATGGTACTGGGTCACTCGAATCGTTCTTGGCACAATTCGACGTCTGCGCACGCCACAATAGATGGACGGCAATCGACAAAGTCGACTTCCTCCGTGTTTCCTTGGAAAAGGCAGCAACGCAACTGTTGTGGGATTTTGGAGCGCGAACGGAGGTGACGTATGAACAGCTCGTCGAAAGACTACGTCAACGATACGGCGCGGAAGGTCAGGCCAAGACTTTTCGTGCGCAACTTTACTATCGTCGACAGAGAGCGGATGAAAGTCTGGGAGACTTGCTGCATGATATTCGGAGACTCGTCGTTCTCGCTTATCCGGTACTGTCCAATGAAACGACCGAGATCGTTGCGAAGGACGCCTTCCTTGAAGCAATCCGTGACCGGAAGTTGTCTCTAAAGGTGAGAGAACGAGAACCGAAGACAATCGATGAGGCGTACCGAACAGCCCTACGCTTGTCGGCGTATCAGCACACTGCAGACCTGGAGGTTCCTGGTGGTTTTTGCCCAGCCCTGGTCCGCGGCAATAATAATAATAATAATAATAATAATAATAATAATAATAATAATAATAATAATAATAATAATAATAATTTTGGCTTCAGCTGCGGGCACCCTTTCGCTTCAGTCCACCATGCTCGGCGACCAATTCCCTGCCGATCCACGATACGGGGCCATGCTGACACAATGGCAGGGTATAAGTTCAATCCAGCAAGTAGACAGCAACCTTATCCACAAGCAATCATACTGGGATAAGCCTCTCACAGACGGAGTCATCTTGGATCTGAAGGCCACACTAACTGACCCTTACCATCAAGCACGCTTTGCTGCAGTCTCCGCCCCGCACTCGGGTGATTGGTTATTCGCTCTCCCCATCACATCTTGTGGGTTGAGACTCGATGATGAGGCAGTCAGAGTCGCAGTTGGATTGCGCCTTGGCGCTACTCTATGCGAACCGCACAGCTGTGTCTGCGGCTCTCTTGTTTCTGCAGAGGGTGCGCATGGTTTATCCTGCGTGATGGGTCCGGGACGCTCGTCTCGACATGCGAACCTGAACGACCTAATCTTCCGAAGCTTGGTTCGAGCCGGCTACCCCTCAGCCAAGGAGCCTGTTGGCCTTCTGAGATCCGACGGCAAGAGACCAGATGGTCTCACTCTTATCCCTTGGCGTGCGGGACGCAGCCTGGTTTGGGATGTGACGGTCACAGACACCTTGGCCGCTTCATACTTGCCAAACACTTCTCGAACGGCCGGAGCAGCGGCCGAGATGGCGGCTGCTCGGAAGAACGCAAAGTACTCTCATCTCGCAGCCGTCCATCACTTTGTTCCTTTGGCCTGCGAAACCATGGGCCCGGTGAATGATGAAGGCATGACGTTTCTTTTATCTTTGGGGCAGAACCTCACCGCCATGTCTGGAGACGCTCGCGAGACGTCTTTCTTATTTCAGCGTCTTTCTATTTCTATCCAGCGATTTAATGCAGTGGCATTCCGCGGCTCTTTTCCTGCACTGGATTTCAACGACGACTAGGTGCCGTTCCAGATGTTTTTATATTAGTAATAGGGTGTAAGTCCCTGAGGGATCATATGTACCTCGGGGCAAAAAAAAAAAAAATAATAATAATGCGTGCTTTAGTTTTTATTTGCATGCGTTATAATAATAATAATAATAATAATAATAATAATAATAATAATAATAATAATAATGCGTGCTTTAGTTTTTATTTGCATGCGTTATAATAATAATAATAATAATAATAATAATAATAATAATAATAATAATAATAATAATAATAATAATAATAATAATAATAATAATAATAATGATAATAATAATAATAATAATAGAGAAGCAAGCAACCATATACGGTTTACAACTGAATCGATCTAAATGTGAAGCATCAGCTAGAGGTTACGACAAAGTAAAAAAAGGGATCTGTCCTTGGTCCTCTATTATTCACCGTCTTTACCTCCCCAATTAATCGCATAGCTAATCATTTTGGTGTCCAATTACAGCAGTACGCGGACGACACTCAGCTCTATATTATTGCTCTGTCACACACTGATCAGTCCGGTAAACTTAAACTTGAGGAGTGCCTGTCATCTTTATATGCCTGGTTCTGTTTTAATGGTTTGGCTATAAACCCAAACAAGTCTGAGGCAATTTTGTTCGGGTCACGACAACGCTTGCGTTCTTTTCCTTCACTTTCCAGCATCGACCTCGCAGGCTCCGCAGTACCGTTATCAGATTCTGTTAAAACTCTTGGGGTTACCCTGGACAGTATGCTTACTTTTCGGATTCATGTAACTAACCTTTGTAGATCTTGCTTTTATCACATCAGGGCAATACGCCACATTAGGTCGGCTCTGACTAAGGATATGTCGAAGACTTTAGCTTGCGCCCTTGTCTCCTCTCGCCTTGATTATGCTAATGCGATTTTTGTTGGCATTTCAGACTACGAGCTACATAGGCTGCAACGCATCCAAAATTCTTTAGCTCGGGTTGTGCTGCGTGTTCCACTACGATCAAGTTCCTCAGTTTTACTTCATCAGCTGCATTGGCTTCCTGTCGAGTTTAGGATTAAATTTAAATGGGCCTGTTTAACCTACAAATCCCTCTCTACCGGAACACCTCCCTACCTTCAGTCACTGCTTACTCCTTATATTCCTCCTCGTTGCCTGCGATCATCAAACATGGGTCTTTTAGTTGAACCTCGATGCAGAACTGTCATGGGCTCGCGTGCATTCCATGCCTCTGCTCCCAAAGAATGGAATCTACTTCCACTCTCTCTTCGTTGCTCAAATTCACTCCCTACCTTCAAAAAACGGCTCAAAACTCACTATTTCTCTTTGGCTTTCAAGCACATGGACCTTTAACTGCATCTTCCTCTGGCGGCTAACTATCCGCGCCTCAGATTCACACTTTGGTGTGACCTTGCGCGCGTAATAAATTTATGTAATAATAATAACACTGGTCAACACTGATTTTATTGCCAAAGATATTAGAGCGAATTTAGGGTAACTTTGTGGTGCTGATTCCGAATACGAAGTCGGTTTTGCTAGATTGGCTCTAGTTTTTGAGTTTTTAAAGACAATATGAGAATTAAAATGGTTAGAAATGCCTAGAGGCAAAATGCATTGAAATAGCCATAAATTTGCACAGAAGTGCACATATTAAATACATAAATGGCAATTTATTCAGTATAATAACATATACACATGGTAAGCTGATTAAGATAAGCATAGTAATTGAATTATTGCATAGAAAAAAACGTTTTTGTACGTTTTTCTTTTATGTACGTCATCAGGACAGTCGCGTTGGGGACTCCAGCAATAGTCTGCCATCATGTGGGTGTCCCATTTGCCTTGATATCTTTCCTCCATGGCCTTTATATCCTTGTGAATTGTTTCCCTATCAACCAATGGCTCCTTAATGATATATTTTCTGCACCTATCACCATGTTTTCTGTAGAGGGCACTGCCACCTTTTGCCAATGATCTTGCTTTGCCCTACTAATCCCACAAGCAGATGAAGCAAGAGTACTTCATATATCCACTTTGCTGGCCAAGAAAGAAATTTACCATTTCAGATCAACACAATTATACATCTGGTGTTCATTATAAAAGACCTTCTGCAAGATCAATTTTATATTTTCATATTCTTCTTTGAGCTTTATTGGGTGCACCATTGGAAGAGAGGAACATATAGGTCACAATTGTGCAATAAGACACATTTCAGCTTCTCTTGGAGCTGTGTATAAACAGTGCCAATCTTCTGGTCTATATTCCATTCCCATTAATTTTTATGAAGAAGTCCAGGATGTTATGGCAGTACTTATACAAGTTCTTCATCTTGGATGAAGTAAGGAAGAAGTTCTACCTCACTTGTTCGATAAGCTGCTAGGTTAGCTTCTGACTGTATGTAGCCAGTTCTTTTCTTTTAGTCTAAATGCTACAAGATCTTATGCTTGCTTTGAGAGACTGAGATCTCATAGCAGATCAAATGCTGAGTTTCTTTTGGGAAAACTGCTGAGGTGTTGCAGTGCTTCATATTCACTTCCACTGCTATCTGCTGTGCTACTTTATAAGTTCCGATTTTCTTCAGAATCTGACAATGGAAGGCCAGGAAGTGTGGTACACTGCTATGGGGACTTCCTCACTGTGCGGAACGGGTCGCTGATTCCAAATCAGGATATTCCCACTTGCATTTCTTGTACAGATTGAATCCTTTCACTTAACTACACAAAAATAGCATCATTGTTTTCTGCTCTCTCCACATCATATCATATGAACACCGAAATTTTAACTCTTCCGTTCTCTATTTGTCCACTGCCGCAAGCATTCAACGCAGGTTTGACAGACCTCAGGAGGAGCCCAAGACTTGTCTAGGTCTACATGTGCCACTCCAAAGCAAGCAATATAAGCTTGTTTCACAGAGTCTAGCATGTCCTTCTATATTTCTCAATACAGTATTCGCCAAAAATATAGCAGAATGCATTAGGACTGTTTAAGCCTCTTCGTGAAGAAGGCCTATTCATATTTACCTGTGAATAAAACCAAATAGAAATATTTCGTGTGCTTATTTTGCACTTGTATATTTGTTCAAAATATTTACTATCTCTTATTTGTACTTTCTGTAGAACTTATTTCAACTTCAAAGTTAATTTGATTACAGTTCATTTACTTTATTCGTGCTTATAACACGTTACACAAGTGGCCACTATCAGTTTATGGGAGATACCCATTATCTCACAAACTAGAGCCAACTTGAAAAAACCACTTTCATATCTGAATTCAGCAACCCCAAAATACCAAAGATCGGTTAAAATATCGCTGGCAACAAACAATTTTTTTTCATCTGTTGACCTGTGTAATAATAATAATAATAAAGAATCAGGTCTTCTCCGATTTTGAGTTTGTAGCAGTCGAGGATCTGGCTTTACTTGGGGCACCGCTACTGCCAGGCAGTGCAATCGACAAATCCATCCAATCGAAGATAAAAGATCTAGAGAAAGTAATCACAAGACTTGAGACATTACATCCACACGATTCATTCACTCTGTTGAGGAGCAGTTTAAGCATCCCAAAGCTATTATATACGCTAAGAACATCAGCCTGTTTTCTGAGCGAAGGATTGCTACACAACTTTGACGACGTGTTGAGAACTGGCCTATGCAGCCTTCTCAATATCCACATGAGCGACGATCAGTGGATCCAGGCATCTCTACCTGTTAGGAATGGTGGTCTGGGGATTCGTAGTGCCGTTATGCTGGCAACTTCCGCCTTTTTGGCATCAGCCGCTGGCACGCGAAGCCTTCAAGACAAAATTCTACATGATGTTGCTGTGTCGCTTATGGACCCATTAGTTGAGGAGGCTTTAAATTCATGGTCATTGAGATCGAACGCACCTCCTCCCACAGAGCAGAAGGCGCATGCACAAAGAGAATGGGACAGTGGAATGATCACACATGCACTTGAAGACCTATCTGAAAGAACTACTGATTCTTCCGCCAAAGCCCGCTTGCTAGCCGTACAATCGCCACATTCAGGAGACTGGCTTCATGCGCTTCCGATAACAGCAGCCGGACGAATGTCGGGAGACACGTTACGAATAGCAGCCGGTATTCGACTTGGCACTGCTTTGTGCGAAACGCACACATGCAAATGTGGTGTCGTAGTCGAATCCAATGGACTGCACGGATTCTCTTGCAACAAAGGAGCTGGAAGGCAGCAGCGTCATGGGATGATCAATGACGTGCTTTGGCGTGCATTCGCAAGAGCCAAAATACCAGCCATAAAGGAGCCGAATGGTCTTTCCCGATCTGATGGCAAAAGGCCAGATGGAGTAATCATTATTCCCTGGCACAGAGGTCTTTGCTTGGCGTGGGATGTCACGGTACCAGATACATTCGCAACATCGTACAGGCATTTAACATCAGAAAATGCAGGTGCCGCGGCAGAAAAAGCAGCCCGTAACAAGGAAAGCAAATATGCAGACATTGCAAGATCGCATCATTTCGTCCCTATTGCAGTCGAAACTGGAGGAAGTTGGGATGGAGATTCTCTTCAATTTGTACAAGAACTAGGACGAAAGATCTCAGCAGCCAAAGGTGACAAGCGTGAGACCAGCCATCTGCACCAGCGCCTATCAGTCGCCCTGCAAATCGGAAACTCTGTGTCGATTTTAGGAACAACTGACTCAAACAGTCAAGACACCTGGAAGTCTTGGTCTGAATGACTACGTTACCTAATGTTAAAAAATAGCATAGACATTAGCCTGTAAATGACTTTGTCATTGTCTTTGGAAAAAATAATAATAATAATAAAAAAGTAAATAAAAAAAACAAAAACAAAAATAATAATAATAATAATGATAATAAAAATAATAATAATAATAATAATAATAATAATAATAAAAATAATAATAATAATAATAATAATAATAATAATAATAATAATAATAATAATAATAATAATAATAATAATAATAATAACCCACCCGAACGGTTTGGTCGGGCCTGCATCAGTGCAGGCGGCCATCCGCAAAGAACAGAAATACTGAGAGTTGCCTGCTTCCTACATCTTTCAGCCGGTGGCCATAGAGACATTGGGTCCGCTCAATCCTTCAGCCTCAGACTTCGTAAATGAAATTGGCAGCCGCATCTCTTCTATAACTGGCGACAGACGTGAAGCTTTCTTTCTTTTTCAACGTCTGTCCATTTGCATTCAACGCTACAACCTGGTCGCTTTCAAAGGTACTTTTGCCTCATACCCTGAAGACGAGGCCTGACCCACCAGACATACATTCTTGAAATAATAATAGTCCCTAAGTCCCTGGGGGAATGAAGTACCTCAGGGCCAAAAAATAAAAATAAAATAATAATAATAATGATAATAATAATACTAATAGTAATAATAATAATTATTATTATTGTTATTATTCACTATCCTTATGGCCTATAGGTTTTTTAATGCGATTTGTGACTCCCTAACTCTATTTGTAGTCTCTCAATTTTACTTTCACAGAATTGAATCAATTTCGTTTCCTTGCTCTATAAATTGCAATACAGTAAATGTGCTGCTTTTCTTTTGTTTCGAGTCAGAATCTTCTGAAAAATAGCAACCGTAAGTTGTATAACCCATTATTTAAGCTCACGCATAGGCCTAGGCCGCTAATCAGATTTTTAAAATAGGCCTGTAGGCTATATGCTACGAAGAGTTCCGATGTTCAATCTTAAACGGAAAAAACTATTTTCGCTTTCAGTGGGGCATGGTTTTGTACTCTGCACACTTCCTCCAGTGACCGAAGTACCAGTGTCGTTTAAATTTGTTGATGATTAGAAAAGAAAAATCGTTGTATATGGGCAACCGTTAAAATCTGAACTGCCTTTTAAGTGCCTGCGTCAATCGTAATTAACTAGCCTACATGCAGAGCACAGCCCATAGGCTACATAATCACACACAATTTTGTTATAAAAGAAAAATGTTTTTTTGAATTTCATAATCAAGATTCGTCGAAGAAATGGATATGTACGCCTAAGGATTGTCACAAGAGATATATTTCGGCATTAATTCCAACATTATTACGTAATGCAAAATCATCATTATTCATTAATTTATTCTAATTTACGCTTAGTTTGTGTGTTCGCAATGCAGTGAGAACGCAGCGTAGACCAAAAATAGATTACCTTGGTGTCTTTCTCTTGCACCAGATTCAATGGAATTATGTTCTTCCCATATATTAAACTAATAATGGGAAATTTAAGTTTTTTGTGCGATAATGAGGCATATTCATGTCTGTGACATTGCTTACAAAGAACACAGCGTCTACTTACCTTCAAATGCACCAAGCAAGTTGTCGCAGCTTTTATCGAGAACCTCTTCGAGTTCCGACTTTCTGAAGTGGAAATTGATGGACTGAATGTCTTTATCAATTATAGGTTGGCATTGTTGTTCCAACTCCAACGATCTACATGTTAGGTATGAAAATGCGCTGCAGATGTCACTTGGTGAACCATTTGCCATTATCTTCTGACAGTAAGAATTGTAAGTTTCTAAACACGATAGGTATGCATCAATGTCATCCGTTGTCATCTGGATTTCTTTCAGTTTGAATTGTCTCGTTGAATACAGACTTTCTAAAAGTGAAGTTGCATGCTTATCTATCATCTGTTTCAGTTCATCTTTTCTCCTAGACACATCAGATTCTACTTGTTTCACTCTTTTCTGAATATCTTCTTTCACCTCCAGAAGCTCTTTACGCCTCATCTGGGCTTTGCTTCTACAATTACTTATTGCTTCTCCATTGCTTTCGGCCTGTTTCCTAAAATCATTCACATATTTGTCAACATGAGAACCTTCGTGATTTTTATGGTCGTCAATGAAGCAGATGGTGCACACAACTGTTTCGCAATCAGCACAAAATACCTCCAGAACTCTCTGTTTGTGTATTTCACAAACACTTGTTGCTATATCTGTCATCACAATTTGACCATCTTTGTATTCAGTTATTGGCTTCAAATTATGATTCCGTGTTAATTTATTTTGTGTGTGTTCACTGCAACATGTTTCGCACAACTTCCGCTTACAGTCAACGCAGTTTCTATAAGCCGTTGGAGTGTTTTTGCCATCATGATCCTCATTTTTCTCTGAACATACAGAGCATAAGGCTCTTGATACCGCAGACCGATCTGAGGCTTTTGATGCCTGTATCAACCTCTCAATGAAGAAATGCTTGGGAAGTCCAAAAAAACCTTCTGCTGGAATCTTAAATTGTCGTCTACAGATCGGACAAGGCATCTCATCTCCTGGTCTTTTGTCCGTTTTGAGTCCAGTCTCTTGGATGCATTTCATGCAGAATGTATGAATGCATGGCAATGCTTTCGGATCTGTATAGACTTCGGTGCATATGCAACATGTTGTAATATCGTCGACCTCTTGCTTTTTGATATCATCATCACTGTTTAAATCTTTCGCAGCCATTTTCTGATGTTGTTCGGATTCTAAAAGCGAAAGCACTTTCGTTTTCACTTTTAGGAAATATCTCTAGGTCTAATTGTCATATGCTATCAAATATAGGTCTTCATGCTGAATTGTAGGCCTAGGCCAAATAATTACGGAGGGGAAATAATTTTGCTGGAATAAGTAGCCTACTTTGAACTCTTGCAGATATAGTTGACCTGATCGCAGTTTTAACATCGATAAATATGAACGGAATACGTTCTTAAATTAGAATGTCAATGATAATATTACCTGAACGATCGACGTAGACCTATGTTGGCAACACCTGCATGGGTGTATCAACAATAACAGTTGCATTTGATTTAGCGCAAGAATATAATTTGAACTGGGATCTGAACTCATGCATTGTTTTATGGTGTCTCTTGATCTAGATTATTATCTTAAACCACCCATAGGCCTAATTATATTTGTCATTATGTGAATATTCATGCTCTCTGGCTAAAATATGGTGCAGTCAGCTTAATAAAGCGTTTTGTTTTATCAATTATAATGGGCTTAAGGTCTCCGTGCAGGGCCGTGTCAGCTCGAGGTTCATAATAACCTACTATATCTCTGATATAAAACAAGCGAAATATGATCGCTCCATGTAGGCTATACCGTATCGTTATGTAGTAATGTGAAAGCGATAGGCTACATTTCATTATTACTATTATGTCGTTGGCACTGCTCGACCTTTTCTTCTCTCCAATAATTGTTGGTGCCCTACTTCGATCTCATCTCGGTCTTTTTGCTAATGAGTATAGGCCTACAGCTCAGTTGCCTGTTGCAACTCTTACATTCCACTCTGACCCACTTATCAGTCGCAACAAATAATGACAAAATAATAATAATACAGGTTGCTTTGCGCATCAAATTTAGACATTATTATTTCTTTAAAGGCTTGTGTACATTTTTGAAAATCCACTGGTCTGTGTCAATAATCAAACGAAGCCCATCTATGGTCACAGAAATATAGAACACGCATGCGATTGTTTTAATTAGAGTTTGTACTAATAGATAGATAACCGACAGTCACATTGGAAGCTGAATTTCAAACATTTATTCAAACACCAATGCTCGCGTGCTCTAAATTTCTCACGCAGACGGGCTTCATTTTGGCCTAGCCTAATCATTGCCAAATCTTGGTGTATGTTCAAAAAGTCTATGAGCCTTTATCGAAAGCTGATAAATTTCTCCATTATTGGAAGATTCGGTTGAAGTGTCCAGTGATGATGGGCACATGGATGGCCACTGGCCAGTAGAGAGTTAGCACCCCCGTAATGGCACAAGCCGTTCCGATCAGCTTACCCAATGAACCGACTGGCACCTTGTCTCCGTACCCGACCGTCGTCATGGTGATGATGGCCCACCAGAAAGCGTCCGGAATGCTCTGGATCTGAGAGTCCTTGACGTCGATCTCAGCGTAGTAGATGGCGCTGGAGAAGACGAGGAGGCAGACGATGAGTGCGACGAGGAAGAGACTGAGACCCTCGATGCTGGCCTTGAACGTGAGGATGAGAAGACGGCCTCGAAGCTACGACGATCACCGCTTGCAATGCCAGCCTAAAATTTGTTTTTACATCTTGTGTTGGTATCTTGCGCAAAGGATACTCCTGCAGCATCTAATCTCAGATGCCCGCAATAAACGTTCATTATTCTCATGCTTATGAAGATTATGATGATGATGATGATGATGATGATGATGATGATGATGAAGATTATGATAATGATGATGATGATGATGATGATGATGATGATGATGATGATGATGATGATGATGATGATGATGATTGCTCTGCCCGAAGGCAGGTTCATTAGTTTTTACGCCCTTGGGGATGAGATGAGTGAGGTGGTTTCCCGTTGCCTTCCTCTCAGACAATTGTGGGTGAGCAACTTGTCCAAGGTCGCTATGTAATGGCTTGAGGTAGATTCTAACTGCGACCCTTCGGTCACAATTACGGCGACGAACTTACCGCTAACCCACCGCGTCCCACTTTAAATACAATACAATATAATAGAACACAGTACATTGCTATCCCGAGATTTTTGCATCTCTGAAATAAGCCACCTTCGGGAAGCGAACTGCAATCTATCGCTCTCTTTCACAGAGTCGCGTGAGACACGGCCAACGCTCGTACCGATGTAGCTAACCGGGCTAGACGTGCTTATAAAACGGCGAATTCATTTTTGACTATATACCGTTAGCCAGTGTCATTATGCCTTTTTCTTGCACCTGATAAAATGGAGATGCACTGTGAGCATTCTGTTCTATAATAATATTTTTATGATCAGTATAATGCTGAATAGGGCCAACCTGCTTTCTGCACGGTAATTGCGAAGGCTTGCGAAGCGCCATACAGGAGAACAGCGTGGGCCAATGCTTACCTTCATATTCACCAATCAAGTTGTCACAGGTTGCATCTAGAAATTCTTCGAGTCCAGATTTCTTGAATCGGAAATTGATGGGCTGAATGTCTCTATTAATCGTAGGTTGGCATTGTTGTTGCAACTCCACCCCTCTACGCATCAATTCTGAAAATGCACCACAGATGTCACCAGCTGATCTTTTAGCCATTATCTTCTGACAGTAGATATTGTAAGTTTCCAGACACGATAGATATGCATCAACATCATCTGCTGTTATCTGGATTTCTTTCAGTTTGACTTGTCTCGTCGAACACAGGCTCTTTAAAAGTGGAGTTGCATGTTTATCTATCAGCTGTTTCAGTTCATCTATTCTGTTAGCAACATCAGATTCTACTTGCTTCACTCTTTCGAGTATGTCATCCTTTACCAGCAGAAGCTCTGCCTGCTTCATATGTGCTTTATATCGGCACTCGTTGATTGCTTGTGCATTGCTCTCGATCTGTTTCCTAAACTCATCCACATATTTGTCAACATGAGAACCTTCGTGATTTTTATGGTCGTCAATGAAGCAGTTGGCGCATACAACTGTTTTGCAATCAACACAATATACATTCAGAACCCTCTGTTTGTGTATTTCACACGCACTTGGTGCTAGATCTGTCATCACGATTTGGTCATCTTTGTCTTCGGTTATTGGCATCAAGCTATGATTCCGTGTTAATTTATTTTGTCCGTGTTCACTGCAGCATGTTTCGCACAACTTGCGCTTGCATTCAACGCAGTTTCTATAAGCTATTGGAGTATTTTTGCCATCCTGATCCTCATTTTTCTCCAAACACACAGAGCATAGATCGCTTGATACCTGAGACCGAGCTGAAGCCTTTGATACCTGTATAAGCCTCTCAATGAAGAAATGCTTGGGAAGTGCAGGAAAACCTTCTGCTGGAATCTTAAATTGTCGTCTACAAATTGGACAAGGCATCTCATCTCCAGGTCCTTTGCCGGTTTTTAGTCCGGTCTCTTGGATACATTTCATGCAGAATGTATGAATGCATGGCAATGCTTTTGGATCGGTATAGACTTCGGTGCATATACAACATGTAGTTATATCATCGACCTCTTGCTTTCTAACATTACCGTCTCTGTCTAAATCTTTTGCAGCCATTATCGAATGTCTCGGATACTAAAATCGAAAGCAGTTTCGCTTTGTAGTCTAGTCCAATTGGCTTAACGGTATTTTGGCATCAAGTGTATATCCGGGTCCAATATATGCCGAGGGAAAACAATATTTATGTCACAGGTTCGATTAACTTACTCCAACATAACAGATCGTAAATCTAACACTGAACAATCTCATCGGAATAAATAAATATATAAAGTATTAGGCCTAATATTAGCTGGTATACATACTGAATGCAATGCTGGCTGCTGCTGCCAGTTGCCGAGTCGCTAAATATAGGCCTAGGCCTACCTGAAAATCATCTGACTTTGAAAGTTTACCGTCATCGACGTAGGCTTATAGAGCACACCTAAGGGTGTAGACAATATGAATATGATTTAGCGCAAGCATTTACTACGAGCTTCAATATCTGAACTCATTTCAATATCTGAACTCATTTCATCGTTGCTTTCGGTCTATTACCTGAAACCACCCACATATTAAATTTATTCAATAATAATAATGACAACCTCCCTGCCATCTGGCTGAAAGTTGCTGCGACCAAATTAAAACGTTGGTCTTGTCCTGTGTCGGTCGGAGCTAGGGATGTTCGCTGCATAGACAAGTGCTCTCAATCTTATTTCGGTTCTCTGTGTTAACCGTTCTTTGTGTTGACCGTTCTGTGTTAACCGTTCTCTGTTTCTGTTGTAACCCGATCAAATAAAACTTTCATCCAGGTTCTGATACTGTGTATCCATCCCATTCTCGGTCTTCTCTGTGCTCTTGCTCGTGGCACCGTATATACCTAGCACAATCTCTTTTTGCAGGCAGAATCTCTTCTGTCTCATCAGGTGTCAGAAATAAAAGTTTCCACCTTTTTTGATTGAGATGCACAAACTTATTTTCATTAAGATCGTCTCCAACACTCGTTTGTTCATCTTCCGTCCATGACACCCTTAGAATCTGTCTTAGGAATTTCATCTCGAATATGCCTCTGTTCTTTCTTCTTCTCTTTTCTCAATAGTTCAGCTTTCGCAACCAAACGTTGCCACTAGCCAGAGAAGAGCCGTCGTAAGTCTTATCTTGGTAGCGTTTAGTTTTATCAATATTAAGGTCCCAGTGCACGGACACGTCGGACAGTGCTATCTCGTTCATCATTTTCTCTGAAATAAAGCAAACCTAAGAAAGAGAAATGTGATCGATCCATAGACCTAGACCTATGCCCTGCATCCTGTGGCAGGATAAAGTCAATTAATATCATCAATGTTCACGTCATTGCACTGCTCGGCCTGATCTTCTCTCCAGTGTAGCCTACCTGTTAGTGACTTACAGTCTTATAGGATCTCATCTCGGTCTCTTAGTATTCAAAATTTTCACATTATTAATCAACTGCATATCCAGTGACTTTAGAGTTCAATGCAGTGTTCAATATTGATATTCTTTACGAACCACTGATCAGGACTCACTCGAAATAAACATGTGCATCCTGACAGATAAGCAATCGCGGACCAACTGCGTAAAGGTTAAGAAAGCACGGTTTGGAACAATGGAGGCGCCATTAGGTTTTCCTCAAGGATTATCCCTCAAGGGTGGCGATATAAGGCCTATCCCTGAACAAAATATTGGCCTAGATAAAAAAAATATGAGAGCTACACTATTTCATAATATCCTAAACATTTTATAAAATGTTAAAAGTTTTAAAAATGATAGCAGGCAAGGCCATGGCGTAAACCTTTGCCTCGTGCAACAAAATAAGGAGTATTCGTGATCAGGAAACAAACACAGATTACATTATTTAAGCCTATGATCTCGAAATGAATGTCATATAATTTGGTGCATGAATCGCATTGCTTCGTTTCCAATAAGTCCATTTGCATTGAATTAAGGAATATTGCACTGTGTAATCGTTTGATGCGCAAGCATAGGCCTATTTATAATAGGCCCTAATACCAGAATATCAGCTGTCCTGCGAATGATCTGTATGTTATTGTTTTGCTTTGTCTGTTATGATGCTACAATATATTTTGGTTAATGAAAGATTGATAGGCCTATATGAAAAGGTTAAACAGGAAGTCATGCGGAAGTTATCATGTAGGCTATACATGCCTTGATGAGGTCACTTATAGGCCAACAGGTCCAACACAATTATTTGCTCATCGATACAATAGGCCAATCGATGTTTTGTCGCATGTGCTCTTCTGAACTTTGAAAAGAGATCAATATCAACCACAGGTATAATTATCGCATTGCATTAGTGCATTGTATTCTTCAACGTCATCGCAGCTGATTGTTCATTTGGCAGTTGGCACACACCTCGCCAATGAAGCGTTGCCCGCTTTCTCCGATTGGGTCATCTAACTAGTGCTGCCAACTTTTGATTTTGCCATTCCGGGACGCCTTCAACCACTCGATGTGTCATTACCAATTTACACAATCACAGAGAGCAGGACGTAAAATTCATCGTACACAGAAGCGCATAATGTAACAACAGTTTGTGTCAGCCCAGTAGCCTATAGAATCTACAATCTAGGCCTACAATCTACTAAAAAGTTCTTAATAATTTCAGGAAAATCATTAAAAGACATAATTTTATAGTCTTAATTTAAGACAAGAATAAACTTCAAGAAAAAACATTTCAAGCTCCAGTCACCCAGGTTTATCAAAGAAAGGCTTATGAGCCCAAATTGAGGGAGGTTCGTACGATAGGTATCGTCGGCTCATAGGCCTGCGACCGGAGAGCAGAATTTATATTAAACTTAGGACCTATAGGCTACTTAATATATTATAGGGCCTACTTATGTGCGTTAAGCAGTACCAGAACACTGGGCACAAGGCAGAAAACAGCACATGACATGCTAACAGTTGTGCTTTAATAAAGTCGGTGAACTCTCGGTGCTCAGATAATTGCGATTATTAGACAACAGGTCGTTCAAAATTCTGAACGCTCTCACAAAAAGCATTAAAACTGGACTCAATATGCTAAACTGAAAACCCAGTGTCAGTGATTTGTGCAATTTTGAAGACTTTAACTCCAGATGTTCAGTCAACAATGTTATGTAGGCCTATAGGTCTGATAGAGAGCAGGACGTAAAAATCATCGTACAAATGGCTGAGTTTAGTAAGCAAAAAAAAACTAATATGAACAATTCAACAATAATTGTAGGCCTACTAAGTGGATCTGGACCAAATTCCGAGACAATTTGAGATTAATCCGGGACACGGGAAGCACATGGTCGATTCCGGGACTGTCCCGGCTAATCCGGGACGGTTGGCAGCCCTGCACCTAACTGACACACCTTCACTTTCTATCTGAGTGTTTCCGCGTCCCTTTTTACAATCATTTGACGTCTTCTTTCAGCCTGCAGTGTGGGACTGGGAGTTCCGTCGAGTAACAAACAAAATAATAGACCTGGCGATGTTGTTGAGGCGCCATTATAAGTAAATGCTGCGACGGAATGAATGAATTAAATTTCCCATGCAATAAGATGTCAAAATTTTTACAACGCTCCGTTTTTTCCTCAGGCTACACTGCCGTGCTTAGCAAAAAGGCCGTAGGCCTATCTGCAAAAAGTTCATTTCGAGATAAATGGGAAAAACTAAAATTGAAAATGCCGCGACTTACTTAAAAAGCTACAGTTCTCGTTTTCTCAGATATGAAACATCTTTTTATTTCAAAATTTTTGTCATTTTTTTAAATTTTTTTTTTAAATTTTAAATGTGATAAAATGCAGATACTGCCTTTTAACTATAGACGGGCTAGGAACCTTGTGATCGCAATGCTCAGTAAGAAAAGCGTATCTGCAGTAATATGAAGGGCAAATCTTCGTCAGCGACAATTCGACCCAAGAAGTAATATTTTCTCAAAATTTCCGTGGCGGAAGATATTCCTTGAATTTCGTGCACGTGTCAACCTTGGCGCATGCGCATTGTAACAATTTATTACTTCCTATTAATTGGCGCTGTGAAGGTCCTGTTGGGTCGGTTTAGGCGTCGTAGAAATTGGTTAGGGTCTGGTTAGGTGCTGTAAGGACCGATTACTTTCAGGACTACAGTTACTTTCGTCACTAGAACAATTTAAAAAGTCTTCCGCCGCAGAAGTAATTTCTCCATGCGTTGTGTGGCGGAACATTCCGCTGCCAAAACACCATGCAAGTAGGTTTGGCATCGATAAAGTAGGTTAAGTGCTGTAGCCTAAGGACCGATTTGCTTCAGGACTATGGCAAGTTTCGACACTAGAACATGTTAAGAAGCCTTCCGCCGCAGAAGTAATTTCTACATGCGTTGTGTGGCGAAGCCTTCCGCCGTAGAAACGCCATGCAAGACGGTTAGGCGTCTTTTTTAAGTAGGTCAAGGTAGACCTATGGTCAGATATTTTCAGGGCTAGGGTTAGTGCCGTCACTAGAACATGCTAAAGCCTTCCGCCGCAGAAGTAATTTCTTCGTACGTTGTGTGGCGGAACATTCCGCTGCAGAACACCATGCAAGTAGGTTAGGCGTCGTTAAAGTAGGTTAAGTGCTGTAGGGGCCGATTTGCTTCAGGACTATGGCAAGTTTCGTCACTAGAACGTGCTAAGAAGCCTTCCGCCGCAGAAGTAATTTCTACATGCGTTGTGTGACGTAGCATTCCGCCGTGGAAACGCTATGCAAGAAGGTTAGGCGTCGTTTAAGGTATGGTTAGATAGTTTAAGGGCTAGGGTTAGTGCCGTCACTAGAACATGCTAAAACCTTCAGCCGCAGAAGTAATTTCTTCGTACGTTGTGTGGCAGAACATTTCGCTGCAGAAATACTATGCAAGAAGAAATGAACTTTTCAAAGTCATTTCTATAGACACTGAAAGGGGAAGAGTCGGTCATATATGTGCCTAACTGATTCTACAAATGATTTGCACACCAATTCAAATTTCCCTCTCTTTGTACAGCCTCTTTTTTGTAATTGCCGTTTCTCCCATACTTTTGGGGCAGATTTATACTGGTAGAAACCGCATAGGCTTACCTGTGCATAATCTGTATATTAATAATTATTTGTTTCTCATTCTGTCAAGCAATTTTTATTGCTGTTTTATTTGTCATGTTGTTAAATACCCTTGGTTATTAGTATTCTATGGATTTCGTTATCTTTAAAACTGTAACAAGAATATAGCCAGATTTCAGTCATTCTATCACAGAATTAGGCAAACCATGTTTAGTTAACAGCAACATGTGTCAGTCTCATTTAGTCACAAACACCAAAAATTCGATAACATCCACATGAGCAATCATGGGCAATTGGGCATCATTGTACCGCAATTGTCCATTTGTAAAGCACTTCTCTCGGTAAGAGCTGTCACAGGAGTCATGAGTTACCAGCAGCAACTTATCTGTTTCATTAGTCAAAATATCATTAAATAAAATCTACCATAACTGGTTTACCATGAAAAATGTCTATTTCGCCTATGCATGATGAGTCATGAGTTACCAACTGTAACATATTATCTGTTTTATTCAGTTAAAGCTTAATTTAGTCAAAATAACACCAAATCAAACAAACTTTGTACGCGAACTCTGTAGGTAAACACTGTCTACAATGAACAAAGCATGGGCATAATTGTATTGTATTTGCCCACTTGTAAAGCTAGAATGATCTGGACAGCGTTATAGTGTTATGTAACAGTCATAATTCAATTAGTGAAAACCAATTAAGAATTGTGTTAATTTCACATTTTGTTTATAAAACCTGCAAATGTTATTTTGTAACGAAAGCGACCTCTGCAAAGAACAGCGCCAAGTTTTAACTTTGGAT
Source organism: Lumbricus terrestris (assembly GCA_949752735.1). Lineage (NCBI taxonomy): Eukaryota > Metazoa > Annelida > Clitellata > Crassiclitellata > Lumbricidae > Lumbricus > Lumbricus terrestris. The sequence continues at coordinate 73,232,295 of OX457037.1, forward strand.
TTTTATTTAGTGAACTTGACGGGTTGATGTCGTAGAGCCTTGAAAACTGTGAACTTGGGTCGCTCTTCGTCCATCTTTGTACTTGTAGCCTTGTACCGACATGGTGTAACATTGGGGGTTGATGATGTTGTTGCGCCTTGAAAACAGGAAACTTGGGGCGGTCTTCGTCCACCTTTGTACTTGTAGCGACATGGTGTAACATTGCGGATTGAGGTAGCCATAGCACCTTGAAAACTGGGAACTTGGGTGTGTCTTCGTCCACCATGTACTTGTAGGAACATAGTTACATAGCGAGAATCCTCTCCAACCTGCTCGAGTGCAGTGGTAACTCGGTCATTTCTAAAAAAAGGTAAACACGCATTTTAGAAGCGTAGATTATTCGCTCATTACAGCATTATTATTTTCAATCAATCCAATTTGCTTTGACAAAAATCCTTCTAATCGAGCCAGCTTTTTAAGGACATAATTCGCTTCATCAATACCGGTTCCCTTAAATCAACATCACTTCTATTTAATTAAAAGTCATTGTTCCTCAATCCAGCTTCGATTTCAAAACTCTTCGCTAATCCGACTGTAGGACCTACTCAACCAACTCGACCAACGCTGAAATACCCATGCAATGGCAAATAATTTAGGACGCTAAAATACAGGTTTACCATAAAAATACACAGCCAATATATACTGCAGAATGCATGTAACATGATTTATTGCTTGGCGCAGACATACAATTAACATGCAAAAAAGTAAAGCAAGCTGAAAATCGGTTTTCCTTGTGATCAGCGGCGTTCAACAAGATTATCATGGGCGGCGTAACAAACTTGTAATATATTAATAAAAACTATAAATATCACTAAAGTAATTGAATGAATAAATAGATTGATGGATTGGTTAATTAACTAATTAATAATTTAGGTATTAACTGACCTCTTTGTAGATTTCGGATAAATATGTCCAACGATCCGACAATGTTTACTGAGAGCCCGAGATATCGGAAGTGCTTAATGCGCATGCGCGATGCAGATACGGTAAAAGATCTCGAAGGTTTGCTTAGCAAGAAGGCCGTATCTGCACGGTCGTGCAGTTACGGCCTTTTTACTAAGCACACCAGGCCTCTGCTGCAGTTACGGTGAATTTAATTTGGCTATATCTCAGCCACGGTTGCAGATACGGCTTTCTTAATTTGTACCAAGGTGTAGCATTGGTATACAGTGCCAACTGAGGTCCTAACTCAAAATGTGAAAAAATGTCAGTTACGGCCTTTTTGCTAAGCACGGCAGTACAGCCTTCCACCCCATTTTCCTGAAAATTTTATTCCATATGTCATATGTAGATCTTTCATTCGCTATTATTATAGCCTGCGCAAATGTTATGCTGACTTTTCTTGCGTCGAAAGATAGCCGATTACCACTGTACTAATAATTTATAAATTGAAATTTTTTTCAAATTGGAGCTGGAACCTTTGCATAATTCTCCCAAATCAGTCGATTGTGAATCCGAGTTCATGTGTTTTTTGGGGAAATCTTGAATTACAAAAAATACAGACTTACGATTGTTGATCTGACACGGCTTCGTTTTCTGCCGAGAAACCTCTGAAAAATATTTCAATTTTATCCGAAGTTCGTTCACATTATTTTGTTATTTAGAATATCATTTTGTGCATTAATATCACCTCAAAACCGCGTAGACCTATTGTAGGGGAGGTGGGGGCAAGAGTGGCATAAAGTCACAAAATGTGGAATAAAATATGCAATATTAAACATATCAAGATGAAATTTGTTTTGCAGTGTAGATGGATCATCGGTGCATCCATAAAATTGCTTAAATTGCTACTGGATACGATTTCTTCTTCAAAATCTGGCTTGGGGTGGAGGCACCCAAAAGGCCACTCTTGCCCCACCATGTGGGGCATGAATATCATGCCACTTTTACCCCTTGTTGAGGGCAAGACTGGCATGCCCGTCGTACCCCAGAGACATTAACATAGGCTACGTTTTCAACAATTTTGCTGTACAACAATAAGCAGGTATTTATGTTTTACATATTAAATGAAACAATTGCACACAGCAATGCATTGTGTGATGAGAAGATACCTTCCCTGAAATCCCTCAAGAACCGGTTTTGCTAAGCAATCTACAGAATCTACTCTAGGCCTATATTAAGCTTGAATCACAAAAATCACAACAATGTTAAATATTTTCTGACATTTAGACTAAAGACTTAGTCAGTAAACAACAAAGACAAAAGCACACAAGAAATAATTCTATTGCGACTTTTAATTTTCTGTGTTTTAAATGCATTTTTTAAAATATTTCTCGGCTTCCATTGTCATTCCATTTTTAGGTACCTGCCATCGCAGAAGGTAGTCCCCTCTTTGCTCCATCTTATGCACGTTTTCCTCTATAGATTTGCTTTGCACGCACTTGCCTTCATGCAGCATTGCTAAATATTCGCTCCTTCTTTTACGCTTGCCAGCAGCAGTAGGCAGAAGACCTTGGCGATGGCTTTTCAGAACAAGAGAACTAGACGTCAAGCCTTTACATGAAGCCACTTTATTCCTAAACGCTGCTTTACTTGCCTGAATTTCTCACAGGTGAGGATATGCTGAGTATCAGCGGTATCACTTTCTGAATTTCTTCGCAGATGAGCAATCATTGAGCATAAGCTGGGAGTCAGAGTCAGCACTGTTCTGAATGAATGTCCTCATAGGTGAAGATGGGCTAAGCCCCATTGGTATACCCTACCATGTTTACATTTCCTGGAAGGACCAGACAGGAACAGTTTCTCTCTTCCTCTCATCACTTATCTCAATTTCGTCAAAGAAAAATATGGGCAGTTGATACTCTTATATGACTTTTTCAAAGGCAGGCTGCTACCATTAATATTGACTGCGCTATCTTGTGTTTTGACTTCTCAGTTGTTAGTGCTTTTAGGTTCCCCAAAACAGCACGGTGGTTGAGCACGGAGATCTGGTTTTCCGGGGCGATTTGAGCTTTGCTTTGATTCTTTGAATTCTGGTGATGTTCCAAGTTTTCTTTTCATCATAAGCTTTTGGAACATTTTCACTATCGTTTCCTGTTTTAAAGTTGCTACTGTATATGGACCATTAATTGGTGCTGCCTTTTCTAATTATGTCTTCTCAACCAAAGTCCGTGACTTTGGTGTCGCTCTGGACCAAGAGCTCACTTTTGCTCCGCACATTTACTCACTCAGCCGTCTTTGTTATTATCAACTGCGTCAACTACGCACTGTTGCTCGCTCGCTTACTCCTACTGTTGCTGCTACCCGTGTCCATTATTTCGTTACCACCAGACTTGACTGCTGTTGCTTTTCTATGCTTGCCTAAGGCAGCACGCAGGTTGAGAGTGCCTATCTGAGTTGCCTTGATCGCGTTCTGCTCTCTGCAGCCTGTCATATTGGCCCCATACCCAAATTCAGCCATTATCTCCAGCTTTATGCTTGACGTTCTCATCTATAGTTTCCTGTCAAGCAGCAAATAGAGAATAGGATCTCTACCATAGTCTAGCACTGCCTGCTAGGCCTTGCTCCTTCCTACCTTTGAGAGCTCTGTAACCCTGCTCTTAGTGCTCGCCACTTCTGCTCCATCGTTCAATTGAAAAGTCTGTTCTCGGTCCCCCTTTGCTCGTGGCCTACTTCCACTATATACCTCAACCTGGAATGGCCTTCCTCTGACACTCTGCTCTCTATCTAAAAGTCATTCTCAGGTTTTCCTTTCTCATCTTAAGACAGTTTTATTTGCCGCGCTGAGGTTGGGAGCGCCTCTGAGTAGTCTCCTTGAAGAGGCTCTATAAAAATGCATTTAATGAATGAATATCCTGTTGAAGTTACTACACTTTTTGTTTGTCTGATTGTTCTGTGTTATTGGCCGATTCCAACCTAACGTTGGTTGCCTTCTTCACTTCATCCTGCACTTGTCCGACGCTTTATTGAAACATCAATAGGCACATAGGCATGCACTGAGCCAGGATTCCAATGGCGTCGGTCAATAGCTTGAAATTCCATGCTTTATCGTTGCCTGGCATTTCGAAAAATCTCCACTAGACACCATTTTCATGGCATGGCACAATACTTCGTCAGTGTGACTTTCTCGCTGAGTTTTACGCTTATATAGGCCTAGGCCTATAGGCTAACGTTGAATCATATAGTATATTATGTACAACGCCAAAATTCCAACCAATTAAATAAACTAATATACCGGTAGGATACCTGTGGGCAAAACTGGCATACCGCTGGGGCAGAACTGGCATACCGCTGGGGCAGAACTGGCATACCGCTGGGGCAAAACTGCCATACCGCTGGGGCAAAAGTGTCAGTGATGGGGCAATAGTGGCACGTAAAACGGGGGCAAGAGTGGCATAAAATGCTACTTTTGCCCCGATTTGGGTGCTCATACTTACGAGTATCTATCAACATTATTCCGTTGTCTAATTTCTTAAAACTTTTGGCATTTAAAAGAACACACAATGTCATTCCTGCATAATACAAAATAAAACTTTAACAAGTGCGATCTTAATACTGAAAGAGAGCAACATATTTGTGATTTTCATGAGAGTTGCAAATAACGCGAAAAATCGAAAAAATGATATAAAAGTTTTACCATTTAACTTTTGAAAACTCTCGGCTTATGAAAACGTAACACTTAATGATAGTCTATGTTCGCACTAGGTAAAGGTTTCAGAAAATAAGTACATACTTCGAAAGTGGGGATGCCACTCTTACCCTACCCTGCCACTTTTGCACCACTTACCCCTACACTTCTGCTAAACTCAAGTCTCTCGAACACATTCGCCATGATTAGGCCTAGGCCTACCATTATTTGACAGAAAAGACAATTCAACATCTTTTGGAACAGTGATTGGTTAATCGTAAATCCTGGGCTGAAAGTATTTTGCAAAGTTGGCGGGTCTGACTTTGGCGGACGAGCCGACCCTCTGACGAGAAATTTGTTGCGACGACCTTTTTTACAAATACGCCCAAAATTTTCAAAAACCTCTGCCACTTTCACTAAAAATTTTGTATTTTGTGTAGATTTTTTGATTTTTTTTGCGTTCGAACCGGCTGAGACCCGGCAACAGCACGTCACGAAAATCAATGCCGGTGTAAAGGTTTCAAATTACCCCCTCCTAAACATTACCCCCCGGTAACTTGAAACCGGTTTCAGATTACCCCCTAGGGGTAATCTGAAACCGGTTTCATCCTACCCCCCGGTTTCAGATTACCCCCTATAAAATCCGAATGAATTCCGTATATCCAGCATCCATTTCACCTACAGAGAACCATCATCCAGCTTCCATTTCACCTACAGAGAACCTCCATCCAGCTTCCATTTCTTAAGCGTCGTTTTCGTCAATCCAACTTCTATTTCACCTACAGAGAACCTTCATCCAGCTTCTATTTCACCTACAGAGAACCTTCATCCAGCTTTCAGTTCACCTACAGAGAACCTTCATCCAGCTTCCATTTCTCAAGCGTTGCTTTCGTCAATCCGGCTTCCATTTAACCTACAGAGAACCTTCATCCAGCTTCTATTTCACCTACAGAGAACCTTCATCCAGCTTCCATTTCACCTACAGAGAACCTCCATCCAGCTTCCATTTCACCTACAGAAAACCTTCATCCAGCTTCTATTTCACCTACAGAGAACCTTCATCCAGCTTCCATTTCACCTACAGAGAACCTTCATCCAGCCTCCATTTCACTTACAGAGAACCTTCATCCAGCTTCTATTTAACCTATATAGAACCTTCATCCGGCTTCTATATCACCTATATAGAACCTTTATCCAGCTTCCATTTCACCTACAGAGAACCTTCATCAAGCTTCCATTTCTCAAAAGTTGTTTTCGTCAATCCATTTAACTAAGTGTTAGACATAAAACTCAGAAGCTGGATTGACGTAAACAACGTTTGAGAAATGGAAGCTGGATGAAGGTTCTCTGTAGGTGAAATAGAAGAGTGTTGGACATTTCCCCCCTGGACATTTCCTTCGGACATTTCCCCCCCGGACATTTCCCCCCTGGACGTTTCCCCCCTGATTTCGACTAGGACATTTCCCCACCGGACATTTCCCCCCCTCTGTGCATACCACCTCAAATGACCATACAAGTCCTACCCTGAATTCTAGACCTACGCCTAGGCCTGCATAATTAAATCTGAAAGTTTTACAACGATTCCTTTGAAGTAAATGCTAAGGAATCCACTTAAATAGGGGAGAGCGGGGCATAACGGGATACTTAAGGCATTTTGAAGTTTACACCATATAAATAATAAGAAATCAGTGCTTTTTGTACCCACATTATGCAGGCATATATAACGTACGACATAGACTAGAATAATTTACTTAAGCATCAACTACACAGGAGATACAATTTTTTTACCAACAGCCCCGGAAATCCCGTTATGCCCCACCACCTGAGGTAAAATGGGATACCTATCCCATTATGCCCCATAACATGCAAAATTCTATGCTCTCAAAAAAGTGCCACTTATTTTTATTATTGCTCATTTTATAATGCTAACAATGATTAAGACGTGAGGGGGTACACAGAACCCATGAAATATTAAAATATGAGAAATACGGGGAAAATAGCTGTAGAAGCATGAAATGGGGCAAAATGGGATATCTGTATCCCATTATGCCCCAATATACCACAATTGTAAACCCGCCATTTTGACACAAAATACTGAACTTGTACAAATTTTCATATGGAAATATATGACTTTATATATTACCCTACACATGGATGGTTTAAGCTAAATTTAATATAGCTCCACCGTTTTTAGACAATTTTTGAATTATGAACGTACCTTATATCGGAGAGCGTAAAAATGAACTTTTCATCATAAAAATTGCAAGACGCTTCGGAATCGAAAATGCTTTCGTCCTTCACCTTCAAAGATGCATTACTCCCGTTTGAATTTTTTTTCGTATTTTTAAAGTAAGTAAGATCGACAATAATGAAGTTTCCCGTTATGCCCCGCTATCCCATTATGCCCCGCTCTCCCCTAGCTATGCGTTTAAAACGCACAAACATATTACTTAAATGGAAGCTGGATTGATGAAAATATTCTTGCTTAAATGGAAGCTGGTTTCATGAAAATATTCTTGCTTAAATCGGAACTGGATTGATGAAAATATTCTTGCTTAAATGGAAGTTGGATTGATGAAAATATTCTGGTTTAAATTGGAGCTGGATTGATGAAAATATTCTTGCTTAAATGGAAGCTGGATTGATGAAAATTTTCTGGTTTAAATTGGAGCTGGATTGATGAAAATATTCTTGCTTAAATGGAAGCTGGATTGATGAAAATATTCTGGTTTAAATTGGAGCTGGATTGATGAAAATATTCTTGCTTAAATGGAAGCTGGATTGATGAAAATATTCTGGTTTAAATTGGAGCTGGATTGATGAAAATATTCTGGTTTAAATTGGAGCTGGATTGATGAAAATATTCTTGCTTAAATTGGAACTGGATTGATGAAAATATTCTGGTATAAATTGGAGCTGGATTGATGAAAAAATTCTGGTTTAAATTGTTGAAGACGACAAAAGCAATGGTTTTCGCATACGGGGGGGAAATGTCCTAGGGTAGGGGGGAAACGTCCAGGGGGGAAATGTCCGGGGGGAAATGTCCGGGGGGGAAATGTCCAGGGGGGAAATGTCCGTTCCCCGAAATAGAAGCTGGATTGACGAAAACAAGGCTTGAGAAATGGATGCTAGATGATGGTTCTCTAGAGGTGAAATAGAAGCTGGATTGACAAAAACAACGCTTGAGAAATGGAAGCTGGATTAAGGTTCTCTGGTTGAGAAATGGATGTTGGGTGAAGGTTCTCTAGAGGTGAAATGGAAGCTGGATGAAGGTTCTCTAGAGGTGAAATAGAAGCTGGATGAATATATTATATGGGGGTAACCTGAAACCGTAGGGGGTAGGATGAAACCGGTTTGAGATTACCCCCGAGGGTAATTTGAAACCGGCTTCAGATTACCCCCATAGATCCGGACCGACCCGGTGTAAAGGTTTCAAATTACCCCCTCCTAAACATTACCCCCCGGTAACTTGAATCCGGTTTCAGATTACCTCCCGGAAACTAGATTTGCATCAATCATCGCATTTATTGCACTACAAAAATTACAAAAATCATCCCGCTTCTTGTTTTGGTCTGAAGAATTTCATCCGTCATCACACTTCGAGGTAAGTTATCAATTTTTTGATCGAAAAAAAATAATAGCCTCGAAGCCATTTCTCCATTGTAACTTCAGCGGCGATTAGTATTTTAGTTACAGATGAAAATATTGATAACAAACCACGAAGTGGGATGACGGATGAAAATGGTTTTTAAAAATAAGAAGCGGGATGATTTTTATGATATTTTTAGTGCAATAAATGCGATGATTGATGCAATATACAGTTTGCAGGGGGGTAATGATTAGGAGGCGGTAATTTGAAACCTTTACACCGGCTCACTTTCAGCCCTGCGTAAATCCAATCTGTTTTTTTAATATTTATTATTTTTATTGTTTAGTCTTTCAACGCTGTACGCACTTGAGTAAGTGCGTACGCCTGCGGGCGCCGCTGATTGGCTTTACACGGCTTCATCTTCTCCAAGAAACCTCTGAAAAACATTTCAATTTTTCCGCATTAATACAACCTCGAAACCGCGTAGGCGTTCACTTTCCAATAAATGCAAGCGTCTCGAAACACAAATCACATTCGCCATCTACCATCATTTTTTGCAATCAAAGACAATTCAACATCTTTTGGAACAGTAGCCTACTTGGTTAATCGTAAATCTAATCTGTTTTTGATCAGAGTTTCATACAATATGTTCAAAATATCCAATTGACTAAAGCAAACAGTTTCAAGGACAATATTCTTTATGGCAATATAACATTTCTACAGTATGATACCGCAACAACAAAGTGATTGCTTGACTAAGTGCTAAGTAAGCTTAAATGCATAGAATTTCCAAGTTAGCGTGCATATTATAGCAGGCTAAATATAAAGCATCATCATCATCATCATCGACGTCGTCGTCATCATCATCATCATCATCGTCATCGTCGTCGTCGTCATCGTCATCATCATCATCATCATCATCATCATCATCATCATCATCATCAATTTCTCACGACATTCATTTGGTTGCCATGGGCACAAGTACATGTTTTTCATTGTCATTCGCCATATGCCTATAATCATACAAATAATATTATGTATTCTTATTGAAGAAAGTTTATGCGAGGCGTCGTGAAGTCAAAAAGATCGCGGTTTTAATAGATTTAAACAAGCAAGCCAATGTAAATACGAAGTATTGGAAGCTAATAACATAAGCGTCGCCATTTTTGTTTATCCGGGCGACTAGCTTATACGCTGTTAAAATCTCTTTGTCATTGCACAATAAAAACGAACCAACCAAAATCAATTTGCTATGTTGAAAGACTCTCTTGATTAAGATATATTTTAAAGAAATTTCTTGGCGCTCAAGAAACGTTATGGTAATATTTAATTGACTACTTAAAATCAAAAATTAAAATTCGCTGATTGTTCGATTCGTTGTCCGCCACAAAAAGTCGACCATTTATCTCATCCAGAAGAATCCGACATGGTTGTCGTAACCCGTGTTTTTCTTTTGAAAGAATTACTTTCTTAAATTCCAGATCTGAATCCAATGATAGAATTCGACCGTTCAGTTGATCAGCGACCATAACGAATCTATTTGCATCGACGGACAAATAGGTTGGACAATTCAATTGTCCGATGGACGATCCTTGTTTCCCGCCAAATAACTTCTTAAGATTTCCGTCGGCATCCACTATGCTCACCCAGTGCATATTATCTACAACGACCCAGCCACTGCTTACAACAAAATCCCCATTTCTCAGTTTTATAGCATGCGGTAGATAACGACTAGATGCATTGGACGATAGATTTATTTTTCGTATCAATTGCCCATCTGGTGAATACTCTTTTATTGTACTATTGCGAAGATTGGACAAAATGACATTTGCTTCAAATGTAACAGACAGACCCATGACCGAACCATCCTCTTCTGACCATTTCTTTATTAATTTTTCCGCTGGATTAACTCTCAAGATTTCGATCAAACCATCGGTTTTTTTCCAATTGCCTATATAAAGACATTTATTTCTTTCACAGGACACTATATCTATTGGATTGGCTAATTCTTTCAGATTCCATCGACGACTTAAACTGAGGTCCATCGAATTGTAAACTTCAACTTCTGAACTCTCATGAATCACAACAAACAATTCTTTGTCTAAAATCGTCATTCCGCCAATGTTATTGCCTTCTGTTCTGAACCTCTGTTTTTTCTTTCTTTCAGAGTTTGTTCTGATCGTTTGAACTAAAACTGGATCCGATTTGTATCGAAGTTCAGCTGAAAACAGAACCAAAAGCTTGTTAGCGATCCACAAATGCTGAGCACATAAAGCAGCTACATTTGCCTTTATGATTGTTTTTATGTTATTACGTTGAGCTTAACCAAAATTATATCTATTGTTAAATACCAGAAAGCGCTTAAAGAGGAAACAGGCAGATGATGCAGAAGATCGCGATGAAGATGAGGATCATGTAGATTACTGTACACACATGTATGCGCCAGCAAGAGAGAATTTCCTAATGCTAGGCCTACTTCCACAGCTACATGTAAAACAGTAGCTACGAAAAGGCACAAATTCACACAGAGAAGTAGATAAACACGGAACATGACGCAGAGTGCATCAGGTGCACACTGCACAGTCAATGCCATCGACTGGTGCTTTTTTCTCCAAAATACGTCGGTTTTCTTCCAAAATCGACAGCACGCAAAAATATAATTATGGCTCCTTCACTTTCGGGTCTAAATTTCTTGGCAGTAAAACAAGAATTTAAGTTAAACAATATTCAGTGATTATAGGAATCAAGGACTTTGTGTACCCCCTTAAACCTACCCTAGCCTACTTATTTATTATGCCCTAGCCAGTGGCCATCGTAAAATCGAATCTAGCCTAAACATCGGGATTCAATGATAGGCCTATTCGTCATAACTGGCACATTTTTTGTCCGCAGAAACAAAACCTGATACAGTACATCTAGAATTCTAGATCCATCTGTTACAGTAATTACGCTTCTTGCACAAATCGCTGGTCAACCATTCTTTAACCTCTCCAATAGGAGACCCTGGTTCGTGTCTATAATACTTTGACCGCTTCACATAAAGCATTTTAGGAGTCCTTAAGCGTGACCATAAGCGACGAGTTAAACAAAAGACTGAATTCTCTGCGAAAGTACGTATAAATGTAACCACGAGGAAAATGTTTTTGAGACCTTTTTGGTTTTCTAAAACTCTGTTGGTCCTGATAACCTTTCTCTGCAATTTGGAATACGATTCTAACAAAGGCATCACTGTCTCTACTTGCTCTCTCTATTTACTCAAGGGTGTCGTGGGCTTCAAGGCAATGGTGCCTCCGATCAGTTTGTAATTCGAGAAGTGCTTTAGAGGCTGTTAGATATTTATAGGCATACTCTACGATAGCCATAATCATTGCCACTAATTTTGCTAAACCGTTTTTACTTTCATTGCAGAATAGAGAAAAATCGTCAAAAGTTTCTTTGAATTTTGCTTAAAACAAGAGTTGTATTTGTATTTTATTGTATTGCATAATTGTAGGCCTATATGAGAATTTATACATGTAAAGCGCCTCTTACAGTACTAGTTTATCCGACTTCGCTCACACTCACAGCCTAGAGAAAATAGAAAAGAATGCCGAAAGCATAAAACTTACGGCTTCAGTGATAGTTGGAAAGTTAATTGAGTTCAAAATATGAGGACGTTATTGCATTACATTTTGACAATAACTTACACGCTGAGAGTGACTCTAAAAGGTTCTGATAATAAACTATTTAGAAGCACTCTCAGCGTGAAAGCTCCTATAGAATAGACGTCTTCAAACTTCTGGTAGATGAAGGTGAGACCCATGCCAAATATTAGAAAGCACCGAAATGGGAAAATCCTTATTTTAAGAAGAAATAACAAATTCCCCTATAATAGCACAGGTTCCATTTTTTGGCCATAGCCTACCCGTCCATTCCCGAGGGACGAGAAGATCAAGACGGTCAGGAGAAAAAAGAGGACAAAAATGAAACGGCAGAGGTGGATTTCCTCATCAGATCACAAAGATACTTGGAAGCCCGTCCGAAACGTCCTTGGTTAGTTCTGAAAACGGTGAACATTATCTTATTTCAGATTCTGGAGTCAACGAGAAGCCAATGTAGTCAACCTTCATACCGAGTATTTTTAGTTTCCTTTCCGCAAGCACCGCTGTCAGCTGTTCGTTGTCGTTTAGCTTTTGTTTCAGTTTCTCCTTAGCGTTCAAACTCTCGTTTTGTTTCTCTGTAAGAGCAACATTTAATGCTTTTAGTTACGAACTTTCGAACTTTATGACCTCAGAAGAAAGTGGTGTAGTGAGATCAATATCAAAGAGGCTAATTCAGAATCTATCATTGACGGTGCCGGTGTAAAGGTTTCAGATTACCCCCTCCTAAACATTACCCCCCTGAAAACTGTATTTTGCATCAATCGTCGCATTTATTGCACTACAAATATCAGAAAAATCATCCCGCTTCTTGTTTTATTTTGAAGATTTTCATCCGTCATCTCACTTCGTGGTTTGTTATCAATATTTTCATCTATAACTAAAATACTAATCGCCGCTGAAGTTACAATGGTGAAATGGCTTCGAGGCTATTATTTTTTTCAATCAAAAAATTGATAACATACCACGAAGTGGGATGACGGATGAAATTCTTCAGACCAAAACAAGAAGCGGGATTATTTTTCTGATTTTTTAGTGCAATAAATGCGACGATTGATGCAAATCTAGTTTCCGGGGGGTAATCTGAAACCGGTTTCAAGTTACCGGGGGGTAATGTTTAGGAGGGGGTAATTTGAAACCTTTACACCGGTATCAATTTAGTTGGAAGCGTAATTAGATTCTACAGACCAAAGCAGGAGAAACGTGTTTTTTTAATAAAAAAGCGATATAAAATGACAAAAAAGATTTTTTTAAATGGAAATGGGAAATAATTCGACTTTGTTTCTCCTTAAACTGCATCTTGACTTTAAAACTTTCCTTATTCAATTTGTTTATCTTGATCGGCAAATACACACTTTTATTAGTAGACAAAAATTCATTATACACTAAGTGAAATTAATCTACAACAGATAATTTTTTCTTTTAACTGTTTAATAAGAAATTGAGAAAAACTAAAGCTACATAAATCTTTTCAACTTTAAATTGGGAACATAAGTCTGCATAAATTCATGCTGATCGACATAACCTAATTAAAACCTAAGAATCAGTGCCACTCTGTCATGTCCAATGAAGGTGGAGAGATATCATGCATCCTCTCTCTCCCTTACAATTAACCGAGCCATTTCTAAAGAAATAACATCATGAACTCAAAAATGTTGACCCACGTAATGGTCTTAAACCGCTTTGGGACAAAGTTAAATGATAAATCCCTTACCAACAAAGACCCCGAAAGCAATTACCCTACCGACATTACCGCAAACGACCTCAACCTCCATTACTCCTCCATCTCCACCGACAACAATTACTCGCCCCCCAACTTTCGTCTCACAGCCCCCCGCAATTACCCATTCATTGAAGAATACCAACTTTTCCATCTTCTCGACCATCTGCGTCCTACCATAATCAATCAATCATAATCAAATCAATTTATTGCACCAATATAACAAAAACATTTAGCCTATACGAAGTATATCTACATAACAGTTGGTTACAATCGGAAACCCAGAAGGGATTTGAAGTCCCACTGGTAGGGCTACCTATATGCACGCTTATAGATTCAAGATGGTAGATAGGCAAGTATCATGTAAGAGTTTACTATCTGGATATACACATGATGCAGTCTTAACTAAAAAACATTCACAGTCAAGACAACATGGTGTTGTTAAGCTATCAAACCCTAACTAAGGATAAAACGAAATAAACCTTAACTAGAAAGAACAGATTAGAATATATATTAGGGCTGTTACTGTATATGGGCCGCCACTGGATATGACAACCTACCTGCCTGATTTCTTAGACTCACCGCACCATTCTTTTCCCTACCTCTGTCTCACCTTATCAATCTCTCTTTCCTATCCCACTTCATCCTTCCCCAGTGGAAAGTAGCCATCATCAGGTCAAAAGCCAAAACAAACCCCCCTCTCTAAAAGCAGACTTCCGCCCAATTTCCATCCTCCCTGTTCTCTTCAGAATAGTTGAAAAGCAAATTGTTCAGAGATTTATATACCCTACACTCACTCAAGCCCCTCTTGAGTCCCTAATTTCTGATCAATTTGCATTCAGACCCACTGGGTCCACCTCTGTCGCCATAATATCCATCATACATCACACACAAATCCTCCTTAAAACCAATGAATATGTCTCAATAATCTCCCTTGATTTCTCCAAAGCATTTGACTCTGTCAGGCACTCTGCCCTTTTTGACAAAATTTTCACTCTTGACATCCCAGACCAAATCTATAACTGGCTAGTTCACTATATTCAAAGGCCACACTTCGTCTCTCCTCCCAATTAATGCCAGCATAGTTCAAGGCTCTGTCTTAGAACCCACCAACTTCTCCATTACTGGTTCAGACCTGCATCCTGCACAACCACTTAAACTCATGCTCAAATTTGCTGATGACACTTACCTCCTTATAGGATCCACTCAAGCTCATACAATTCAATCTGAGCTGCACTTGATCTCTACTTGGGCTTCTGCCAATAACCTCACCCTTAATAGCTCTAAATCTAAAGAAATGATCTTTTCCCGCCCCCGTCACCAATTTGATCCTCCTCCACTATTACCTAATATAACTCGAGTCAAAACCATTAAGGTACTGGGCGTCATCCTTCAAGATAACCTCAAGTTCACTGCTCATATAGACCACCTCACAGCAACCTGCTCCTCCTCTCTCTATGCCATCAGAAAGCTCAAAACCCATGGCCTCTCCTCCTCATCCATCCATAATGTTACCAAAGCCACAACCGTTGCTAAACTACTATATGCCTCCCCATCCTGGTGGGGCCTCACTCTGGCTTCCGACAAAGAACGCCTCGAAAAACTCCTAAAAAGAGCCAAACGCCTAGGTTATTTAGAGCAAACCTTTCCAACAGTCTTCGAACTTGCCAACATAGCCGATGCAAAACTCCTCTTCTCCATCATACACAGCCCCAAACACGTACTTCACCAACTCCTACCTCCTCTCCGACCCCCTCCTCCCACCAATTAAGACCTAGAGCACACAATCTCACTCTCCCACTTAAGGACAACTCCCAATTTATCCCACGATCATTATATAAAAATATTTACTAGCTTATTTAATACTAACTAATTGAACTTAGAACTTTAATTATTCTTTATCACTGAATGTTAACATTTTCTGCGTAATTGTCAGATTGTTTTTTCTCAATAAAATGAATATATATATATTAATGCAAAGTAATTTGTTAAAAACTCTAAAGTAGCAGTAAAAACATAAGTGTCAATTTTCTAGGGGGGGCAAGTGCCCCCTTGCCCTTATGTGCGGGTGCCCATATTTATGCATAGTTTGTGTTCGCAATGGAGTGAGAACGCAGCGTTGGTTAATATAGCCTAGACCTAGTCACCTTCAAGTCTTTCTCTTGCACCAGATTCAATGGAATTCTGTTTTTCCCATACTTATATTATGACTAAAAATGTGAAATTTAAGTTTTCTTGGCGATAATTAGGCCTAGTCATGTTTGTTAAATTGCTTACAAAGAACACAGCTTCTTCTTACCTTCAAATGCACCAAGCAAGTTGTCGGAACTTTTATCGAGAACCTCCCCGAGTTCTGACTTTCTGAAGCGGAAATTGATCGACCCAATGTCTTTATCAATCGTAGTTTGGCATTGTTTTTGCAATTCCACCGATCTACGCATTAAGTCCGAAAATGCGACACAGATGTCACTGGCTGATCCTTTAGCCATTACATTCTTAGAATAAGAACCGTAAGTTTCTAGACACGATAGGTATGTATCAACATCATCTGTTGTTAACTGGATTTCTTTCAATTTGACTTGCTTCGTCGAACACAGACTTTCTAAAAGTGAAGATGCATGCTTATCTATCAACTGTTTCAGTTCATCTATTCTTTCAGCCACATCAGATTCTACTTGTTTCACTCTTTCCTGTATATCTTCTTTCACCGCGAGAAGCTCTGCGAGCCTCATGTGAGCTTTGCCTCTGCACTCATTCATTGCTTCCACATTGCTTTCGATCTGTTTTCTAAAGCCATCCACATATTTGTCAACATGAGAACCTTTGTGATTTTTATGGTCATCAATAAAACAGATGGCACAAACAACTGTTTTGCAATCAGCGCAATATACATCCAGAACCCTCTGTTTGTGTAGTTCACAAGCACTTGTTGCTAGATCGGTAATCACAATTTGATCATCCTTGTATTCAGTCATCGGCATCAAAGTATGAATCCGTGTTAATTTATTTTGTCTGTGTTCACTGCAACATGCTTCGCACAACATGCGCTTGCACTCAACGCAGATTCTATGAGCCACTGGAGTGTGTTTACCTTCCTGATCCTCATTTTTCTCCAAACAAACAGAGCATAAGGCTCTTGATACCACAGACTGATCTGGAAGCTTTGATACCTGTATCAACCTCTCAATGAAGAAATGCTTGGGCAGTCCAAGAAACCCTTCTGCTGGGATCTTAAATTGTCGTCTACAGATTGGACAAGGCATCTCATCTCCTGGTCCTTTATTGGTCTGAAGCCCAGTCTCCTGGATGCATTTCATGCAGAATGTATGAATGCATGGCAATGCCTTCGGATCAGTGTAGACTTCGGTGCATATACAACACGTTGTGATATCGTCGAGTTCCTCCTTTTTATTGTCAATGCAACTTTCTTTTAATTCAGCCATTTTTGTCTCACCTAGACAAGAATTCCACCTCAATATTGATAGTTGCCCATTTGCGATCAGACGTGTAGGCTTAAATTAATATACCCTTGGCTCATTGAAGCACAATGCTGTAAGCTACATGTTTAAGCTTAGGCCAATTCGCTCGATAAACAACTTCGATCATTAAAAACTGACAAATTCTAACAAAATAATATGGTCGACCTAAATGCAGTTTTGAACTGCGATCTGTCTAGTATTTGCGTATTGAAACTCTAGATCGATAGATCGATCGGACTAAACGGTTGGAGGTATTTGTACCAAGTATTTTATAGATTAACTGCATGCTACATCAATGCACATAACACAACTCTGACTGTAACAGTTGACAAGTGCTGTGCTACCAAATGACCCGGTACATCCTATGTTCTTTGTACCTTGCACCCAATTCTGCTGTCTCTCGTGGATTGATAGGATGTGGCGCAAGACTTTAGGCCTAGATAGGCTATTACTTATCAAACCAGCTCTCTGGCAACAAAAGCAAACTTAAATCTGGTGAAAGTGTTTAATTTCCCTGATTTTAATCGTTCTCTCATCAGGCCTACTGTTGGTGTCCTATTATTTGCAATCTTCAAATTCTCAATCAGCGGTATAGCCAACTAGGCTGCCTTGAACTCAAATGCAGTGCAGCATGCCAACATAAACGAAGCCTGATTTACTCTGTGAACTCGCAGATACGCAAGGACGGGTTCCGGATTCACAGGAATTTAGTTCTGTCCATCAGCATAGACGCAATGAAGGTCGGCGTGAATTATTTACCAAGGCAGACCTATCTTTAAACTGGATTCAAGTTGCTGAGGATTAATTTAGACCTTGATTAGTGAGTAGGTAGGCCTAATCTAAATGTCAGTTTTAAATGCTGTCTTTATCTTCATTGTCTGAAATGTCTAGTAGTAGGCTAATTTTATGATGTTGGACTTTGTGGATCCTTCGTAAATCCTATGATTGAAGGCACTTCTATTGATTATACAAATATACAGCCATGCTGATCTCTTTGACTTGAAAATTTGTGTACGGTCTATGTGGCATATTAAACGTGCGGAAAACTTTTTGATCAGGTAAATAACAACGAATTCCGGTAAATAAAACCTCAACATAGTCTACACACGTTGGTATATAACATAGTTTTATATATAGGTCTATAGCTTAGGCCTAGTCTATTTTCGTCTAGTAGGTTGCTTATATTATTATCGGAAATCAAAACATTCAGCATATAATATAAAATTATGGTTCCACGACCACTGGTCCAACGACAACTGGTCCACGAAATAATGGTCCATCGACAAATGGTTAACGACAAAATGTTCGCTGGGAATTTTTAGCCGATGATTTTGCAGCTGAAATAGAATCTGGATTAATGAAAAAACGTTTGAGAAATGGAAGCTGGATGAAGGTTCTTTTACAGGTGAAAAAGAAGCTTGACTTACGGTACGAACAGAACGCTTGGGAAATAGAAGCTGGATGAAGGTTTTTTGGTATCTGAAATAGAGGCTGGGGTAATGAAAAAAACTTTCGAGAAATGGAAGATGAATTAATGGATTTCAAGCTTAAATGGATGCTGGATGCATGTTGAAACACATGAATGAAAATCATCAAGCCTGCTTCTATTAAAAACAGTTTTATTTGGCCGCGCTGAGGTTGGGAGCGCCTCTGAGTAGCCCCCTTGAAGAGGCGCTATATAAATGCATATAATGAATAAAATGCATATAATGAATGAATTTAAGCTAGGAAACCATTAGACTTTTTCTCATAAATCCAGCTTCTATTTCATAAATAAAGAACCTTTATCCAGCTTCCATATTTCAAGCGCATTCTCATTTATCCGGCTTCTATTTCGGTGGACCAGTTGTCGTTGGACCAGTTGTTTGTCGACCAATTGTCGTGAGTCGTGACACTGATTATAATTATATGTTCAAAAACTTTAAACCTCCAGTCTTTGCAACCGCAGCGCCAACGATCGTTCTCCAACCAATTCTGTTGTTCCACTGGATCTATAGCCTATGATATGAAAATGCATGAAAAAGGAAGTTTGATCAGACAAATATGACGAACTCCTTCAAATATCATCTACTTGAATTCGCAGCCATGTCAATCGAACGAAGTCGTATCAGTTAGAAAGTTAAAACGTTCTTGTAATTTTAGCCTCTGATAGCCTAATTACGCGTGGAGCCATTAACTAGAGATAAATGTCACGTGTAGCATACTTTGTAACTTGCACCTGCGTTTTCACCAACAGAGAAGTATTATATAGTGCAAGACATAATAGATTTCATTCAATCCAATGTCTGGTAGATTAAATTATAGACCTATTACAGTTAGATTTCTAACTTCAAAATATTAACAGATTTTGTTTGGTTACCCTCCCTCCCTCCCTCCCTCCCATCCCTCCCTCCCTCCCTCCCTCCCTCCCTACCTCCCTCCCTCCCTCCCTCCGTCCCTCCCTCTCTCTCTCTCTCTCTCTCTCTCTCTCTCTCTCTCTCTCTCTCTCTCTCTGCCCTCGTTCCATTTTTCCATTTTCATTTCAGTCTTCACAGTGCAAATCATCCGTAGAAGTAGCATAATCAATTAAAGTTTATTTCAGCAGTCGTCAATGACAATATTGGCATCAAAATTTCTGTTCACTGGTCAGTAAGCTAAAGGAAGAGAGCCAGGAAGTTCTAAAGGAATGCCTCCTTTCGGTGCGTACACCTACGTGCTTCTGTGCAATAGTCTGACCCATGATTCTGATGCATTCATGATTGCCTTGCGCTAACACCTGTGTTCTTTTCTTTCTTGCTGCACCTACGGCCAGGGCTGTACTGGTAAATTTTGAGGTGAGTATACGCTGACTGGGAGAAAAACCGACTTTTTCGGGCAAAAATTTCTGGCGGCTGTCATCCGGCAAAAATTTTCCCATTTCCCCGTCCAAAAAAACTGATGACCTTTTTTTAGTGATCCGGTAAAAAATGTACCCAATTTTCCCGTCCGAAAAATCTGATGACTTTTTTAGTCATTCGCTCCGGAATTTGTAAAAAAAACACCTAAATAGCCTTTGCCTTTCTCGCGCGTATACCCACACGCCCTTTGTGAGGTGAGTATACGTTGTATACCCGCGTATACCCTGGTTTTTCGCGGTGAGTATACGATGCCGTTTTCCCGGAGGTAAGTATACGCCGTAGGCTATACCCGCGTATAGGCCTACCCTTGATCACAGCCCTGCCTACGGCCAGGCATTATTGTTTCATCGTCAAAAACCTTCCAAGCTAATTTTTGTCAGCAATCTCATAAATTATTTCGACTGCATGGAACGAATCTGTTCATATCATGTTAAATCATGTCAGACATACGTTACACGAGGTCTGCTCACCAAAGACATCATTGTTCTCTTTTCTGTCCTCGCCACGATTAATTCGACTTACTTAATCAGATGGCCTATAAAATCAGATCGTTCAAAGTTCACTGGCCGTCATAGTTATGCGATCATCTATTTACAAATCCCAAGACCCTCTCGGTCATTGTCATTGGCATCAAGAAGTAATTAGAATGTTTTATTTAGACTAGATTTAATCCTACAATGTCGTTAGGCCTGTATCGTAAACTCCAACCTAACACAAAATTACATATCTATTCTATTACCTAATAATAATAATAATAATAATAATAATAATAATAATAATAATAATAATAATAATAATAATAATAATAATAATAATAATAATAATAATAATAATAATAATAATAATAATTGATATTGTTTGGCACACCTGAGAGATTATAAATACCTCGGGTAAAAAAAAAATAATAATAATAATTATAATACATCACGAAAGGCTTCCTTCAAGCTAGCATGCTTAAAGAGTTTAAAATACCACTTTACGCATTATGCAAAAAAAATAAATAATAATAATAATAATAATAATAATAATAATAATAATAATAATATTAAGAAGAAGAAGAAGAAGAAGAACAAGAACAAGAACTAGGACGAAAGATCTCAGCAGTCAAAGGTGACCAGCGTGAAACCAGCCATCTGCTCCAGCGCCTTTCAGTCGCCCTACAAATCGGAAACTCTGTG
Organism: Lumbricus terrestris; assembly: GCA_949752735.1. Lineage (NCBI taxonomy): Eukaryota > Metazoa > Annelida > Clitellata > Crassiclitellata > Lumbricidae > Lumbricus > Lumbricus terrestris. The sequence continues at coordinate 73,253,381 of OX457037.1, forward strand.
TCGATTTTAGGAACAACTGACTCAAACAGTCAAGACACCTGAAAGTCTTGGTCTGAATGACTACGTTACCTAATGTTCAAAAGGAGCATAGACATTAGCCTGTAAATGACTTTGTCATTGTCTTGGGAAAAAAAGTGTGTTATAATAATAATAATAATAATAATAATAATAATAATAATAATAATAATAATAATAATAATAATAATAATAATAATAACAATAATAATAATAATCTTCGTTTATTAGGATTCAATCTGAAAAATCGCAGAACGATTACAGGTACAAGTTATACGAAATACGGCCTGCTTCGCACGACACGCAGGTCGGCTACAACAGGTTCGGTAACTTAACACTAATGGCCTAAGTACTGGAACGCTCCTGATTCGGCCAAGTCAGAAGTGGGAGGAGCGATCTTATTTTCAACAGACCCGAGGCAAACAACACAACAGAAAGCGCCATTGGCAGCTAACAGAAAATTTAAATAAATTTTTGCCCTGAGCGAGGCTTGAACCCGGGTCGCGATAATGACTCTCAGTTTATCGACCAGCGCTCTCTCCACTGAGCCACAATGTGTGAATTAGTTTCAATCAAAATGCAGGCTCTGTGTAGGGTCGAATATTATATGGCGTTAACCAGTGGGGAAGGAGGAAGTTGTGGGTGGGACAATTTGAATTAGCGTCATTAATATCGGCGACATTCTTTGGAAGAATGCTTTCAAATCTACCGCTGGCAACTTAAGAAATAGTAAACGTGTAATTTAGCGTTTAGCCAGAACCATTTCTTCTTTTTCAAATAGGCTACCTTACCGTACGTCGTACGATATTCCTCACTGGATTTTGATATTACTAGCCAGAGCCGTTTTAAGGCCAAGGCACGCGAGGCACGTGCCTAGGGCCCCGCGCAACAGGGGGGCCCCGCGACGACCCAAAATACCACATCGCATTACAAATTAGCGACATAATTATAATTATCATACGAACTTTAAACTACTCTATATCTGACACTGAGAGATTGAGGCGGAAATAGGGTCACGTTCACTGCCGTTCAGGCATCTCCCAGGTTGTGGGAACTTCACCCAGAAAATAATGACTACCCGGTATCCAAAACATTTGGCCACAAAATAATAGTTTCAATTGTTGTTTACATTATTGTATTACACGAACTCTAGTAATATATGATTATGATGATAAAATCGACTAATAAAATATATGATAACATCATATTAGGTTATAATGAGTATATTTTACTGTTAATATTTGTACATGACTATTTTTGCACGACTAATTGGCATCTTTCCATGCTACCTTTCAAATGTCAAACTGCCAAATTTTCTAAATGTTTTGTCCCTTGAACACTTAGTAGGCTAAAACAGTAGGCTATCATTACTATACACGGCGTCCCGATTTTGGAAGTTCTTCCTTGGTTTGTGCAACATGTGTAACGATTCAGATAAAATGTAATGTGTCCTGGGTCAGCAATGCTCATGACCTTTTTCAGCAACGGGAATAGGCGTAAGCTAATAATTATTCACGTGAAAGAAAGAATGGCTTACGCAATTACAAACCTGTCTGCAGTTATTCATAATAGTGTAATGGTCCAGAAGTAGCAGAACTGAGCTGCTGAACTTGATAGGCTACGTAGAGAAATTCTTATTGTAATAATAATTATAGGCCTAGGCTACTTATTGAAATTTCCAATCAGTCTTTTGTTATAAGCACTGAAACAATAGAGTAACTTTTGTTAAGATCTCGGCTTACAAAATGCAATGCTGCCATTACAATGTGGAAATTGAAAAAGAAATTATAATAATGGTAAGAATGTTTATTGAAGTCTTAGGCTAGGCCTACTCATATTAGCACTGCAATAGTTGATCAATTTTGCTAGGATGCAGCTAAAAATGCACAATCATTGCAATGTGAAAATTCAACAATTTCTGGTGTGGAGGGCAAATATACTCCCCATATTTTCCCCTCTCGGCGCTAGACGTCTCAGCAATCGACCGGCAAATACCCGTTCTCAGTTTTCAGAAACTTTTATTTCACAGCAGCTTTAAAGGGTCTAGATTAGACTCGTGGCTACTTTTAGGGTTAGGGTTTGTGCCTAGGGCCCCAAAACTCCTTAAAACGGCCCTGTTACTAACTTTGCAATTTATATGAATGTGACATTTCAAAAAGAAATCAAAAGATATACTACGATATAATATTATGTACTGTGCAAAGTATACTATCCTTCACAGTATGCGACTAAAGTTTCCTCTATAATCAGTGGCGTAGCAAGGGGCTTCATCGTCAAAGCTCAAGACTTAATCACTGCGCCCCTTCAGATTTTCTATTTGACTTGTTTCGTTCATATCATGATAGTAGTGAGTAAGTGATGGTTCTATATCAACCACGCCTCTCATCAAAAAGAAATTAGCCACGCCCCCATGAGTCATCAGCCACGCCCCAAGTGAACCAGCAGCGACCCCTAATGACCTCATTATCGGACCGCCCGCCGATCGTTAATTATTAGATTCTTATCGCGCAGCTGTTCGACCATTAATTAGATCATTATGGTGTCACATTTCTGGGCTCTAATTAAATTCGTATCGCGCAGCAGCTGTCTACGCCAATTAATTAAAATCACCAGCTGCTGTCGACTGGAACCCGCACCCACATCATCTCTTTCTTCACTCTTATTGTCTTTTCCTCCTTGACTCATACATTCCTCGAATGCAATCGCACTACTCGTCTTCTAACCCAAATGGGCTCTCCCTTTTCTTCTTTGAAACTCCCATCACTCATCCATTTCTCTCTAAATATCTTCCCTCACCCCTCCAATCTTTCATACCTTCATCCATTCCTCTCTTCCTTCATTCCTATCTCACTCCTTCCATGCATTCATCCGTCATTCTCTACCTCCCAATCCTCTCTTTCTAACTTTCTTCTAACATTCATACTCTCCTGTCATCCAAAGAGGCGCGAATTTGGTGAAAGTACGCAATAGTCGGGTCAATCTACGAAATAACTTTGGTGAACCCCCAAAAAATTGCAAGAAAGCGTTTTATGACGATTTTCCGTTGTCAATAATGGTCTGGTGATGAACATACTAAAAGTTACAAGAAATCTGACCACGGCAAGTGGTCTAATTTTGGCGGGAAGAAATATGGCCGCCAATTGGACAAGGCATGGAATCTGGAAATGGTACTGTTGGAAGAAAATCATGTAATAATTTGGTAACATGCTTTTCTAGACTAATTCGACCCTCCTGAAAACGAAAATCGTGGTTAGAAAGCTTAATTTTTAGCGGTTGCATAGGAAAACAAGATGGCGGTCAAAATGATGGCCTATAATTGCTTCAAAAGGTTGTATAGTCGGGTCAATCTACGAAATGATCCCCAAAATTGTGAGAAGGCGTCTTATGATGATTTTCTGGTATTTTGGGTCTGGTGTTGAACATACTAAAAGTTACAAGAAATTGGACCACTGCAAATGGTCTTATTTTGGCGGGGGAAAAGATGGCCGCCAATTGAACCAGTCTTGGAATCTGGAAATGATGCTGTTAGAAGCAGAACATGTAACAATTCGATGACTTGCTTTCCTAGACTAATTTGACCCTTCTGAGAATGAAAATCGCGGTTAGCAAGCTTGATTTAAAGCGGTTGCATGGGAAAACAAGATGGCGGCCAAAATAGCGGCTTATTGCTTTAAAAAACTGTAAGTCGGGTATTGTGTGATACGAACACGATTTTGTAATATAAATTAAGATGTTACGGTTCTAGGCATGCAATGGAATCAAAGACACGTATGTAGCACTGGAAGAAAACCAAAATGGCGGAAAAAATGGCGGCCAGAATGCTGAAATTGTTATAAGGGAATGAATGAATGAATGAACTTGTTTATTGCACACACACACAAGTCAAATAGTATAAACAAGCCTCAAAAAACATAGTGCAAAAGGAATCAGGAAAAAGCTAACAGCTTATATAACCCTGACCCCTAGCTCCAAGACTATTTTAGTGCAAGTCAGTATTAATACTTAACTAAGACTTAAATAATACTTAATTAATTAGAACATAACTGAAAGTAATAGGGATAAACATACAATGCAATAATGATAATAATAATATTGTAATATTAAATCATATTAAAAAATCATATTAATAAATGGTAATAATAATAATACTAAAATAATAATAATAATAATAATAAATAATAGAAACAGCATATTATTGCAGCAGTAAATCCTCACAGTTTGCAAAGGATTAGAGACTCGGAAACATCATAATAAACAGTCAGGATACTAACATACAATGTCTAGATTGCTGCAAGATAAATGCAGGTATAAAGAAAGACCAAAGTTAATCAACATATGCAATAGTTTGAAAACAAAGTCTTTTTAACATTTTTCTTGAAGGCACATAGCCTACACTATTTTCCCTTGAATGGGAAGTGATGTATGCAAAGGAAACTTGAATTCGGACTCTAACTTAGCATTTTTGAGGTCACGGAAAGCAATGGAATCAACTTTGCAAATGTGACACTGCACGAAAACTACAATGGCAGCGATCGGAAGCGTTTCCGAGGAGTTCGTCAAGGAAACTTTTGGGTTCATGACAAGCGGAAGTGTCTCGGAAATGGATGGATCTTGCGGAGGAGGCGGAGAGGAAGCGGAACGGGGTAGAAGGCGAATGGGATCCATCCTCCGCAATCGCATCCTCCGCCAATCCATCCATATCATCACCAGCATCATCTCCATCACAGCATGAGATCAATCGGCGCTGGAGAGGGGTTCATTCCAGATCTCGGGTCAGTCCATCGAACAAAATGTACATGGGGTCGGCGCTGGAACGAGCGGCGGCATCAACGGTCACCAGGGGCAGTCAGCATCATGCCTCTACAGAAGCCAGGCCTACGGGCACCTGCAGGGAACAATGAACACATTTCTGAATGTTACCAAAAAGCTTGGTAGCCTGAGGGTTTAAATATCTCTTCGTTGGTTATTTTCTACGTCCATTTTATTCTTTGGATCTTCTTATAGCATTTTATTCTCGAATGCCAAGATCCTCTTTTTTATGGAGGCGGTGCAGGGCTACACACGTGTCTCGCAGCCATAAAGTGGTATTGAGGACCTTCATCTTTGTAGTAGGCCTACCGTAATCTTGATGGTGCTGCTCCTCCATATTTTGTTCAAAGATTTGAGGTCTGTGTATGCTTTCGCTAGGGGGTTCTGACTTCTGTTTCGCCATCCAAATCGAATGTGAAGTTGCTGCCAAGGTAGATGAAGCTTCCCACGTTTTCTATTTCGACGTCTTCTACTTTTGCAATGAGTATGTTGGTCCCATGTCTGAATATCATGGTTTTTGTTTTATTGATTTTGATGGAGAGTCCACATTTTCGATAAACACTGATACATTTGTAGGCTCCGAATGTTTATAACTTATAAGTAGAAAGTGGTGCCTTGGTAGGCACCGATTTTTGGCTATTTCGATCATAGTATCAAAGACGCTCATGGGCTTCTTGTAATAGCCATGCTTCCTATAGGCTACATTCAAGACGCCAATGGGCTTCTTGTAACTTTCAAGTCCCTCACTGCTGACGCCATTTTATTTAACGAGGTCAATGTTTGCGAGTTAGGTAAAACGATAAAAACAACTATAAATGAACCATAAATAGACGACAAAATGCGCGTATTTTTACTGCATAAGGCTAAAGAGAAAATAAGGCAGATGCATAAATGTGAAGCATACTTACGCAAAAATGATGAAAATTTAGGAAATTTATTTATCGCGTCAATATCTCAAATACTGAAACTTTACTATTATGGAAGGTCACAAGATATCGCTGCATGCAATGAGACAACTAAAATACGAATATGTGTCTTTTCATCCGTTTTAAATGGGTGGGCATCTTACTCGACCTGGGCATCATGTAGCACTCTTCCCTAACTGTCTCTACTCGCTCTTTCTGCTTACTCAAGGGCGTCTTGTGTTTCTAGACTCTCACTCTGGTGCAGCTTGTAATTTGAGATGTGCTTTAGAAACTGCGATATCCATAATCATTGTCAGTGTGTCACTAATTATGCTAAAAGCAAACCATTTCTAATTTCATGGCAGAATTTAAAAAAATTGTCAAAATTTTCTCTGAATTTTGCTTAATACTAGAATTTATAATATTGTATTGCATTGTATTGTATTTTATGAGAATTTGTAATGTGTCTCGTGCAACACTAGCCATTCAGAGGCGATCTCAGCGAGACAGCCTAGAGGAAATAAGAAAGAGTGCTGATTGCTGAAATTATAAAACTTACGGCATCAGTGATCGTTGGAAAGTCAATTGAGTTCAAAATAATAATGAGGACATTATTATGTTGCATCACATTTGACAATAACTTGCATTGCGTTGCATTACATTTGACAATAACTTAGGCCTACACGCGGAGAGTGCATCTAAATAGCTTATTCTGATAATAAGCTATTTAGGAGCCCTCTCTCAACGTTAAATCCCCGATGGAATAAAAGTTTCCAAGCATCTTGTAGATGAAGGTGAAATCCCTGCCAAATATTAGAAAGCACAGATGGGAAAATCACAATTTTAAAAAGCAATAACATCTCACAATAGTAGAACCACAATTTTTGCCATACCAGTCCTTTTCCGAGGGACGAAAAGATCAAGACGGTCTAGGGAGCTGAGAGGACAAAAGAGAAACAGTCAGAGATGGCTTTGAGAATCAGATCACAAAGATATTTTTGAACTCGTTGTAAGCGTCCTTGTTGAGTTCTGAAAAGATAAGCATTTTCCTCTACCGGATTCGGGAGGCAACAAGAAGCCAATGCACTGGCAATACAGTTAACCTTCATACCGAGTATTTTTTAGTTTCTTCTGTTCGATCTCGTTTAGCTGTTGTTTCAGCTTCTCTTTAGCATTCAAACTCTTCTTTTCGATGTCTGTAACAGCAACATTTACTGATTTCAATTGCGAAATTTCCAAAATTAAGGTTTTCCCGGTAAAAGATAACTGCAACTTTTCCCGGAATAAGATAATTGCAACTTTATCCCTAGAGTACTGTTCAAAAACTTTTTTAGACCTAGCTAGCCCTACAACAAACACTTAAATGAATTTTATCTCTAACCCAATATCCATTTATGTCGCTTATAAACAAAACTTAGGCTATACATAAAACCTTTATAACAAAAATTATATGCTACATGCTGAGTTCTGCCAGCCTGAAGTGTTGATTAAACTAAAATTGATTGATTTAAATATGATCTAAGCAATGGATGCTTTGAGATCAATATCAAAGATGGGTAATTCAGGATCTATTATTGATGCTATCAATGTAGGCTAGATGATATCATGGTTAAACATGCATAAATAATACTGCAAGTTATAAAAAAGGCATTGACCATTCACTAAGCCGATTTCATTGGATTCCACGTGGAAAACTCTTCTTTGTCACTGTTTTGCAACTCAAAGTTTTTAGGTGGCATAACATATTAGCTTAACATATGAAGCATGACATCAGGAGTGACACCAAAACGCCAGCCTAAAATTTGTTTTCATATCTTGTGTTGGTATCTTGTGCAAAGGATCATTCTGTAGCATATCATCTCAAATGCCCGCAATGAATATTCATTATTCACATCCTTATAATAGGTTTACATGTTCTGATGGCCAGTAACTTCTCGGCTCCTCACAATGTTCCCGATACCTACCATTGCACCCTCTGCCTTTTATGCATAAGCTATGTGCATGAAATCTAATCTAATCTAATATCTCTCCCTCCCTCCAGTTAAAAGGTAAAAACCTGCGGAAATGCGAGTCAAACATACACACAAAATGTGCAAAAATGTGGTGCTAAAAGCACAACAAGTGTGGAAATACGAGTGACACCCAACCACACAATATGCAAACATTTCTGTTTTCGCCCCAACACCCTGGCCCCCATGGTGAAGAGATTCGCCAAACCCTGCCCCATGACGAGACCGACACAGTAGTAAAGGTTTGGGGTGAAAAAGCTATAAAAAAACTGGAACTGAATCCCGATCAAACAATTTCCTCTTTATTTATGTAGATGGACTATCCTGTTGTTTAGTATAGTTTGTGAGACGCCCAGTGTGAAAATTGTGGAAAAATAACTGGGGTTGGACTATGATAAACATGGAATTTTGATGTGAAAAACATACTTTAACATGGGGCTCTAAGAAAGACGGGGGTTGAAACCCCCAACCCCCCGCAATTCTCACCCTGGAGACGCCCTTGTAACATGCTGTGTTACGGCGCCTTAGAAATCGTCATTGTTTTTATTGTTATTATTTTTATTATTTTTATTGTTATTATTATTTTTTTATTATTTTTATTATTAATATTGTTTCGATGCGATAATTGCGAAGGCTTGAGAAACGACATACAGGAACACAGCGTATACCAACCTTGATATTCACCAACCAAGTTGTCACGGCCTGCAATTAGAAACTCTTCGAGTTCTGACTTTCGAAAGCGAAAATTGATGGACTGAATGTCTTTATCAATTACAGGTTGGCATTGTTGCTGCAACTCATTCGCTCTACACGTTAGGTATGAAAATGCGCCACAGATGTCACTAGCTGATCCGTTAGCCATTATCTTCTGACAGTAAGAACTGTAAGTTTCTAAACACGAAATGTATGTTTCAACATCATCTTTTGTTATCTGGATTTCTTTCAATTTTACCTGCTTTGCCGAGCACAGACTTTCTAAAAGTGAAGATGCATGCTTATCTATCATCTGTTTTAGTTCATCTCTTCTGTTCGCTACGTCACATTCTAATTTTGACACTCTTTCTTGTATATCTTCTTTTACCAGCAGTAGCTTTCTCTGCTTGATCTGAGCTTTGTCTTTGCACTTATTTATTGCTTCTCTATTGCTTTTGATCTGTTTCCTAAAACCATCCACGTATTTGTCAACATGGGAACCTTCGTGATTTTTATGGTCGTCAATGAAGCAGATGGCGCATACAACTGTTTTGCAATCACCACAATACACATCCAGAACCCTCTGTTTGTGTAGTTCACAAGCACTTGTTGCTATATCGGTCTTCACATTATCGTCATCTTTGTAATCAATGACTGGAATTAAATTATGATTCCGTGTTAATTTATTTTGTCTGTGTTCACTGCAACATGTTTGGCACAACTTCCGTTTGCAGTCAACGTAGTTTCTATGAGCCACTGGAGGGTTTTCTCCTTCCTGATCCACATTTTTCTCTAAACACACAGAGCATAGGCCACTTGATATTGCAGACCTATCTTGGAGCTTTGATGCATGTATCAACCTCTCAATGAAGAAATGTTTAGGCAGTCCATTAAACCCTTCTGCTGGAATCTTGAAAAATCGTCTGCAGATGGGACAAGGCATCTCATCTCCTGGTCTTTTGTTGGTCTTAAGTCCAGTCTCTTGTATGCATTTCATGCAGAATGTATGAATGCAAGGCAATGCTTTCGGATCTGTATACACTTCGGTGCATATGCAACATGTAGTGATATCATCGACCTCTTGCTTTTTAACATTACAGTCACTGTCTAAATCTTTCGCAGCCATTTTCTGATGTTCTTCGGATTCTGAAAGCGAAAGCACTTTCGTTCTTACGTTTAGGAAATATCTCTAGGCCTAATGGTCCTTTGCCATCAAATGCATGTCTATACGTAGGATTGTAATCCAAAAGAATTTTGTTGGAATAAGCACGATGAACTCTTGCAGATATATTAGTCTACCTTATCGCAGTTTTGACATCGATCACTTTAAAAGGAATAAATCATGAATTTATATTGCCACTAATATATTTCCTAATAGATCGACGTAGACCTAAGCTTATGTTGACCATACTAGAGCGTATTAAAATGGCAGTTGAATTTGATTTAGCGCTAGAATATAGGTTGAGCTTGGATCTGCACTCATTTTATTGTTCCATGGTGGGTAAAGTCACCCATAGGCCTAGTTATTGTTAGTCATGGTCATTATGTAAACCTTCTGGCTTAGATATGCCACAGTTGCCACACTGCCACAGTCTGATGAAAGCGTTCTGTTTTATCAATTATAGTAGGCCTAAGATCACCATGCAGGGCCTTGCTAGCTCGAGGTTCATTATACTATCTTTGATAGCATATCAAGTTCTCCAACCGAACCATATCCAACTCAGCACCACACCTTTGGAACGATCTGCCTCCTGAATTCCGATCCTTTTCGGTCCTTCCATCGTCATTACTAATCACACACCATAACCTTCCCCAGGCTCCTCTATCCATCACACCTCGGGCATTTCAATCGAAACTTAGGACACTCCTTTTCACGAATTCTTACCTTGTCTCATCTGATCCTCCACTCTCCAATTCCCGGCCCAGACGACACCCGCCTTAGTAGCTGTTCCGCCCCTCTGATCCTATGGTAACTCGATCCGGACCACCACGGACTACTCTCACGGACAACCCTTCTAACTCAGCGCAGCGCTCGTGAATAAGCTAGTGCCCCGCACTTGGTTTTCGAATGGCGCTTTAGAAATTTCGAGTTTACGATTGCGATTACGATTACGATTACGATATAAAGCAAGCGTCGGGCTGCGAAATGTGATCGCTCTATGTATACCGTGTTAATGTGAAAGTGATACATTTTTCTTAACCCTATGACGCACACCTGGGTCCATTGGACCCCAGTGGTGCAACTTCGTTGAATAGCTATATTGATATTAATAGCAAATGTCTTATTCCTCCACAATTCATCCCTCTACATACGGTGATAAGTTGGAAGACTGTAGCGTCCTTTGATCAATGGAAAAAATTGAGAAAGACACCTAGGGCATATTTAGCATTCCTGGGGTCCAACGAATCCCAGACTGTAACATTGATTTGGTCATGACGCATCGGCTATCGCTTAACACAGACCATGTCACATTGTCAATTTGTGTTGTTCCAATGAATGACAATTCAATTTCGTTGAAATTTCTGTCAATAGTCCCTATTAAGTTATTAGTTCAAATAATATTATGTAGGACAAGTGACTACAAGACGTCGGAATAAGGAAGCTGGCCTATACCTGAGGCTATACGACATGTCGACAGCCTGGCTCGGCAGTTAACGGCAATAATGTGACTGAACTGGTAAAAATCTTATACTTCCATGGTGCAGTAGGAATTTACTGGAAGTATTTTTAATTTGTTGAAGTTGAACTAGCGTTTTGACTTGCTCGCTGTTACAACAGTCATATAAGAGGACAATACGAAAAAATAGGAGTTGCAATTGGGCAAAATCTGGACATGGTGATTTCGACCACCTCATTCGTCTATAATACATGTACCTGTAAATCCCGTCGCTTTTTTCTCAGCATCGTTGATTCCACAGAAATGACCAAATAGGCCTATGTCGTTTTGGACAGCAAGCAATGGAATATCACAGGGAACACCGCAAGAGAATCTCTTCTTGGTGGAATTGGCTAAGAGGTTGGTCTATGGTCAACTATATTCGTCGAATGAGCAATCCTCAGGCGATGCAAGTCAAGGTCAAGCTCGCTATCAAAGATCTCAACTTGGACTATAATGCCAAGGATAAAAATTTCAGGCAGTATCTGTCCGCATTCGGTCGATCGCAATAATAATATTATTAGGCCTATTATCTTTATTAACAATCCAGTTGACACACCACAACCGGTTACAAATACAATGTACACTTATGCAGTTTAAACAATTCACAAGAACGGAGATCACAGAATAGGCCTACACAAATCTTAACTATACTAACCGCCTGCAAGACCGCCTGCAAGACAAATGCGTGGTGCAATGAGTGCTGCAACACATGTTGCTATAAGAAGCCACAAAGTCGTCGTGACAATAATATAGGTGCTTTATGTGCTTTCGGGTTCTACTTCCGAAATATGCAACTTCCAAAGTTTTTCTTATGTTATTCTGTGTATAATCTCTGTGTATTTTGCAATAATTTTCATCGGAAAAACTACGAAATGGAAACCCCTATTTTTCTGACTATGCCACTGATGAAAATGATCGAGCAAGTCACAAATTCATCGACATTTTATGAAAAAGTCACCCATTTCCACACATTTTAATTTATTTTAAGCAACTTCGGTTATGAAAATTTATTTAGCATGACAATGTAGCGGACATTGTAGCCCCACATTCCCTCTATAGAATGGCATATTTTTCCTCTTCAAAATAAATGACTGCTAAGATGCCATAGTCGACAATTTAAGTGTGTGGTTCCCCACCCCATTTGTACCTCGGGTATATCGGGGTCTAAATTTTGAACGGTATGTGTATCCTCAGAAATCTTACCTCAAAATGTGTTTAAATGAACCCCATACTTAAAAACTCAAAATTTTATTCCATGTAAAACAAGTTTGATTCTGGAAAAATCTAAGGGAGGGGATACCAACTCTCTTGGTAATGTAAAGTGTAATGTAATGTAAAACTTCGAGAATTTCTCAGCGCCCACAAAAGTCACGTCAGGGAGACCAGCTTATTCACCGGCGCTATATCAAATCAAGTCCGCAATAGCCGGAGCTGCCTTTTTCGTTCCGGTGCCAGGTCAAAATCCGGGAGGTCAAGTCGAGAGACAGCGTGATGCTATGGTGGTTGTCGGTGATGGTGGTACTTGGGCGGAACCTGATTAGAATCTGGATAGGATAGTTTGAAGTGTTCGGTTTTCAGTCATGAATGGAAAGCAGCAGAGGACAGTGCAAGCGGAGTAGAGGTTGAATTTGGAGGGGAGATTGGGTAGATAGGAGGCTGAGCGAACAGGCAGAGGTCTGCTGGGAATCCATTCCAAGGGGCAGGCGCAGCATAGATTAACCCTTATAGGGTTACCGGGGGGTAAAAAAATACCCCCATCTCGGTTTTTCACGGAAATTTTAATCCCTGAAAATAGTTGAAGAAATCGCTTCTATGACTTTTCCTAAATATGTTTTATGCACAGAATGCATCCAGTTTCATTAGTAATTCATGCACCCAAATCAGCTAAAAAGTACCAAAATGTACCACGTCCTAGCTATTTTACTCAGGAATTTTTAAACATACCATTATGCATGCTTTACACATGAGTGTCTTGCTGTTAAAATGTCTCCTTATCAGTATCTGGACATTATAATAGATATCGTTTTGGTTTCATAAAATTAGGATGAATAAATGAAATTGTCTACAGCAAATCACGTGAAGTTAACAAGTGTAGCATCAAGCCCTACTGCTGTGGAAGTGCGATCTTGCCATGTACACTTGAACGCAATTGCATTGACAGCAACAAGGCCTGAATAGACTGTACACCCTTTATCTGTCAAGTCATGAAACATTGAAACTATTGATAGATCAAGTTATGAAACATTGAAGTATGAATATGGCACATATATAATGCCAGCAATAGTTAAACTGCAGTGTAATCACAGGCTACTAACAATTTCAACTAGATATGATAATTTCATTGCATAATAGGCTCAATGCTACATATAGAACGTGGCTTTCATGAAATTATTTGACCAAGAAATTATTAAATCATATTTTCATTAGATACAGAACTTTACTGATAGCCAATTCAAGAATCTGGCCGCCATTTTATCCCATTTGTGGTTTCCTTGCAGTGCAATATAAATGAAATTGGTTCCATCGCATTCCTTGACCTCGAAAATGCTGATTTAGACCATGAGATCATATTTCCATTGCACATATGACTTCACTAATAGCCATTTTAATATTCTGGGCGCCATTTTGTCCGCCATTTTGATTTTCGTGCAGCGCCACATATGTCACATTGGTTCCATTGCATTCCTTGACCTCGATAATGTTGATTTAGACTCTTAAATCATGTTTCCGTTGCATACATAACTTCACTTATAGCCATTTAAGATTCTGGCCGCCATTTTGTCCGCCATTTTGATTTTCCTGCAGTGCTGCATATGTTACTTTGGTTCCAGTGCATCCGGCGAACCTTCTATAAATAACTTCTTTTAGTTTTATACTTTAAAATCGGAGTTTATCATGGGAATCATGCGAATCACAGTGGGGGTATTTTTTTACCCCCCGGTGACCAAAATCGGTTGGGAAAAATCGTGACCCTATGAGGGTTAAGGAGCGGTTACAGAATTTGAGAGAGGATGATAGGCCTACTCGAGGCAGAGAGAGAGAGAAAGATATGATGATGAACGAGTAGACCTGGGCGGTTGGATGGTGAATAGTTGACGAATGTAGGAGTGCTGAGAGGTTTGAAGAGCGTTGTAGGTTAGGGATACAATTTTGTAAGGGATGCGCTGGGGGACTTTGAGCCAGTGAAGAGACTTGAGAACTGTTACAGGGGTTATGTGGCGATGTTTAGAGGTCTTAGTGACAGCGCAGGCAAGAGCATTCTGGATAGTTTGCAGGCGTTTAATTTTCAGAGAATCGATGTTATGTAAGAGCGAATTACAGTAGTCGAGTTTGGAGTGAACTATTGAAGTGTCTATTGTGCAGGCGGTCTTGTAATTGAGAATTGGGCGCAATCGACGGAGGTGCGGGATAACTTGGTGATGTGGTCGGAAAAAGTAAGGTTTTTATCAAAAATGATTCCAAGATTGCGGACAGGAGAAGAGTATGGCGCGGGAAGAGTTAAGACTGTTTGAGAAAAGTCAGGAGAATAGGCTAGCTTGTTTAATTGCTCGCGTAGGCCAATGATGAGAAATTCTGTTTTTGAGGGGTTGAGGCAGGGCAGATTGTCGGTCATCGAGGCTGAAATCTGAGTGATTGTGTTATGAATATCTGATTTAGTGCGTCTGAGAAGGAGCGAGGGGTAAAAGATATGAATAATTGAGCGTCGTCGGCATAGAGGTGATGATCAGCAGAGGATGAGGAAATGCCTTGATGAAATCTTTCATAGGCCCGGGGGCGGATCCAGGGGGGGGCAATCCATGGCATCCATTTAGAAATTTCTTTATTTTTTACCAGCTATTCTGGCCCGGAGAGTTGACGTGGTCCCCTTCATGAGTAATTCCGTAGCCCCCACCGACACCCACGCCACACCCACGAAGTCCGCACACGAGACCCGTACGACTATAAAAAAGGTCAACTTTTTGGCGTATAAAATGGTATCTTTTTCTTGGGAAAAGAAGTCAAAATGACTTTAAGAAAAATGTCACCAACTTTTTCTGGCGGATAAAATGGTATTTTTGCTTGGGAAATGAAGACAAATGACTAAAAAAGGTCATCAACTTTTTTGGCGACCAAGACGAAAATTATTTTGTCCCTGCCCCAAGACCGAAAAATTGCCCCCTTCGAAAATTCCTGTATCCGCCCTTGTATAGGCCAACACTATTATTTGCTCTAAGCAATAGCTTGCGTAGGCCAAATAATTATGATAAATTATGATGATATAGGACATTGATAAAAGGTCTAACGATGTTTCTTCGTATGATCTGTGCGCTTCTGAACCTTGAAAAGAGGTCACATGTATAATTGTCGTACTGCATTATAGTGCATTGTATTCTTCAACGTCATCGTATTATAGCTGATTGTTCATTTGTCAGTTGGCACACCTCGCCAATGACGCGTCCTCCGCTTTCTCCGATTGGGTAAATCAACTGCCACACATTCACTTCATATCGGACACACCATATAATAGTCTAGGCTACCTTATCGCAGTTTTGACATCGATCACTTTAAACGGAATAAATCATGAAATTATATTGCCACTAATATATTTCCTAACAGACCAACGTAGACCTAAGCTTATGTTGACCATACCAGAGCGTATTAAAATGGCAGTTGAATTTGATTTAGCGCAAGAATATAGGTTGAGCTTGGATCTGCACTCATTTTATTGTTCCATGGTGGGTAAAGTCACCCATAGGCCTAGTTATTGTTAGTCATGGTCAATATGTAAATCTTCCTCATATCTGGCTTAGATAATAGATATGCCATAGTTGCCACACTGCCACAGTGTGATGAAAGCGTTCTGTTTTATCAATTATGATAGGCTTAAGATCACCATGCATGGCCTTGCTAGCTCGAGGTTCATTATACTATCTTTGATAGCATATCAAGTTCTCCAACCGAGCCATATCCAACTCAGCACCACGCCTTTGGAATGATCTGCATCCTGAATTACGATCCTTTTCGGTCCCTCCGTCATCATTACTAATCACACACCATTCCTCAGGCTCCTCTATCCATCACACCTCGGGTTTTTCATTCGAAACTTAAGACACTGCTTTTCAAGAACTCTTACCCTGTCTCATATGATCCTCCACCCTCCAATTCCCCGGCCCAGACGACACCTGCTTTAGTAGCTGTTCCGCCCCTCTGATCCTATGCTAACTCGATCCGGACCACCACGGACTACTCTAACGGACAACCCTTCTAACTCAACGCAGCGCTCGTGAATAAGCTGGTGCCTCGCACTTGGCTTTCTAGTGACGCTTTAGAAATTTCGAGTTTACGATTGCGATTACGATTGCGATATAAAGCAAGCATCAGGCTGCGAAATGTGATCGCCCCATATATAGGCTACCGTGGTAATGCGAAAGTGATACATTTTCCTTAACCCTATGACGCACACCTGGGTCCATTGGACCCCAGTGGTGCATCTTCGTTGAATAGCTATATTGATATGAATAGCAAATGTCTGAAATAATTCTTGTTCCTCAACAATTCATCCCTCTACATACACTGATAAGTTGGAAGACTGTAGCATTCTTGGTTCAATGGAAAAATTGAGAAAGACACCTAGGGAATATTCAGTATACTTGAGGTCCAAGCGATAGTCGATGCGTCATGACCAAATCAATGTTACAGCATGGGGTCCCCATGCTGTAACATTGATTTGGTCATGACGCATCGACTATCGCTTATCACAGACCATGTCACATTGTCAATTTGTGTTGTTCCAATGAATGACAATTCAATTTCGTTAATATTTCTGTCAAAAGGTCCTATTAAGTTATTAGTTCAAATAATATTATGTGGGACAAGTCACTACAAGACGTCGGAAGAAGGAAGCTGGCCTATACGTCGGTCAACAGCCTGGAGCGGCAGTAAGCGGCAATAATGTGAGTGAACTGGTAAAAAACTTGTACTTCCATTGTGCAGTAGGAATTTACTGGAAGTACTTTAATTCCGTTGAACTGGCGTCTGACTTGCTCGCAGTTACAGCAGAGGACAATACGGAAAAATTGCAATAAGCTCGAGAATAGACCCACATCGTGGCACAATTCGGCAAATTCTGGACATGGTGATTTCGACCACCTATAATTCGTCTATAATACTTGCAAAACTCGTCGCTTTTTTCTCAGCATCATTGATTTCACAGAAATGACCAAACAGGCCTATGTCGTTTTGGACAGCCAGCATCTGGAATATCACAAGGAGAAAACCGCAAGAAAATCTCTTCTTGGTGGAATTGGTTAAGAGTTTGGTTCATGGGCAACTGTAATATTATTCGTCGAATGAACAATACTCAGGCGTTGCAAGACAACGTCAAGCTCTCTATCAAAGATCTCAACTTGGACAAAGCTAAGGATCAATAATTCAGGCAGGATCTGTCCGCATTTGATCGATCGCAAGACAAATGCGTGGTGCAATGAGTGCTGCAACACATGTTGTTATAAGAAGCAACAAAGTCGTCGTGACAATAATAATAAATATAGGTGTTTTATGGGCTTTCGGGTTTAACTTCCGAAATATGCAACTTCCAAAGTTTTTTTATGTTATTCTGTGTATTATCTGTGTATTTTGCGATTATTTTCATCGGTAAAACCACGAAATGGCAACCCCTATTTTTCTCACTATGCCACTGGTGAAAGTGATCGAGCAAGTCACAAATTCATGGACATTTTATGAAAAAGTCACCCATTTCTACACATTTTAATTTATTTTGAGCACCTTCGATTATGAAAATTTATTTGGCATGACAATGTAGCGGACATTGTAGCCCCACATTCCCTCTATAGAATGGCATATTTTTTCTCTTCAAAATAAATGACTGCTAAGATGCTATAGTCGACAATTTAAGTGGATGGTTCCCCACCCCAGTTGTACCTCGGGTATATCGGGTTTAAATTTTGAACGGTATGGGTATCTTCGGAAATCTTACCTCAAAAAGTGTTTAAATGAACCCCATACTTAAAAACTCAAAATTTTATTCTATAAAAAAACAAGTTTGATTCTGGAAAAATCTAAGGGAGGGGATACCAACTCTCTTGGTAATGTAAAATGTAATGTAATGTAAATCTTTGAGAATTTCTCAGCGCCTACAAAAAGTCACGTCAAGGAGACCAGCTTATTCACCGGCGCTATATCAGATCAAGTCCGCAATAGCCAGAGCTGCCTTTTTCGTTCCGGTGCCAGGTCAAAATCCGGGAGGTCAAGTCGAGAGACAGCGTGGTGGTTGTCGGTTAGTGTGGTCCATAAAGCTGTGGGGAAAATAAAGTTTGAAAAATTCGTGACGGTACCCTTTTATTCTGTTATGCATCATAATTATGTCAATGATTCCTACAAAATTTTTATTGACATTGTTCAAAGTTTAGAGGTCGCGCGACAAGATGAGATATATTTCAGCACCCCAACTGTACATTATGTCAACATTCGTTTGTGATTTAGTAAATAAAGGTTGTCATACGCGCATTGCTTACTTCAGTCTGTAGTGAAAAGCTGATGTTATTATTCTTTTAATTAAATACTTTTAAAAATAAGGGTATACATGGCCTTTGGGTCATTTTTTAAATAAAAAGAGGGAGGGGATAAATTTACGGATGTACTTGTTGCTAAGTTGATAGTAGGCCTGATGCTTTCGATGGATGGGAAGATCCCTCCTGATAATACTGCAAAGCAGCTATTTGATAGATTGCCAGTATGCTACTGGCATGGCGGAGACTTATGAGGACGGTCCACCAATGTTTGTGGTGGGAGACCGTTTCCCCCACCACAAACGCATGCTCATATCGGTTAGAGACATCAACCTGTTTCCTAGTCTGGTATACACAGGAGCATGTCTTGTCCAAACCCGATAATAACAACACCCAGCAATCTTCAAATTCTAAGTCTATCTTCAGGTACAAAAGCGTTCGAAAACAAATTGTGTCTTTTCTGCAGCAACCATGCACCAACGCTCTTTATAATGATTTGTAGGCCTAATAGGGGAGACCGGGGATGAATGTAACAAATATCAAATTTTGCATGTTTCTTGATATTTGTAATGAATATAATTGCAATATTCTTGCATCAAACGATAGCCTACCATCTTAGCTATATAATGGCAAAGTATCAAGTGGTTTGCACACCTCGCCAATGACGCGTCCGCCGCTTTCTCCGATTGGGTAAACCATCAGAAATTGGTTAATCGTAGGCCTACATCGAGTCTGTTTTTGATCAAAAATTGATAGACTATGCTAAAATATATAATTGACTAAAGCACACAGTTTTAAGGACAATATTCTTTATGGCGATGCAACATTTTTATAGTAGGACACTGCAACATCAAAGTGAATGGCTATCAAAGTAAGCTTCAACGCATAGAATTTAAAAATTAACGTGTAGACGGCTAGATATGAGACCTCATCATAATAATCATCGTCATCGTCATCATCATCATCATCATCATCATCATCCTCATCCTCATCATCATCATCATCATCGTCAATCATTATCACCATCATCTTCATCATGGTCGTCGTCATCATCATCAACAGCAGCAACAGAAACAGCAGTAACAGCAGCAACGTTATCATCATCAGATTCTCACGACTGTCGTTTGTTTGCCATGGGCACAAGTGCATGTTTTTCGTTGTATTTCGTGATTATGTTAAGCAAATAATAATGTAATCTCATGCCAAAAAATTGATGCTAGGCATCGTAAAGTCATAAAGGTCAATGCTCTAATAGAATGGAATAAGCACGTCAATGTAAATACGAAGTATTGCAAGCCAATTATAAGCGTGGCTATTATTTTTTGTTTATCCGGGCGTCAATCCCTGTTAAAATCTCTTTGTTATTAGGCCTACACAATATCAACCAAAAATCAAACTTAATTTGCTAAGCTCAAAGACTCTCTTGATTAAGATATATGTTAAAGAGATTTCTTGGAGCTGAAGAAACATTATGACAATATGTAATTAATTATTTAAAATCGAAAATTAAAATTCGTTGTTTGTCTGATTCGTTGTCAGCCACAAACAGTCGACCATTAATCTCATCCAGCAGAATCCGATATGGACGTCGTAAATTGTGATTTACTCTTGAAAGAATTTCCCTCTCAAGTTTCATATTTGAATCCACTAAAAGAACTTGACCGTTCCACTGATCAGCGACCATCACGAATCCATTTGCATCGACCGACAAATAGATTGGCAGAGTAATTTGTCCGACGGACGATCCAAGTTGTCCACCAAAGGACTTCTTAAGGTTTCCATCGGCATCAACTATACTCACCAAGTGTACATGACCTCCAACGACCGAGCCATGACTGATCACAAAATCACCATTCATCAGCTGTATACCGTGCAGTAGATTACGAGTATATACACGACATGCGTCTGGCGATAGTTTGATTTTTCGTATCAACTGTCCATCTGGTGAATACTCGTTTAATTTCTTTACCCTGGGAATAGTCAAAATGATATTTGTTTCATATGTAACAGACAGGCTCTGGACCGGACCATCTCTTTCTGACCATTTATTTGCTAATTTTCCCGTTGGATTAACTCTAAAGATTTCGCTCGCGCTATTGGTTTCTTTCCAGTGGCTTATGTAGAGACATTTATTTCTCTCACAGGATACAATGTCCGTTGGATCAATTAATTCCTTCAGTTTCCATAGGCGACTTAGATTGAAGTCCAGGGAATCATAGACTTCAACTTCTGAACTCTCTTCACTCACAACAAACAATTCTATGTCTATGATCGTCATTCCTCGGATATCTTTGCTTTTTGTTCCGAACCACTGTTTCTTTCTTTCGGAATTTGTTTCGATCGTGTGAACTAAAACTGGTTCCGATTTGTATCGAAGTTCAGCTGAAAAAGAACTAAAACGCTGTTATCTATACCTCAAAATGGTAAGCGTATAAAGCAGCTACATTTGAGAACTATGATTGTTCTTTTGCCACTATGCTGAGCTTGACCGAATTATTATTGTCGTCAAATGCCAGAAACCGCTCAAATAGGCTATTATAATGGGAAACAGGCAGAGAGGCAGAATATCGCGTTGAAGATGCTGATATAAGTTAGAAATGTACGGTACATAGGTAGACGACTGTAGACGCCAACAAGAGACAACTATAATATAATTATACTTCGACAGCTACATGTAAAAGAGTAGCTACGGCAAGACAAAAACAAAGTCAAAAAGAGAAGTGGATACACACTAGTAGGCCTATGGTCCAAACTTACAAGGGAAAAATATTATTTTCAAAATATGCTTCTCCACACGGCTGCCCTTGTTCCACTTGACTAGAAGACTGTGTTAAAAAAAATTGAAGCGATCTGAGCATGTTTAAAGGTACAAATTTTCGAGAACTATTATAGGAATCACGTTAAAATGTGCATCGGAAATTTTAACACCCACATGTCATTTTGAATTGACAGTAGCACCCACGAACTCCAGACACCATCTTTCTAAATCATAATAGAGATGTCAACGACATTTCAATAAATAAAGAATTCTTAGATTATATACAAACATGTTTCAAGTTTTTGGCGTGAGAAAACGGTTGCTGAATTGGAAGTAATTTTAAAATTCTGCCGCCAGCCTCTAAAGTTTTTCATTTGCAATTTGCTTCAAATGCAATTGAATTATTAACTTATAATTGCTCTTTTTACTGCCAATTTAGATAATTCAAGTATTTTTGACAGTAATTTGTTATAAGCAGATTAAGCACTTCTTGATTATGATATAGGATTAATGTTGGTCTTAATCTAGTTCCCTGAGGAACTTTTTAAAGTCTTCTGGTAGAAATTTCCGACCAATATAGTAAATTCCATATTTTAAATGTGATTATCTTTTTTCTTTGTGTAATAATGGCTCATATTACATGACAAAACCGCAGCCATCTAGGCATCATCTAGAAGCTCCCAATATAGTTGGCTCTTATGGATGCCAAGAACATTCTTTCTATACAGTCACAAATGAGAAAATCCTGTCGAATTTCATATTTTCGTTAATAAAATGAATTAGCAGTTGGTGAAAGTTGCGAAAGTAATAATGGTTGCTACTGCTACTATAGTATGGCAATCATTTTTTAATCTAGGCATCTTCGAGTGACATTTCCCCCTGAAAATATAGACTATAGAGCTATTGTCTACATGGACATAATGTACTTATCCCCAGAAAAACATAATGTATTTGCCCCCCAGAAAAACTATATATGTAACATGTCCCTATACAGCCGAAAAATTTGCCAGATCTGGTTGACACAGGTGTTGATATGCAACAGTTGCAGCATCTTCTGGCAGCTGAGCATTGATGTATTACAAAAGGTCATCAACTTTAAAAGTATGGAATTTACTATGTTTGTTGTGCACCCTCTTAAACCTACAACTTTTATAAACATACTCTGGCCAATGGCAGTGGATAATGGCAGGGGTAACCGGGTAATGGGCAGGAGGGTAATGTCCGGATACTTGATGAACATTATCTTATTCTGGGATTCATGAAGCAAAGTGAGGCCAATGCAGTTAGCCTTCATACCGAGTATTTCTAGTTTCTTTTGTGCGAGCACCGTCATCAGGTGTGTGTTGTCGTTTAACTCTTGTTTCAATTTCTCTTTAGCGTCCAAAATCTTCTTTTCGTTCTCTGCAACATCAACACTTACATGTGATGCTTTTAATTACGAAATTTCCAACTGTAGGCCTAAATATGATCTCAGAAGAAAATGGTGCTGTGAGATAAATATCAAAGGTCTATAATGGGAGAACGGGGTTGGAAGTAACGCGTATTGGTTGTAACAGGCGCTATAACAGCTAAACCAAAAGGCAGTAAAGCGGACTAGTTATGTCATGTTTATCGAAAATGCACTTCCGGTTTATGGTTCAAGAAGAATTATTTCTGAGAAGCTTTGGTAAGTTTTTATCGAAAAAAATATGTTTTTTACCCTGAAAAGGTATATTCGGTATATTCAATCTGGTGGACCATGAATGACAATAGATATTGGGTACAAGCGAAATCGTCAAATTTTTACCGACATTCAGGAAGCTAAGCTCACAGAATACATTAGACGTGCTGGGTCAATTTACTTCGGACTCTCACCAGGGAATGTTAGAAAGCTTGCATACGAATGTGCACTATTATATGAGATCCAGATTCCTGGTTCATGGAATGAAAATAAAAGGGCAGGTAGGAACTGGTTCAGTTCCTTTATGAAACGTAATACTGACATATCAGTGCGGTCACCAGAACCAACCTCCATTCAAGGGCTACGAGTTTTAACAGAAACACAGTTCAAGCATTCTTTGCGAAACTTGCAGAAGTCATAGGGCGCTATGGGTTTCAACCAGGGGAGTTCTGGAACATGGATGAGACCGGGGTTACTACCGTTCAAAACCGAGCAAAGTGGTTGCTCAAAAGGGACTGAAACAGATCGGTGCAGTTACTTCTCAAGAAAGGGGCACACTGGTAACTGTGGTTGTAGCAATCAACGCTTTGGGAAATTCTGCACCGCCCATGTTCATTTTTCCTAGGAAAAATTACAGAGATCATTTCCTTAGAGGAGGGCCACTTGGTTCTGTCGGAGCAGCCAACAAATCTGGCTGGATGACAGAAAATGAGTTTGTTGTATTCATGAAGCACTTTGTTAACCATAGTCGTTGTACGGTGGAAAGACCTGTCTTACTCTTGCTGGATAACCACGGTTCCCATCTGTCAATTGAAGGAATATACAATTGGCAAAAGACAGTGTGGTAGTTATGCTGTCTTTTCCGCCGCACTGCTCCCACCGTTTATAGCCACTTGACCGCAGTGTTTATGGTCCCTTCAAACCTTTCATTAGCACAGCTCAGGATTCCTGGATGCGAAATCATCCAAGAAAATGTATGGCAATCTATGACATTCCTATTCTTGTTGCTGAAGCACTTCCAAAAGCTGTAAGTCCCACCAACATCTTAAGTGGATGTCGAGTTTGTGGCATTTTTCCTTTCAACAATGAAGTCTTCACAAACTTGGCTCAGGGCTAAATAAATAGACTTAGCCTATAGCTAGACTACCAATTTGATCAGATAAAAGTAGGCTTAGCTTTCTCAGTTCCTTCCGTTCCTTTCAGAACATTTGGTGACATGGCTATAAGATAAGAATAGCCTACGAATAGTAGGCCTTTAGGCCTAGATCAGTGTAGGCTACTATACTTATAAACTGTGGGGTAAGTTGTAACATATGGTACAACTTACCCCACATGCAGGTACAACCTGCCCCCACAAGGGATAGGTTGTAACATTTCAGTTGCCTTGTTTTTTTCGCAATTTGTTCTTATATGTTTAACTCGGTCACATAACAAGTATAATGACTATAATAAGCAATAAATAGGCTTTCGTTTTGCAATATTATTTGTTTCTTTAGCTCTTATTGTTTTCATACAACCAGACAAAATGTCGAAATTGTTACTTCCAACCCCGTTCTCCCCTATTATTGACGGTACCGGCATCAATATAGTTGGAAGCGCAGACTCTACAGATGCCAGAGATAGGCTGTTAGGCAGGGCTAGGGCTGTTACAGTACCTGTAAATTTTGAAGTGAGTAGGCCTACACGCTGACCGCGAGAAAAGCCAACTTTTTAGGCCCGAATTCTCTGACGACCCCTTTTTAGTCATCCGGTCGAAATCTTCCGAAAATGTCAAAATTTTCCCGTCCGAAAAAAAGTGTTGACCTTTTCCCGTTTTTAGTCGTTCGCTCCGAATTTCATGGAAAAACACCTAAACAGTAAACATCCGCGTGTACCCTGGTTTTGGGGAGGTGAGTAGACCTATACGATGCCGTTTTCCCCGGAGTTGAGTAGGCTATAATGCTGCATAGCCGCGTATACACTTGATTACAGCCCTGTAGGTAGGCTATGGTTAGGATTAATACTATCACTATTATTACAAGTTTTTGAAAGGCCAAGACCAGTCCCTATGTCGTGAAACTCCACGTGGAAGACACTTTTGCTGTTGTTTTGCAACCCAATGAACCCACCTGCTGAGTGTGTTAAATGCGGCATAGTTTATTCGCTTCATTAACATACATATTATATTGGTGGCTCCTACGGTATTAGTTGACGTTAAATGTTGTTTAGTAGTTTGCCAGAAGGAATCTGCTTGCAATGATCAATGATCTTACATCCGGTCAGTGTTACACCAGGAACAGTGAAAATGCTAATGATATTGCTAATGGACAGAGTTTCAAAACGATTTTCTGCTCTGACGTTTTGGAAACAGGCCTAATGATTTACGAACGGTTATAACTGACACGAATGTGCTGAGCTGCGAGTCGAACTGAGTGACACCTTCAGGGGCGACATCAAAATGACTGACTACAATTTGTTTTGAGCTCATTGTTTAACATCTTCTGCTGGCACCGTGTGCAAAGGAGCCTTCTGTATCAGCCCGCTTCTCTTTCATCTCAAAAAGGCCTACAAAGATACGATTTATGAAGGCTCTTGTTACGACATTGGAAACATAATGGTTGCGAAAGCTGGACCATTAAAAATGTGGATGACGAGAGGATAGAAGCTTTCGAGATTAGATGTCTAAGACAAATCCTGAGAGTATCCTGGACAGACAAAAAACAAACGTATGTGTATTGGAAGCGGCGGGAGTGGAAAGATGTCTGCTAAACTCAATCAAAAGAAGGAAGATGTCTTACTTCGGTCATCTGACGAGGAAAGAAAGAAGCTGTCTGGAAAAAGAGATTATCCTGGGTAGGCCTACAATACCGGGGAAAGAGCATAGGGAAGAACGAGGACGAGCTGTATTGCAAATATCAGAGACTGTTTGGAGCTGCCTTTCGATCAGATGATGAGGGAAACAAAGAATCGAGACAGACGGAGAAAACTTGTCCGTGGAGCGACCAACCCTCGATCCGAGGACGGTTAAAGACAAGACAAGAATGGATGGCGGAAACTGATCATACTTATACAAAATAATCATTTTCATGTACCTACTATATGCAATGTTAAGAATAGCTTAGGCTATGTGTTCGCAGTGGAATGAGAAAGCAACTTAGGTCAATGAAGATTGCTCTCACATCTTTCTCTTACAACAGATTAAATAGAATTCTGTTCTTCTATGTAGGCGAACTTACCTTCAAATTCACCAATCAAGTTTCCACAGGTTACATCGAGAATTTCGTCGAGTTCTGACTTTCTGAAGTGGAAATTGATGGACTGAATGTCTCTATCAATCGTAGGTTGGCATTGTTGTTCCAACTCCTTCGCTCTACGCATTAAATCTGAAAATGCGCCACAGATGTCACTAGGTGAACCATTTGCCATCAACTTCTGACAATAAAAACTGTAAGTTTCCAAACACGATAGATATGCATCGATGTCATCGGTTTCCATTTGAATTTCTTTCATTTTGACTTGTCTCGTCGAACACAGACTTTCTAAAAGAGAAGTTGCATGCTTATCTATGAGCTGTTTCAGTTCATCTATTCTATTAGTAACATCAGATTCTAATTTTTCTACTCTTTCCTGTATATCTTCCTTTACCAGCATGAGCGTTGTCTGTTTCATTTGAGCTTTGTCTCTACACTTATTTATTGCTTCTTCATTGCTTTCCATCTGTTTCCTAAACTCATCCACATATTTGTCAACATGGGAACCTTCGTGATTTTTATGGTCGTCAATGAAGCAGATGGCGCATACAACTGTTTTGCAATCACCACAATACACATCCAGAACCCTCTGTTTGTGTAGTTCACAAGCACTTGGGGCTAGATCTGTCATCAGCATTTGATCATCCTTGTATTCAATTATTGACATCAAACTATGATTCCGTGTTAATTTATTTTGTTTGTGTTCACTGCAACATGTTTCGCACAACTTCCTCTTGCATTCAACGCAGTTTCTATGAGCCACTGGATTGTTTTCTTCTTCCTGATCCACATTTTTTTCCAAACAAACAGAGCACAAGGCTCTTGATACCGTTGACCGATCGGAAGCCTTTGATGCCTGTAGCAACTTCTCAATGAAGAAATGCTTAGGCAGTCCACTAAACCCTTCTGCTGGAATCTTGAATTGTCGTCTACATATTGGACAAGGCATCTCATCTCCTGGTCCTTTGTTGGTCTTAAGTCCAGTCTCTTGGATGCATTTCATGCAGAATGTATGAATGCATGGCAATGCTTTCGGATCTGTATAAACTTCGGTGCATATGCAACATGTGGTAATATCGTCTACCTCTTGCAATTTAACATTACAGTCACTGTCTAAATCTTTTCCAGCCATTTTTAGAATATCTTCGATAGGCCTACTAAAATCGAAAGCACTTTCATTTTCACTTTTAATGCAGCGTAGTCGTATTTACCATCAGATCATTCAGATGTAGGCCTATGTACAGGTTTGATATATTCCGTGGAAAGCAATTTTCAAGTCATAGGCTCCATGAACTCTTACACAAAAGAGTCTACCTGATCGCACTTCTAACACCGATCGATCTGAACGAAATAAGTTAGGAAATAAAGTGTTAATAGTCGGAAGACTGATTGCGATGTTGCCAGTTGTCGATTCGCTAAACATAACTCAAAGTCAGATGATCAAAGTTCTCAGGTGACCTTTATCGACGTTGGCCTATATTGGGCACACCTAATTTAAGTGTGTAAACAATTTAAATATGATTTAGCGCAGGCATTTATTCAGAGCTCGAATCTGAAATCATCTCTGGTTTCTTTATGGCTTTCGGTCTATTGGCTGAAACCACCCACAATCCCACATATTAAAATAATTTTTGTAAATATGGCAAGTTGATAACATTCCTACTATGTGGCTGAAAGTTGCTGCAATCAGATTAAAACGTGTGTCTTATCATGTGTTGGTCAGATGTTTGGTCGCTACTGTAACAGTCATAAGTAGGTAATCGCAATCTTGTTCGGTTCTCTGTTAACCGATCAAATTACATTTTCATCCAGGTTCTGATATTGTAGATCCATCCCATTCTCAGTCTCCTTGTGTTCTTTATCCTGCAGCCGTACTTTGCACGATCTCATTTGACAGGCAGAATCCCTCCTTTCTCATCAGATGTCCGAAATAAGAAGTTTCCTCCTTTTTTGATCGAGTTGCACAAACTTAGGCTGCCGCTGTCTCCAACACTCGCTTGTTCTTTTTCCATTCACGAACTCATAGAATCTGTCCTAGGAATTTCATCTCGAATTTTACCTGTTCTTTCATTTTTATTTTTCTCGACAGTCCAGCTTTCACAACCAAACGTTGTGACTGGCCAAAGTAGGGCCTTCGTAAGTCGTACCATGGTAGCGTTTAGTTTTATCAACATTAAGGTCCCAGTGCACGGACAGTGCTATCTCGAGATTCATATCTTTGAAGTAATGCAAATATAAGGCAGATAAATGTGATCGATCTATACAGGTCTTCATCCTGTAGGCCTAGTTCAGTAAGTCTGTGTGTTTGTTTGTGTGTTAGCTATGCACGGCCACAGTTCTGCAATCGACCCAATCCTTCGCAGGGGGTGGGGTCGACACGACACAGGTTATTGGGGGGGAGGGGGGGGGTCGGCGAATCTCTGTCACCATGGGGGTCAGGGTGTGGTGGGACAAAAACCCTCATTTTCCCTACTTTTTCAGCCTTACCATGCATAGTTTCACACTTATTCACCTGAAACGTTGCAACTACACAGATTTTTACACGGGCCACCTCGCCTCGTGGGGATGGTGGGGGGATGGTGGTGGGGGAAGAAAGTTTTCCCGAAAACCAACATTTCACGGGTGGCTTACCAGTGGAGGTCGGAGTGTGGTGGGGTGTCGTGGGGTGTGGTGGGTGGTTTAAGGAGGTGGGGCGGGGAATGGGGGAATAAAAAACAGCAAATTAACGAGGGCTCATATCGCACAGAAACAGCGTAAAAGCTAGGCTATTTTCCACTTAACCTAAGGCCCTCGAATCACAAGTCGCATTCGCAATTAATATAAAAAATGACCTCGACTGCCACCAAAGAAAATTCAGCATATTTTGGAACAGTAATTGGTTAGTCCGTAAATCTAATATGCTTTGGTCGTGAATAGATCCTATATAAACTTTGACAACTGTCCTATTGACCAAAACACACAGTGAAAAGCCAACAATTCTTTCAAAAAATGATCAATAATTTCTGTAGTAGAATACCGCAACAATAAAGTCACTTATCTGCCTAAAAAAGCTTTCGTTTACAAAAAAAGTCAATCAGCGTATAGTAGGTTAAATAAAAATCTCGTCATCATCATCATCATCATCATCATCATCATCATCATCATCATCATCATCACCATCATCATCATCGTCGTCTTCGTCATCATTATCATCACCGTCATCGTCGTCATCTTCATTACCATCATCATTATCATCATCATCACCATCATATCATTATCAACATCATCGTCGTTGTCATCATCGTCATCATCACCATGGTTATCGCCATCGTCATCATCATCATCATCGTCATCGTCGTCGTCGTCATCGTCGTCATCCTCATCATCACCATCGTTATCGCCATCATCATCATCATCATCATCATCATCTTCATCTTCATCATCATCACGACAGCCACTTGGTGGCGATAGGTACAAATAAATGTTTTTCATTGTCCTCGGTTATTTTTCATGCAAATATATATATTCTAATTGTCGACAGGTAGCATACTGCGAGGCATCGTAAAATTATTAAGACCGACTATCTAAAAAATGAAGTAAGCAGTTAAGCACGTCACTGTAAATAGCCTACATAATTATTGTTGAAAGCTGATAAGCGTCTCTCTATTTCATATCCATACACTTGACGGGATACAACCCGTCCAGTCCAAGTCCAGTAAAGTTGTGGGGACGACGCTACGCTCTTTGTTATAACGCAGCGAAAGTATAAACATCGACAAACCAACCAAACTTACTTTTCTAAGTTAAAAGACACTCTTGATTAAGCAATATTTTTATGTTAATTATTTCTTTGAGTTTCTGGGACATTTTGTTAATGCTTACTAATTATTTAAAATGAAAAATCAAAATCTGCTGATTGTTCGATGCATTGTCAGCCACAAACAGTCGACCATTTGTCTCATCCAATAGAATCCTATTTGGATATCGCAATCCGTGGTCTTCTTTTCCTGAGAGGATTTCTTTTTGAAGTTTTAAATCTGGACGCAATAACAAGACTCGACTGTTCGCTCGTTCGACAACCATCACGAATCCATTTGCATCGACGGACAAATATGATGGTTCATCCATCTGTTCGACGGTAGACCCACGTTTTCCACCAAATGATCTTGTAAGGTTTCCATCTGCATCCACGATACATACCCTATCCTTATCATTACCAAAGAGCGAGCCATGACTGGTCACAAAATCGCCATTTAGCAGCTTTACAGCATGTAGTATATAACGAGAACATACACAGATTTATTTCTCGTATCAACTGCCCGTCTGATGAATACTCATTTAATTTATTTTTGCGATAAACAGCTAAAATGATGTTAGCTTCATATGTGACAGACAGACCGTATCCCCAATCATCTCCTGTTGACCAAATTCCAATTAAATTTCCCGTTGATTCGACTCTCAAGATAGGGGAAGGTTGCCAAAGATGGACCACGTAAGGATGATCGTCCGTTTTCGCCACAAATTACGAGAAAATAATTATGAAACACGGTCGTTACATAGATTAGGTATAGATACACCATTGGATGCAATAAAATTTTCATTTAAATATATATAATGAAAAATAAAAAAAAAATAAAAAATCGCTTAAGTGGTCCATCTTAGGAGCATGGGCGCCAAAGATGGACCATGGAAAAAATGTATTGTTAAAGGCAGAAAACAGTCTTAATTCATCAAACATTTCTGCTAAAATGAACTTACATTAAACAATACATATTATGCAATTTTTCAATAAATAATAAAAAGAGAAAAATATGAAATTGTCAATTTTTTTCATTAAAAAAACTTTTTTTTAAATTAATAAATATAAACAGAGAATTTTCAAATTTTTCTCAAACTTCAGCATTGTCCACATCACTGTCTATAATAAATTACAAATACTAGCTTAGTAGAATATATTTCAATAAATAATAAAAAAGAAAAATATTAAATTGTCAATTTTTAATTAAAAAATATAAACAGAGAATTTTCAAATTATTTTTCTCACAGTTCAGCATTGTCCACATCACTGTCTATAATAAATTACAAATACTAGCTTAGTAGAATTTATTTCAATAAATAATAAAAGAAAAATATGAAATTGTCAATTTTGTTAATTAAAAAAACTTTTTTTCAAATTAAAAACTATAAACAGAATTTTCAAATTTTTATCACAGTTCAACATTGACCACATCACTGTCTATAATAAATTACAAATACTAGCTTAGTAGAATATATATAGCAGTTAATTGCATTAGTAATAATGGACATCAATGATGATTGTACCGTGTTCATGCATAGTCGCCTAACATGGACCACACGTGGTTCATCTTAGGCAACTTGCACACACCCACTTCCAACCCATTTAACTTTTTAAGCAGTTTTGATATTGAATTTTCTGGCATGGTATCTTGTAAAGAATTGAAAAACTTAGTTCATAGACGAATTCCAAACTTTTCAGCAGGTCCGGCCTCGATTTTGTATTCATTTTACCCCCAAGCTATTATTAGATCAAGCAGTGTCAATTGACGTTTTGTCTGTTTTCTCGAAGGTTTTTCAGTATAGCGGATGTCTAATTATTTCATTCAATCTATCTTGTGACCTGCTAGATACGACAGCATCATATTTCAATACAGTTTCAATCCTTGTGGCCAATCACGGAGTGGTCCATCTTAGGCGCTGGTCCATCTTTGGCAACCTTCCCCTATCACTTGAGGAACCGCGTTCTATACTATTGTTGATGTATAGACATTTATTTCTCTCACAGGATACAATGTCCTTTGGATCGATCAATTCCTTCAGATTCCATCGACGGTTTAAACTGAAATCCATCGAATCATAAACTTCAACTTCCGAACTCTCATCGCTCACAACAAACAATTCTTTATCTAGGATCGCCAGTCCGCCAACGTCTTTGCCTTTTGCCTTGAACCTCTGTTTCTGCTTTTTATCGGAATTTGTTCTGATCGTCTGAACTAAAACTGGATCCGATTTGTATCGAAGTTCAGCTAAACACGCAAATAATAGATTATTAGCTATCTAAAGTAGTATAAAATAGCTACTATGGTTTCGAATTTTGTTATGTCGTTACCATGAAAGCATACTAAATAATTATCAATAATATCAAATGCTAAAGGCGCTCAAATAGGAAACATCCGAAACAGGCAGATGAGGCAGAAGACCGTGATACAGTTCATGATTTAATTTATGCATTGCAACCTTGTTTTTCGGAATTTTCCTATAGTAGGCTGGTGTTTGACTCCATCGCCGTGTTTAAGGTTCTTCGAGTGTCGGTGCAAAGTGTTACTGCAGGGGCATAGTGTCGTTCCAGCGACCGTTGGTTTGCCAAAAACTGCAGCCACGTGTAAATAAGTATAATTATATCATAGAAAAATTTATATCATCCTATTATAGGGCTTTTATGGTAGCTACACTTTTAATTATTGTTTTCTTACACTTATTTTATAAAAGGTTTAGACCTATAGCTATATAAGTAACACTGAGACTCGCTGCACTCGCATAAGACATTTGGCCAATAGCAACAAAACTCTTAACACAATAACATAACATAACATTGGTTAAGTGGTTCAGAAGACACAGGGTCTGTGTTAGAACGACTTGGCTCAAGGGCATTCTGTGCACCACACCGAATGGACCTATGTTAAACACGGCCCTGAGCGTCGGTTTAGCAAAATTTTTGCAATTACCCAAATTATATGCGCACAGTATGATCACGACCACTTCAACTTATGGCAGTCGACGTGGTCGTGGTCGTGGTCATAGGTGGGCAAAAAGACAGTTATTCAGCATATTTTGGTGCAGCAAATGGTTGCACCGGCAAATCGAATCTGTTTTTGGTGGTGATATTATGTACATGTAGACTATTCAAAATATCCTGTTCGTCGGCCGTCTATCGCCCGGGCTCAGCACCTTCAACTCGATGAATTCACCTTGCTGCTAGAACAATTCGAAACGTAGGCCTACAATACCCAAGTGATCATAGCCAGCGATCTCAACCTATATCTTGCAGCTCCTACTCTGCCTACAACTAACGCATTCTGCGCCATCACAGAGGATTTCGGTCTGACGCAGCACGTCGCTGGACCAACCCACCGGTGTGGAGGCTGGCTTGATATCATCCTTACACGTGATGACTGACGCTAACATCCATCCCCCCACCATATCCGACCATGGCCTCGTCATCGCCACCATCCCCTTCCTCCATGAAGAGCAAACATACAATGCTAAGC
Source organism: Lumbricus terrestris (assembly GCA_949752735.1). Lineage (NCBI taxonomy): Eukaryota > Metazoa > Annelida > Clitellata > Crassiclitellata > Lumbricidae > Lumbricus > Lumbricus terrestris. Next base: position 73,286,893 of record OX457037.1, read on the forward strand.
AGGTCCGGGGATAGCGTAGATCGGATCGTGAGGTCTTCCGGAAGGCCCTACTTGACATTCCCGATATCGTTGACCCATCCACAGTAGCCGACTTAACGGTCTCTGACATCTTTGACACCTATGAAACAACCATGGTGAGCTTTATAGACCGTCTCATGCCATCTCACTCGGCTAAAGGGCTTCACTTCAACACCTTGGTTTGACGATGAGTGCCGATCGAAGACACGCACGTCGCATCGAAAGACTTTACAGGCAAACTAAGTTGCCATCAGACCGATCTTGCTGGGTCAAATACATCCGCGGGATGCGAAGACACTACCAGGAGAAGGAGCAGACACACAGAGACTCCAAGATCACTCTACAGTCTACATGCCAAGGAGTTCCGAAAACTCTGGACAACTTTCAACGACCTCCTTGAGCGTGGTCGGGCTATTCCAACGCCCCTTCTTTTACAGCTGACAACTTCCTCGAATCCTTCACCTCAAAGATATTTTCGATTCGCGAAGCTGCATGTATACTGCTGGCTTTCCAGCCGAGGTTGGGTCGGGAGCGCTCCTGAGTAGTCTCCTTATTGAGGCGCTTTCTGAAATTTCTATAGGCCTAATGAGTTAATGAATGAATGACTAAATACACGCAGTTTCAAGAAAAATATTTTTATGAGGATAAACATTTTTAAAGCCGCCTACTGCAACAACAAAGTGATTGATTAACTAAACAAGCTTTCACGCATGAAAAATGTAAATTAGCACATGGCAGGCTATACATAATATTCCATCATCATCATCATCATCATCATCATCATCATCATCATCATCATCATCATCATCATCATCATCAACATCATCATCATCATCATCTTCGTCGTCACCGCCACCAACATCCCCACCATCAGTTCCACAGGACAGTCATTTGTTGGCGATCGGTGCACAAATAGATGTTCTCCATTTTCCCCGATCATAATAAAATTATGTCAAGCAAACATAATGGTCGAATAAGTGAAAGGTGATGTGTGGCTTCGCAAAATCATAAAGATCAAGGTTCTAAGAGAATTAAATAGGCACGTAAATGTAAGTGTGAAGCATTGAAAGCTGATAAGCATCTCCATTTTTTGTATTCATAAAGGCACGAGACTGGATACAACCCGTCTCAAGTCTTGCCAAATGTGGAGTCCTGGCTGGTGACAATAATCTCTTAGCTACATGTACATGTATAATACAGCGGCGTTAATCATCAACAATAATCCAGCAAACCAACTAGACCTATACTTCTATGTTTCAAGACGATCTTGAATAAAGCAGGCTATATTTGAAAGCAAATGTTTGCGTGTTCAAAAACATAAAGATAATGCTATTTAAATAATTATTTAAAGTCCAAAACTAAAATACGTTGGTTGTTCGGTTCGTTGTCAGCCACAAACAGCCGACCATTTATCTCATCCAGCACGATCCTTTCAGGACGTCGCAAACCGTTTTCTTCTTTGCCTGAGAGAATTTCTCTTTGAAGTTTCAAATCTGAATCCAATAGCAACACTCGACTGTTCTCTCGATCAGCGACCATCACGAATCCATTTCCATCGACGGACAAATAAATTGGTCGATTCATTTGTTCCATGAACGATCCACGTTTGCCACCAAAGGACTTCTTAAGCTTTCCATCAGCATCCATTATGCAAACCCTTTGCATATCATCAACATACAACGAGTCATGACTGATCAAAAAATCGCCATTGGTCAGCTCTATAGCATGCAGTAAACCAAGAATGCATGCGTCGGGCGTTAGATTAACGCTTCGAATCAGCTGTCCATCTGGTGAATACTCATTTAATTTATTCTTCCAAAAAACAGCTAAAATGACATTTGATTCACCTGTAACTGACAAACCGTATCCCCAATCATCTCCTTCTGACCAAATCTTTATTAATTTTCCCTTTTGATCAACCCTCAGTATTTGACTCGAGATCTCATTTGCACCGCAGTAATTGTTGATGTACAGACATTTATTTCTGTTGCAAGACACAATGTCCTTGGGATTGATCAATTCCTTCAGATTCCATCGACGCCTTGGACTGAAATCAATCGCATCGTAAACTTCAACTTCTGAACTCTCATCGCTCACAACAAACAATTCTTTGTCTAAGATCGTCATTCCACCGATGTCTTTGCCTTTTCTTCTGAACAACTGTTTGTGTTTTGTATCGGAATTTGTATTGATCGTCTTAACTAAAACTGGATCCAATTGGTATCGAAGTTCAGCTGAAAACAGAAACTAAAAACTATAGATTCTCTTAAACGCCATTGGTTGTACATTACAGTAGCCTAATAGGTATGACTTTTGGCATAGAACTATTATAGACGATTGCTCATATGGACGATTAGTCATAGGACTAGCAGTCGCACGGTCATAGGCCTCTAGAACCCACATCAGCAACATTTTGCCATTGAATAACTAGCTGTGGTACCCGCATGGGCGGAGAAAGTGATATTTCAGTTCTAGAAATAATTCACAATTTCAGTTCTAATTCAGTTCAAAGACTCCAATTTCAGTTCTAATTCTATTCCTATTCTGAAAATAATTCCTATTTCAGTTCTAATACAAGTTCTGAAATAATTTCAGTTCTAATTTAAGCTATGAAATAATTTCAGTTCTAATTTAAGTTCTGAAACAATTTAGTTCTAGGGGCCTAACACAGTTCAAAAATAGTCAGTTCTGAAATTGACAAAAATTCTTTGATTGTTAAGCATAGGTTCAACAGGTGCAAGTTGTGAAGACTCCGATGTTCAGACTTATGGTCAAAATTGACGTCCATCATCAATATCTCTAAGCTCACTTTTATTTTTTTAAGAGCAGATGTCTGACATTAGTGGTATGGGTTTTGAATCTTGAAATATGGGTATTGGTCTATCCACTACGTTAAAATCACCTACCCTTACAATACCCCAGCACAGGCTGCGATCCAAGTGCTACGACTCTGGCTGCAGTCTCTGATCCATTAATGGAGTTATAAATGAAACTCTGCACCCCGTTCCAAAATCAGAGATGCTCCAATAACCGTCCACAAAATAGCCAATAGATACCTCCCTTGCCCCCCCCCCCATCCTCATTTGTCTTGTCCTCAAGCATATACAGGGTGGGCCATAAAAAAGTAACCCCTGAGGTTTTTTGCCCATATCTTGGCCAAAAGTAAAGATTTCGAAATGAAATTTTACATGCTTAAAGATAATTCATATTTACACATGGCGGTCTGATTTCATCAAAATATTTCAAACAGAACAAAAGTCATACCACTCTCAGCGAGGCCACCCCTCGTTTTTTGACGATTCAAAAACGAAACGCAACAAAAAGTAACAAAAACACGATTTTATTAAGTCTCATCTCAAATAACTGTTGTTAATTGAACTTGGTAGTGCTTCACAACTTGTGTTCAATGTGCCCACCACCAGTGCCAAAACTTTTTTGAGTCTCTTTGCAAAGTTCTTGATGGACCTGTTGATTAATCTGACAGATTGCTTATTTACCAATTTGATTGTCATCTTGCTAAGTGACTTCTCAGTGACGTGCAGCTACGCTGGCACCCTGTTTCTTTTTTAAATGATAATAATAATTATCATCTGGCAAAATCAAGGCTATTTGATAACAAATATTTGAGATGAGACTTAATAAAATTGTGTTTTTGTTAATTTTTTTTGCGTTACCCTATTGAATCGTCAAAAAACGGTAGTGGCCTCACTGAATGTGGTATAACTTTTGTTCTGTTTGAAATATTTTGATGACATCTGGCCATCATGTGTAGATATGAATTGTCTTTAAGCTTGTAAAATTTAATTTCGATATTCTTACTTCTGACCAAGATATTGGCCAGAATAATTATATTTTTTTTCAACTTTTTGTTGCGTCGCGTTTTGGAATCGTCAAAAAAGGTGGGTGGTCTCACTAAAAGTGGTGTAACTTTTGTTGGGTCTAAAATATTTTGATGAAATCTGGTCATCGTGTGTAAATATGAATTGTCTTTAAGTATGTAAAATTTCATTTCGAAATTCTTACTTCTGGCCAAGATATGGGCAAAAAACCGTAGGGGGTTACTTTTTTATGGCCCACCCTGATAGGTAACGGTTAGATCCTTAATGTATAGCCTAATAGAAGTCCAGGTCTTATAATCCTATCTGCAAATATTATTATTGTTGCGAATTCCAATGAGGTGTCAAAATACCAATCGTCCCAAGAACGAAATGAAATTTTGCTTATAACATTTCTTATTTATTACTACAAAATACATGTAATACTATACATAACTTTTCGAATGATATCAATGTAGAGTAATACCATATTCGACTATTTTAGCTTTCATAAAGCCACTTTTAAATTGGACTAGTCAATCTTCATACCGAGTAATCTCAGTTTCTCTTGTTCATTCTCTTTTAACTCGTGCTTTAGTTTCTCTTTATGGTTCAAATTCTTCCCTCGGTTCTCTGCAACAGCAACATTTACTCATATTCAATCACGAAATTTCCAAATTTTATATGATCTCCGAAAGCGTTGTGTTATCAGACCAATAGTAAAAATGAGTCATTCTGAATCTATTATGGATTGTAGGTCTAGGCTAGGATGACCATACGTCCCGGTTTTTCGGGACATGTCCCGGTTTTTCGTGGTGCGTCCCGGTGTCCCGAAGACTTAATGAAAAGGGCAAAATTGTCCCGGTTTTTGGCAAGAAGGAAATTTTAATCTTGAAAACGTCAGTTTTATGTAAACCACTGAACAAAGTGTAATTTGTAACCTTAACAAAGTCGTAACGGAAGAGAAGATGTCGGGAGTATTTATTATATTACATCTTTATTAGGCTAGTGAGTTCAGTTGATAAATTGAAAGAACTATCAAGGAGTAACGAGAAAGAATTTATAATAGGCTATAGAGGCCTAAAATTTTAATGGCGGCTCAAGAACTATATATCGACTTCGGCAGGTCGCGCCTGGGTCGTAATTGTCGTTCGACCGCTCATGTCAGCACTGAAATATAGACCAATTTCCTTCGACAACTTAAATTGCTGTCAGTGTAATGCAGGGCTGTTTTTAAGGAATTTTTAGAACTGCACAAACCATTCTTTTCTTTCCCATCCTCCATGGTAAATTACTTGCAATCGGAGGACAACGACCTTTTTTGCTAGTTTTAACTGTACAGAAGTGCTTCTACAACGGCACAAATCCATTTAGAACTGCACATTTTGTGTACAACTGCACGTTAAAAAATGCCCTGGTGTAATGCGGAAATTTAAAAAAAATTGGATGATCGGGAACACATCCCTACCCAAAGCCCGTTTCACTGCTCGGCGCTGAACGCCTCGATCGGCGATCGTCCACCGGACGCTCCAGAAACATTAGGCCTAAATCTTACTCTGGACTAGATTGTACCCACTGGGCACCGATTGAGAGATGGTTCTCTATTACAAAAGAGCAGAGGCGGATCCGGGGAGGGGGCAAATTCAGACATTCCCCCCATTTGACCAGCTATTCTGGCTCGGAAAGTTGACGTGTCCCACCCCCATGAGTAGTTTCGCAGACCAATCTCTAACCCCACGAGGTCCGTACATGGGTTTAAGAACACTGTACGACAAAAAAGTCATCAGTTATTTTTGCTGGGGGAAATGGTATCATTTCTTGGGAATTCGACAAATGACTCAAAAAGGTCATCAGATTTTTGTTCGGTGAGCAAGACGAAATTTGTCCCTTGTCCATGACAATTTTTTTTGCTCCCTCGAAAATTTCTATATCCGCCTCTGTAAAAGAGTACTGCACTAAGTGCACTGACGACGAGAGCAGGCTGTAGATATCTACACTGAAATCTATGTTCAGCATTAGATTTAATTGAGCCTATAAAACTAGGCATTCGATCGTAAACCTGTGGCCCTGTAGTTATGGAATTAGCCTACAATTGATATTTTTCAAAATTGTCCCGGTTTTTGATGGCCAGAAAATGGTCACCCTAGTCTAGGCCTATCCATGTATTATGAATTCTGATTGATTATTTGATTGATAGTTGGAGTCGCATTTACAGGGTGGGCCATAAAAATACACCTAATGCTTTTTTAATATCCTGGCCAGAAGTAAAAATTTCGAAATTAAATTTTACAGCATTAAAGACACTTTAAATTTACACATGATGGCCATATTTCATCAAAGTATTTCAAACAGAACCAAAGTTATATCACTTTTAGTGAGACCCCCACTGTTTTTTGGCGATTCAAAAACGTAACGCACAAAAATATCTAAAAAATGATTTGATTAAATCAGATCTCAAATAACTGTTATCAAATGAACTTGGTAGTGCTTCCCAGCTTGTGTTCGATTTGTCCAGCACCAATGCTCAAACTTGTAAAAAGTCTCGTTGTAAAGTTCTGGATGGCCTTGTTGATGTGTTTCAGAGATGACTCTTCCAAGATCATCTCTAATGCTAGAATCGATTCTCTTTCTGCTCTTGGTTCTCGCTGCATAATGTGCATATTGTGGTATTTCGCCGCATATAGCTCTCTCTTCACTTGATAATCCATCGGCTTTTCCAATCCGGATATTTAGGGGCAATTGGGTCTTCACACGATTTCCTTTCATAAACGCCATGTTTCTTAACTCTCGATTTAACTCTTAATTTTTCTTTGCACTCACTGTTTGTCAGAGTAAGCAGTGATTATATCTTTAGCTCCAGGACCCCTTGCTCATGAAGTGCGTCGGAATACACATTTTGTCCTTCATTGATGTATTGGTCATTTTCATTTTGATAAATTTGAATTTCATTGATTTAATAGCAAAATCGTTCATCTTTATTTACCAACTTGATCGTCCTCTTAAACGTCTTCACAGTGAAGCACAGTACCATTTTCTGCGGTCGGCTTTGACGTAGGCCCTACACCTCTTCGAAAGTAGGGGAGTTTGAGGGCAAAGTCACGTTTTAGAAGTCCTCGTATCACAGAATTAAGACGTTCACGATCGCTTAAATTACCAAATCCTCACCAAGCAGGAGAGGAGTTATTGCATAAGCTTGCACCATTCGGGCGACAATGGTAGAGCGAACTACGTCGAATATCAAATGTAGATTGTAGACGAATGACATTAAACCCTTTGGCGACCAAGACAAGCAACGCAAAAGGAACTGCTTTGCTTTACAGCATAAGATTAATATGCAAAGAAACCTGATTCTTTCAGAAATTGTTACACCCAGGAGCTTAACATAAGTTTCCCGTTCAGTGCCAGCAATTTTTGGAACAATCATTGTGACATTAGTTCTGAATTGGGATGTGTAATGATAATGTCACAAGACTTACTAGTATTTAAACAATGATGCAACCCAAAATTACCATTTAGCATTTAGGCCTAAGCCTTGTCCCAGGTTTCACAGCCATCAGGAAGTGTGTGCTTCACTTTTTGGTATGCTATCATCATTCAGCCAACATTCCATTTTATTGTCCATTTTAAAGCGATTTGTGATTCAATAGCTATTGTAATCTGTAGGCCATAGGGCCTATATGAGTTGTTTTACTTTCCGAGAATGTCAATTATTTACTTTGTTCCACAAATTGACGTAATGTGATTCTTTTTTCTTGCTTCGAGTCAACATCTTCTGAAAAATAACAACCGTTATTTACAGCAGGCCTATCCATCATTCAGAAGCTCAACCAGTACATTTTTCTGGGGTGCTAATATTGTTTGCGCCGACTTGGGGTCTGGTGGAGCCGCTGGAGCGTCGTAGGCTCCCACAGCGGGGTCTGGGGCGGAACCCCAGAAACCAACGCATTTTTAACAGTTGACACCAGCTATATAGAATACGCTTCAGGTTCTTTGTTTGCCATCTCTTTCTAGCTGCACAGTAGTGCTTCTACAACTGCACAAATTCATTTAGAACTGGATATTTTGTCAATAACGGCACGTTTAAGAAACCCTCCCATCAAGTGTGTTTAAATTTCCACACTGTAATGGTAGCATTTTGCGCTGTCTGATAAACGAAATTTCTCATAATTTTATTGCTGTAATACATGGTTTAACACTTCAATAAATGTCCTATCCCATTGTTTTAAATTTTCTAAATTCCCACAGTGTGATGGTAGCCTTTTAAGCTGTTGGCCTAATCTTAATAAAATTGCTCATTTTTGCAATGCTGGTAGTCATGCATTGTAGTTTAAGACTTCAGAGTGTGGCCTTACAATTGCTCTTGATTAGCACACTGTATACCTAGCTTCTTAAGCTGTCATCTTAACAAAATCACTTTCTATTTCAGCGCTCAGAGACGTGGTTTAGGGTTTTAATAAATGTCTGCGCCCGTTGCTTAATCATTTTTTAATTTGCAGGCTGTTATAGTAGCATATTAAGGTGTTATCTCAACTAAATTGTTCATTATGGATACGCAGTGGATAGCATTGAAAAATCTATACTGTTTTTATGAGTGTTTCTAAAAATTGGGGAATATAAGCATCTCCGACCCCACCACAAACTCTGGAGGAACTGACCAGTGGCGGCGCTGGAGGACTAAGCCTCCCTAAAAAAGGCCATTCATTTTTTCTCCCATGTAAAAATAAAAAATTTGGACGATTTACCCTCTTTAGCCCCCCAAAACTGAAATCCTGGCGCCGCCACTGGAACTGACCCATCTGTCCCTCTAATTTTCCTCTCATGGATTTCAATAAATACGTTTATAATTATTACAATAAAATTCTTTATGTATCAATTTCAGTAACTCAGTTTTTCTGCAGCTGGACACTTAGGCCTATAATGAATAGCTGCAGATGTAGGTAAAATTAGGTCTATCCTACAGGGTGGGCCATAAAAAAGTAACCCCTACGGTTTTTATCCCATATCTTGGCCAAACATGAGAATTTTTAAATGAAACTTTACAGTCTTAAAGGCAATTCATATTTACGTACAATGGTCAAATTTCAAAAAAATATTTCAAACAGAACAAAAGTTATATCACTTTTAGCGAGGCCACCCCTCGTTTTTTGACGATTCAAAAACGAAACGCAACGCAAATTAGTTTTTTGCTAATATCTTGGTCAGAGGTAAGAATATCGAAATGAAATTTTACAGGATTAAAGACAATTCATATTTACAAATGATAGTCAGATTTCAGCAAAATATTTCAAACCCAACAAAAGTTATACCACTTTTAGTGAGGCCACCCATCGTTTTCAGACTTTTTTGAATCATCAAAAAACGTAGGGTGGCCTCACTAAAAGTGATATAACTTTTGTTCCGTTTGAAATATTTTTATGAAATCTGGCCAACATATGTAAATATGAATTGTCTATAAACATGTAAAATTTCAATTTGAAATTCTTACTTTTGGCCAAGATATTGGCAAAAACCTACTTTTTTGTTGCGTTACGTTTTTGAATTATGATCCGGTGCAGGCCTAATGCAAATGCATGCAATATACATGTACGAACATTTCAGTTAAAACCTTGTATGCCGTTTTTCTCAACAACTTTACGAGATAAAATATTTTGAGATTACCATTGTGTTCAGCGCGTCAAATTCTATAGAAAATCTTTACAGTTTTCTTGGAAGTAAAAAGTTAAAATTTGTTGTCCAGTGAATTAATTTTAGGATAAGAAATTTGACTATGCTATTATAATTATGATGTAGTGTCCTACGTAGTTACGGAGACCCATAGAGTGCATGCGATTATATTTATTTATCTATCTAATCAGATATCCTTGAAAATGAAGATTTCTGTGAATTAGCGAAGTCGCGGAAAATGTGCCATTTTCCAGGCACAGCGTGGAGGCAATAGTGCACGAACGAATTGTTTCACCTTCATGAATGACATGAAAAATGCGTGATTGACTTCAATTAGACTTCAAATACGTGCACTTATGTGGTTTGGCGTTTAAATAGGTCTACTACAACTAGCCTACATGAGCTCACAAAGTCTCAATAAATTGTGCTTGCGTGCAGTTCTACGCACAAAGGTCAGTTGCAAATAGGGCACTTTTATTCTTTTAAATGAATTTGTGCAACTGTAAAAGCATTTCCGTGTGGGAGTTATAAATAGGCTTAGATATAACATAAGTAGGCCTATGCTCATTAAAGGGATGAGAACAATTAGTATGTCTATACAGATTATCCTCAAGTCTGTGTCTGTGCAGCAGGTGCCCTGTGAGAATTTTGTTCTTTGTGCACACTATAATCATGATTAAAATGGGGAAATAGTATTGCTTGTGCGATAATTGCTCAAGCTTGTGAAACTGCTTAGAAAGAACAAAGCGTAGTCTACTTGCCATCAAATTCACCAATGAAGTTGTCACAGCCTGCATCTAGAAACTCCTCGAGTTCTGACTTTCTGAAGCGAAAATTGATGGACTGAATATCTCTAGCAATTGTAGGTTGGCATTGTTGTTGCAACTCCACGACTCTACGAGATAGGCCTGAAAATGCGCCACATATGTCACTAGCTGATCCTTTAACCATTATCTTCTGACTGTAAGAGTTATATGTTTCTAAACATGAAAGATATGTATCAACATTATCTGTTGCCATTTGGATTTCTTTAAGTCTGACTTGTTTTGCCGAACACAGGCTTTGTAAAAGTGAAGCTGCATGTTTGTCCAGCAACTGCTTTAAGTCAGCTACTCTGTTCGCTACATCACATTCTAAATTGGTCGCTCTATTCTCTATATCTTCTTTCACCTCCAGAATCAATGTCTGTTTCATCTGAGCTTTATATCTGCACTCATTTATTGCTTCTTCATTGCTTTCGATCTGTTTCCTAAAATCATCCACATATTTGTCAACATGAGAACCATCGTGATTTTTATGGTCGTCAATGAAGCACAATGCAGACAACTGCTTTGCAATCAGCACAATATATATCCAGAACCTTTGGTCTATGCCGTTCGCAAGCACTTGGTCGTAGATTGGTCTTTGCATTTTCGACAGTTTCATATTCATTTAATGACATCAATTCGTGATTCTTTGTTAATTTAAATTTCCTGTGTTCACTGCAACATTCGTCACACAACTTGTGCTGGCAATCAACGCAATATGTAGCAGCTATCGAAGTCTCGGTTCCTTCTTGTTCCTTACTTTCTTCTAAACACAAAGTGCATAAGTTTCTTGATATTGCAGATGGATCTGGACCCTTTGACACTTGTATCAGTCTCTCAATGAAGAAATGCTTGGGCAGTCCAGGAAATCCTTCTGGAGGAATCTTGAACAGTTGTCTACAGATTGGACAAGGCATCTCATCTCCTGGTCCCTTGTTGGTTTTAAGTCCAATCTCTTGGATACATTTCATGCAGAATGTATGAATGCATGGCAATGCTTTTGGATCTGTGTATATTTCGGTGCAGACAGGGCCGGCGCCAGAGTATTTGGCACCCTAGGCGAACCTGTCGCACTGCGCCCCCCCGCGCCCACGGCAACTAAGATTGAATTAATACTAACTTTCACAAAGGAATGCTATGGTGCCTTTTGTTTTAATTCGTATTTGCATTCAATAGAAAGAAGAAGAATAGAATAGAACATGTATAATCCATATAATGGTATATTCGTTTATACGGAATTATACCGGTAATGTAATTTCAAAACTTCATTTTTCGCGCTTTTGCTTTAGCAAATGTAGAAACGAGTTCCATCAGTTCAATGTCTTTGGCAATGTCATGTTCAATTGACAGAGTAGCTAGTCCAACAAGTCTTTCTTGTAGCATGGACGTTCGCAAATATGTTTTATCAGTTTGAGCTTAGAGAAGCTTCGCTCACCACTAGCCACAGAAACTGGAAGTGTCAAGAAAATTCGCAGAACTATAACAGTGTTGGGGACACTATCTGTTAGATTATTTTTCAATATAAAGTTTATTAGTGGTAATCTATCCTTTTAGCGTCGGTAATTATTCGCTAGTTGCAGCATTGTTATTTTTAATCAATCCAACTTCTCGTTTGGCGAGAATCCTTTTCATCGATCCAGCTTCTGTTTAGGCAAGAATTAGTCTGATCAATCCCGCTTCTATTTTGCCAGCAAATACTTTTCATCAATATAACTTTTATTTAATTCAAAATTATTGTTCGTCAATCCAGCTTCAATTTCAGCAGGATTGTTTTGATTAATCTCACTTCGGTACTATAATTTTAATTCACCCTTTTTTTCGATTTAATTTCGCCAACTTCTAGTTTGTCCAGAACCATTTTAATCGATCCAGCTTCTGCTTAGACAAGAATTTGTTCGATAAATCCCGTTTCTATTTTGTCAGTATATATTTTTCATCAATTTTACATTGAAAATTATTCTTCATCAATCCAGCTTCAATTTCAGCAGAATGACTGCACTAACCCTAAAACTAACCCTAACCGACCCTCACGACGCCTAACCTGAGCCCTAACCGACCCTCACGTGCAAATCCCGCTTCTACTTCGTGAGGAAATATTTTTCATCGAATTTCTATTTCTGTGGGGTCGTACACGAAACCTACATCGACACGCTGAAATAAATAAAAAGGGTGAATTAAAATTATAGTACCCTCACTTCTATTTCATACAATTTATTTGTATCAATCCGACTTCTATTTATCAATGATTATTTTCCTCAACCCGACTTGTGTTCGGCCAACGCTAAAACCCATGCAATGGCGAATAATTACCGACGCTAAAAGGATAGATTACCTTATTAGTTTAGTACATCATGTGGCGATGTACACCTTGCAACTCGTCTTGAAATGGCTTTCAGTTCACTGCTTAGATCAACTGCATCAATATCTTTGGAGTCTCCATGCTGCAAAGCTTTTTCAAGAATCCCGGTCGGTCGGTTTATCAGAGATTAATTTCTCGGATCTTTACTGCGGGTGGCTCGGTCGCAATATAAACGTGGAGTAGCGGTGGTGAAGGATCTCACCCTCAGGGTCGAGGCCATAAGACAGCCGCTGTATAAATATGCGATTACATTTACATTACATTACATTTACATTTATTTACATTTGTACAAAAGTAAAACTAAATATCTTACCTAAAGTATTTAAGTAGCCAGTCGACGACAATCGAATTTCAAATATTTAATTTATTTTCAATTTTCAATATTTATGTTATATTTACACGCCAGATTTTGATTTCGAAATGGCGTCACCGGATGTGGCGTTATTTCCTATAACGTAAGTAAGTATACTATGCAATTCCTTTCATCTAGCGGGGGAAAATAAAATGTAATATATTGCAATAAAACTTTAAATATTAATATAAATTAACAAAAAATTAAAAAATTTCAGTGCCACTGTGCCGCTCCCAGAAATTTGCCGCCCTAGGCGGCCGCCTAGTTCGCCTAGTGGTTAAACCGGGCCTGGGTGCAGATGCAGCATGTAGTAATATCGTCGACTTCTTGGTTTTTAATATAGGGTGACACGAAAGTTCGTTCACCGTTTTCAAAATGCGTTATCTCAGTAACGGCTTTATATTTCTGTATAATATTTAGTCAGTGTATACATCTGTCAAATGAAAGATACTGGTACAAATTTGATTATGATCCGGTCCGTTTTCGCCATTATTTATAAGAAAATGTAAAGACGGCCAGTTTTCGCGGAAAAACTACGTTCATCAAATTAACACAATAAAGAAACTATGTGTATACGCCTAGCCTCGTATACAAGCGTGACAAGACACTGTTGTTACATATATAGGACATACACAGACGTAGGCTATTAGCGTACAGTGTCTCCTTTCTGCTTAATGACAGCACTGACTCTATCCGGCATAGGAAGAGTACCGTACGTTCCTCCTGCTCCACAGATGAAGTTTAGTACGTGGTGATGGTTTGGGGTGGGATGACTGCCAGAGGTCTCACTAAACTTCAATTTGTGCCAAATGGTACCAGACTGAACTCGCAGTACTATGTACATCACCAACATTCTCGAGCAGATCGTGAAGCCAGCGTTCGAGAGAGAAAATGATAACGGCAGTGTAATGCAACGAAAGTTATTTGTTGACAATGACCTAAGAGTATATCAGCAGGATAGCGCACGCTATCATGCATCAGCTGTGACGACAAAGTGGCTAGACGACAACCTCTCGTCACACATAAAGCCGAAGGATTGTCCACCCAACTCTCCGTATCTCACTCCTATTGAGAACTTGGGGAGTATTTTATAAAGATCTTGAGCCAAAGAACGCTGGTCAGCTCAAGCGCCACCTCCAACGAGGGTGGAGATCGATAGCAGTTGAGACACTTCAGAGACTGATCCAGTCATGCCAGATAGAGTCAGTGCTGTCGTTAAGCGGAAAGGAGATAGCCTACTGTACGATAATAACCTACGTCTGTGTATGTCCTATATAGGTAACAATAGTGTCTTGTCACGCTAGTATACGAGGCTAGGCGTATAGGCCTACACGTAGTTTCTTTATTGTGTTAATTTGATTAACGCAGTTTTTCCGCGAAAACTGGCCGTCTTTACATTTTCTTATAAATAATGGCGAAAAAGGACCGGATCATAATCAAATTTGTACCAGTATCTTTCATTTGACTGATGTATACACTGACAAAATATTATAAAGAAATATGAAGCCGTTACTGAGATAACGCATTTTGAAAACGGTGAACGAACTTTCGTGTCACCCTATATTACACTGGTCAACAAATTTTAACTTTTTTTTTGTTTCCGAAAAATCTTTGACTGTTTTCTATAGAAGTTGACGTGCTGAACACGGTGGTGTTCTCAGAATTTTTGTATCACGTAAGGTTTTTGAGAAAACGGGCATGCAAGATTTTAACTGAAATGCTTGTTTATTGCATATTACACTGGTGAACAAATTTAAACTTTTTTTGTTTCTGAAAAAACTTTGACTGTTTTATATAGAAGTTGACGTGCTGAACACGGTGGTGTTCTCAGAATGTTTGTATCACGTAAGGTTTTTGAGAAAACGGGCATCTAAGATTTTAACTGAAATGCTTGTTTTTTGCATATTATCCACTGGTCAACAAATTTAAACTTTTTTTGTTTCTGAAAAAACTTTGACTGTTTTCTATAGAAGTTGACGTGCTGAACACGGTGGTGTTCTCAGAATTGTTGTATCACGTAAGGTTTTTGAGAAAACAGGCATGCAAGATTTTAACTGAAATGCTTGTTAGCCTTGTTTATTGCATATTATCCACTGGTCAACCAATTTTAACTTTTTTTGTTTCCGAAAAAACTTTGACTGGTTTCTATAGAAGTTGACGTGCTGAAAACGGTGGTGTTCTCAGAATTTTTGTATCACGTAAGGTTTTTGAGAAAACGGGCATGAAAGATTTTAACTGAAATGCTTGTTTATTGCCTATTATTTTCAATATACTATAATTTAATTTCATTGTAAAACAAATCTTTATGACAATTCTTCCTCATAATATTATGTGCTGATGATGACTGTATCACTTAGTTTCCTTTCCTATTCTTGCCCGAGAAACCAGAAACATTAGGGAGACAAACTGATCAGCCCGTCACAGTCATAATCTTTCTGCTCTCGCCAGACCATCGGGACGGCATACAGCATTGCTTTCGCAGGACCCCCGGAGTCAAACTCTAAGATCTGCTGCAGCACATCTTCCACAGCAAATGAGAGGCACGCATTCCTTGGCTTTCTCTCCAGTCTTGCAACCAAAGTACAGCTCAAAGCTTTATTGACAAGTTCAGTCACTGCGTGTCTCTGAGGATTACTCATATAGCATAGCCTACTCTCCACAACTGTATCAAAATGTGCATGTATCACATTTCATGCAACACTAGCGAGATATTTCTGCTGCCAACAACCGTCTTAAAATATATTATAATTTAAAGCTTATCTGTATATAAACTGGCTAACTTGTTATACATCTTGCATACATGTAGACCAAACTAAATTTTGGAAATACGACATCAAACTACAAACAAACTGATGTCAACTTCCTCAGTAAGATATACATGTAGGCCTATGCAGAGAAGCGGCTCTAATAGTGCTTAGAACTTTCGGAGGAAGATTTTAACCAGCATTAATGCATATGCAGGCCCAAGTTTATATTTTATTATGCAAGACAAACATATATGTAAACTGTCCTAAGTGCATGCCTGGACATACCTCAGTTACACGAAGCTTATTATAACGTTATATCTGAAAAATGGAAATAAATATAAAAATTGAAGATTTCTCAAAAACGGTACGTGCTGGGACAATTTCAAGGTCATTTTCGTGATCAGCAGCAGAAACTGCATAAGAGACACCTGAAAGTGTTCAGGAAACAAAATCACTGTTGACCAGTGTTATCGTCACTGTTCAAATCTTTCGCAGCCATTTTCTAACGAACACGGATTCAAATTCGAAAGCACTTTCAATATTTTAGTACGTAAACCTAATGGTCCTTTGCAATCAGACGTATACGCATATAATAATACCGCCTTAAAAGAATTTTGATCGAATTACCAAAACAAACTGCTTAGAGTAATACTCTGTCTCTTAGTAGATCTAACATCGGTCGAACTGACGGTAGGCCTATACTTTGAAAAATAAAAGTGCCAATTTAAACTGAAAGATTTAATGCCACGTTGGCTGCTGCTATTTGCCGAGTCGCTAGATATAACTCAGGTCATACAAACTACGCCTTTAGTACCTGCACCTAGGTTCGTCAATAAAGCAAATGAATACTATTTTGACCCAAGAATTTACTCTTATCTACGATCCCATGCACCAGAGATTTTTTATTGTGCAGTTCCACACAAAATTCTATGCAGTCGTAGAAGCACTTTGACGCAGTTAAAAATAATAAAAAAAAGCATTGTTATCCGATTGGAAGTAGGCTTAATCTACAACGAGGGGGTTGGGAAGGGAAAGAAGGGGTTGCTCAATTATAAAAATTCCTTGAAGGAAACCCTGTGGTGCACGGGCCGTGCTAGCTGGAGGTTCGTATCTACGAAATAAACCAAACATCAGACAGTGAAATGTCATCGCTCCATATTATTATAGGCTACTGACTGTGTACTGTAGACTAAGTAGTGTGAAAGCAAGTAAACTCGGCACAGTTTGACCTGTTTTCTCTCTCTGCGCTGCTTGTTGTCCTACATAGATTTTATCTTATTATATTATTTGCAGTGTTCACATCATTAACTTGGTTTGGCACTCCTAAACAGCTTCAAGAACTTGACTACACACTACTCTCTCAAACTTTTACTCACTTCAACTTCTCCTCTAGTGTTCGAGACCTAGGTGTCACCCTAGATCAGCGTTTCCCAAACTTTTTGGGCCACGGAACCCTTGGTGTCCTAATATTTTCTTACGGAACCCTACTATCAACTAAACGAACTGAAGCATGCATATTGCCTAAGAAGCATACTAATAATTATGGGTTACATAAACACTGTTGTAGAAAGTTTATTTTTCTTATCTGAAAAATTAAGTTGAACTGTTTTGAAAATCATGACTCCTGTATCACAATATCGAGAGTAGCGCCCATGAAGTCTAAAATACGAACAGCCCTTTTTTCTTCTTCTTATGCATTTTTCTACTATTGGCTTGACACTGTCTTGAAAGCTGTATTCTTATTGTCATCGTAATCGTAATCGTAATCTCCTAATATCTAAAGCGCCACTCGAAAGCCAAGCGGGGCACCGGCTTATTCACGAGCGCTGAGTTGAGTCAAAAGGGTTGTTAAGAGTAGTCCATGGTGGTCCGGGTCGAGTTATCGGATGATCAGAGGAGTTGATTCGAACAGCTACTAAGGTGGGTGTCGTCTGAGCCTGGAATTGGAGGGCGGATCGAGGATCAGATGAGACAGGACATAAGAGTTCTTGAAAAACAGTGTCTAGTTTTGAATGAAAAACCCGCTCGAGGTGTGATGGATAGAGGAGCCTGAGGAAGGTGATGGTGTGTGCATTAGTAATGATGGAGGAGGAACTGAAAAGGATCGGAACTCATGAGCAGGCAGATCAGATTGTCAGCTGTAGGCCTATCATATAATAAACCAAGAAGAGAACCGAAGATTACGATACAGTCACTGAATTTTGGTAAATTTTTACACTAACCAATAAAATTATTATTTGTCACACTACGCAGTACGATAATTTGACTTGACGGTACCTTTTAAGCTGCTCAGATTAGCTTCGGTCGGGATAACGATAACAAAGATGGCTGAGGTCCTGTTCAGATTTAAATACAGCTTTGGCCCAAGTAGCCTATGTCTCAGCAGTGATCGATGTCTAAAAATTGTAACTGGATTTATAATGGGCAATGAAAGGTCGGATAGCCACACAATTAATGGGCTAGGACAAAACACAAAAGTCGATCGACTGTAGTTTCACAGTTTCAGTGCATTTTGAAATTTTTTCGATTAGGCTATTTACAACTTCTCGCGGAACCCCTGCGATCGCCCCGCGGAACCCTTGGGTTCCGCGGAACCCACTTTGGGAAACGCTGCCCTAGATAGTTCCCTTACCTTCACTGAGCACACTGCCAAACTTACTCGCTCTTCCTACTTCCAGCTAAGGAGTCTCAAGGCCAGTGGCGGCGCCAGACACTTTTTGTAGCCAGGGCATAGCCAGGGCAGCCACACAAGTAACCAGGGCAGAGGGTGAGTCGCGTGTTCGGTAGTACGGTACGGGCTCACATAGGCCTATAATTTATCGCTACCGTGCATGCCATATCACCCCCCTACACTATTAGGGTTGGCTGGTCAGAGGATCAAATGGGCGAAGCCATGAAACCGAACACTTTGACATTTGAAGAGCAAATCTTAGAATCCCTATACAGGGTGGGCCATAAAAAGACTCCCTAAGGTTTTTGCCAATATCCTAGATAGAAGTAAAAAATTAATCAAATTTTACAGGTTTAAAGACAATTCATAATTATATATGTAGAGTGGCCAGATTTCACTGCAATATTTAAAATAGAACAAGATATGACTTTAGTGAGACAACCGACTTTTTGACGATTCAAAAACATAATCCAACAAAACGTAGCCACAAACGATTTTTTATAAGTCTCATCTCAAATAATAATATTATTGCTATCAAATGAGCGTGATAGTAGGCTACACCACATCTTGTGTTCAAAGTGTCCACCAACAATGTCCACACTTGTTTTGAGTCTTTTGCACAGTTTTTTAATGGACTTGGTGATGTGTTCCAGAGGTAAATCTTCCCAATCAGCTCCAATGCGACCATCAATTTTCATTCTCTTATCGTTCTTGGTTTTGGCTGCAGAATAAGGTACATGTTTTTCTAGAACAATATATAGCTCTCCACTGTTGATAAAAATCATCGGGTTCAAATCCAGATATTTGGAACCATTGGTTCTTCTCAATGAAAACAATACAGTAGCCTAATATTGACGTTGAACCGATCTCCTTTCATAAACGGCACATATCTTAACTCACTATTTCAATAAATTATTTAGCTCTTCACTTAGGCTATCTGCAATCACTGTTCATCAGATTAAGCGGCGATTATAGCTTTATCTCCAAGGCCTTGCTCATGAAGTGTATGAATAAAAATTGTGCCTGCCATCGACACCTTGGGCATTTTAATTTGATAGAAATTTCGATTTTATTATCTTAAAAACAAATTTACTAATCAGAAAATTCTTTATTTACAAACTTAACAGTCATCTTGCTGAATGATGTCACAGTAGAGTGGTCCACAAGTCACAGGCAAAAAATTAAGTTTTTAGAATTCTTTCTCCACAAGGCTTATTTTTGTTCACTTGGGGTAGATAGTCTCCCTGTAAAATTTCAGCCTGATTGTACAACATTTAGAGGTCAACCCATTCTGAACATTTTACTTGAGTGCTAATAATGTCTTTTCGTCGTGTTAAACGTCGTTATTATAACAAAAAGCTTCTTCTAATTTAAGATCCTATACCCAGAGCACTGGCTATTGGAAAAACCAGTCTCTCGGTTATCTACTGCAAGATTACCACACAACCTGCATGCACAGCAACTGCTTCAGTTTCATCATATTACTAAAAGGGAGGCCCCTTCAGGAAAGTTAAAAAATGGCCTGTGATGCAGTTATTTGTATTTGGGTGCTTGCTAGAATACCAACACAGCTGGTTGACCGGTGTGTCAGGAAACTGTCAAAGCTTTATCAGAAGTACATAACTCTGAAAACTCACAGACCATTAAAAGAGAAAGTGACAGGATGAAAGAAGACAATGTTCACAGGTGATCTTCAAGAATTGTTCGATATTGCCTCAAAGGATGTGATGACAGAAATCCTGCAAGACTAAGATAGGGAAATCCTTCGAATACAAAGATGAGACGTATTTTTCAGCAGCATGAGTGGAGTAAACTTGATGACAGCAGCAAAAGAAAGCAGAAAGAGGCAACAGCGAGAAAAAGAGAATGGTGAAAATTGATATGAAGAACGCAAGACAAAGGCAGCAATGAAGCAGTAGGTGAACTTTCTGCGTTGGCATCTAGTCAGGATTCAGAAGAAGAATTTGATTGCATTGATGAGTATGAGATCACTTAGTCATAGTACGTATTCGTCTACACTCTACAGTGGCTGCATACACAGCTGCTGCTGCTAACTGCCTTATTTCCAAAAAAATCAAAGAGCATCTTCCAGTCCTCTTTAGTTTAGTAGTTGGTGCATTGTATCGTGTTGGCCTTCCAGACCGTGATGCTTTGTTTGTAGATGGAGCTGCCACACTGGCGATTAGTTATGACATTCATTTCAGAAATCGCATTATCCAGAAGTTCGGTATAAAAGAGAGACAAGAAGCAGCTGCAATGGAGGAAAAAAGTGCACACTGACAGGCCTGCTAATACCTCACTGAGAAGGCAAAATGTTGAACACCATCGACGGATCAAAGAAAATTATGGGCCGCATAGCTATTATTGTCACTGGAAATTGTCAGGAAAAACTCTTGGCAATCCCATAAATGGTGAGCGGCATACAAGAAGGTGACTCTCAGGCCAAGACTAGAGTTGAAGTAATTGAGAAATGGAATCCCCCCCAGACATCGCTCAATGTCGCTCAGGTCGTACATTAACCATTGCGGAACAATTTATCTACTTCTGTCCAGATAACATAAAAAGTGTCAAATGGGTTGACCTCTAAATTTCATTTATTTTCATTAAAAAAAATTGTGATTATTACAATCATGATAATGAACAAAACAAGCCTTGTGGAGAACTGAAATCTATTAGATGAATTTTGTGGACCAGTCTAATGTCACAGCGACGTGCAGCTATGCTGGTACTGCTTTTTTCTCTAAATAATAATACCGATTTTCTGTCAATAACAAGTTTATTTGACACCAATTATTTGAGATGCTATACTTAATAAATTCGTTTTTCTTACTTTTTGCTGCGTCATGTTTTTGCATCGTCATATACAGGGTGGGCCATAAAAAAGACCCCCCCTAGGTTTTTTGCCAATATCTTGACCAAAAGTAAGAATTTCGACATGAAATTTTACACTCTTAAAGACAATTCATATTTACATTTGATGGCCAGATTTCATCAAAATATTTCAAACAAACCAAAAGTTATGCCACTTTTAGGAAGGCCACCCACCGTTTTTTGACGATTCAAAAACGCAACGCAACAAAAAGTAGGTTTTTGCCAATATCTTGGCCAAAAGTAAGAATTTCGAAATGAAATTTTACAGGTTAATAGACAATTCATATTTACATATGATGGCCAGATTTCATGAAAATATTTCAAACAGAACAAAAGTTATATCACTTTTAGTGAGGCCACCCACCGTTGTTTGACTTTTTTTGAATCATCAAAAAACGTAGGGTGGCCTCACTAAAAGTGATATAACTTTTGTTCTGTTTGAAATATTTTTACGAAATCTGGCCATCATATGTAAATATGAATTGTCTATTAACGTGTAAAATTTCATTTAGAAATTCTTACTTTTGGCCAAAATATCGGCAAAAACCTACTTTTTGCCGCGTTACGTTTTTGAATCGTCAAAAAACGGTGGGTGGCCTCCATAATAGTGCCATAACTTTTGCTCTGTTTGAAATATTTTGATAAAATCTGGCCATCAGGTGTAAATATGAATTGTCTTTAAGCCTGTAAAATTTCATTTCAAAATTCTTACTTCTGGCCAAGATATTGGCAAAAAACGTAGGGGGGGGGTCTTTTTTTTGGCCCACCCTGTAGGTCTAACAGTGAGTGGTCTCACTAAAAGTGATCCAACTTTTGTTCTGCTTGAATATTAAAACTGGCCATCATGTGTGAATATGAATTTTCTTTAAGCCTAAAAAATCATTAAAAAACTACTACCCCGGGCCAAGATTATGGGCAAAAAAACTTTAGGGTATTTTTATGGCCCAACCTGTAGACCAATCTCGGTGACTTAGTGAAGCATTGCAAATCCTCTTTTGAGTAGTATTTCGAAAGCAAAGCGTTCAGCAAATAAAGTAACGAAGTCAGGTATAATTATAGGTATATAATTGTCTACGCAAATGCTTACGCTTCGTTTGAAAAACAAGAAAGCGACAGCTAGGCCTACGCTGTTAGTTGTATATGGTAATGTGGATAGACAGCAACAGAATCTTCCCTGCAAGAACTTTTGAGCCACCAGAATTCTTCCCCTGCCAGAATTTTCCTCTGTCAAAACTTTTGCCCTGCCATAATTTTACGGTCTTTACCCTGCCAGATTTTTGGCTCTGCCAGAACTTTTACCCTGCCAGAATATTGCCCTGTCAGATTTTGTTCTCTTCATAAACTTTTGCCCTGCCAGAATTTTGCCCTGCCAGAACTTTTGCCCTGCCCAAGAGCGGACGGATGTGAACAGTAAGAAGCGATATGCTGAACAAATTCTCCCTGCAGGGTAAAATTTCTGGCAGGGCAACGACCAGGGCAACAGCCAGGGCAAAGGCTTTTTTACCAGGGCATTTGCCCTGCCATGCCCTGGCGTAGCGCTGCCACTGCTCAAGGCTATTCGCAAATCTGTCTCATCAATGATCGATCTTTACCTCAATATTATTGTGCTTGCTTTTGTATGTTCTCGGATTGACCATTGCAATCCTGTCCTTATTGACCTGCCTAAGGTTCGCCTAGCTCCTCTGCAATCTGTGCTCAATGCTGCTGCTAGGCTCATTGCCCGTCTTCCTCGATTCTCCCATATTTCTACATTCATGACTGAACAACTTCACTGGCTTCCACTCTCGGCCCGTATACAATTTATAGTCCTGATTTTGGTCCTAAAGTCTCAATTGGGTCTTGCTCCGAAGTATCTGTGTGATCAGATACTTCGCCCCCTTTCTGCCACCTCGCTGCGTCCTCTTACATTGTAGGTCCTCTGATCTGCTTGACCTCTTTGTCCCTCGAGTCAGGACCACCATGGCTCAATCCAGATCATTTTGCCTGCATTGGTCCCTCCATATGGAATGGGCTTCCCCCATCAGTTCGCTCTGCCATCCTCTCTGCTAGTCTTTCCTCGTCAGTGGCGTAGGCAAGGGGGTTTCGGGGGTTAACCCCCCCATTGGCTCCGGAAAAGGTTTTTTAAGGCTATTTATCCATTTAAGTGAGAAAAAGTAGCAAAAACATGGTATCCGGCCATAAAACCCCCATGAAAAATTCCTGGCTACGCCACTGTTCCTCGTCTTTCTCTCGTCTAAAAACTTGCCTTTTTCTCGATGTTTCACGCACTGGGAGCGCTTCTGAAATGCTCTTGCTGCGACAAGCGCTTTATAAATAGTCAGATAAAATACAATACAATAATCATCTGCAATGACAATGACTTCAGAGTTGAGTAGCCTAAAGTAAAAGGCTGGCCAGAAGTTGCAAAACATACGAGATTAGAGGGCAGGTAGGCCTACTAGCATAAATTGTTGCTCTCCGGTACACGTCAAATGGTGGGTGCAGGCAACAAATAGGACTTACTCCAGTTGGATGACAAAGTTAAGTGGAGTCCTTGAGCCACTGTTATTCACTATCTACATTAATGATAGATGTTGAAATTCTATCGCATATTTTCAAGTTTGCAGATGACACAAAATTAATTAAAACCTTGAATCTAAGAAGTTGCAACGTTGAAAAATTCGAACACATGGTTTCTTTTTATTAAATTGTGAAACATAGAATTTGAAAAAATAAAACCTGGCTGGAAATGTCTAAATTTAAAGAACTACTAATTGAAAGTTTGAAATTTTGACACCTTGAAATAAGAAAACCGAAAATTCTAAGAGTTGAAGGGGCACTGAGTACATCACAATCTTAGAAATCTTGCGTAGGGCTACCTCTTCCAGTTCTCCTCCCTCTCCTTCACCAACCTTCCTCCTCCCCATCACGACTACTTCTCCTCCCTTTCTCCAATGCTTCACATCCGTCTTCATCCAATTTTTGGTAGTAACATATTAAGTTAAAATCAACTTGCAAAGAAGTAAAATGTCATTTGATAATTATTAGAAACAACGGCTCTCTGACATTTGAACGGACGACAAAAAACGGACGACACTAGAACGGCGACAGTAGAACGCTGAGACTATTGAACGGCCGGTTGATCGGGCGACAGATAACCGGTCACTAAATTCGCTGGAAATTGAGAAAACTCAATTGGTGTTGAGGTGAAAATGAACTCTTTCATTTCTCCCAAGGCATCTCAGGATATTGCGACATTTCAAATAATATGGTGTAGTCTAGATCTAAAGAACGTGTGACATCAGACGACGATGATTGGTCAGCGAACCACACGCTGAACACAATTTCTGGGACTGGGAGCAGCACAACACCTCAATGCAATTTTGACATCGCAAAAATAATCCATCCGTGCATTTTTTCAAGTAATCGACATTAGGCCTATGCATGAGATTGCATTGGCATCGGTATGCCTCTCGTAGGCCTACTGAGACTATATCCGTATATCAAAGCCATGCCATTAAAATTCGAAATTATTTTCACACACAACGTCCCGTTAAAATCCCCTTAAATAAAAGACATCCGCTCAGCATTCAGCATACAGTTGGTATGCATAGGCCTACTGCAGTGCTGTAGGCCTACCCTATACTGAGCATGCTGTATACAACTCCGCATTATGTGAAGTTTTCCTCGTGAATTGTTCGTTACCGGTAGTCGTCCTTATAACAAAAACGTCTCGGTAAAAGTCGCCTGTTCTAAATAATTGTCGGCTCGTTCTACTATCACCTGTTAAAGTGTCGCCGTTCTAGTGTCGTCCGTTCAAATGACCATAGTTGAAATGTCCGTAGAGTCTACACCGAAACAACGACGGTTACATGTAGGCCTATACAGAGTTCATAATTGACATATTTATAATGAAACAATCATGACATTTATATGCACACACAGGCAAAGACGATCTAGTGGAGTGTCCAAATCTCTTTAAGATTTGATGTAGATAAGCCCTTTAGAGCTTTTAAAATTGAGAGTAACTAGGGCCTAGTCCAAACTTTTGCAGGACATAACAAATCGTGATAATTGGTGCGAGTATTAACTACACACAAACAGTAGACTACTAGGCAATTCTGTGTAATAATCATCAATATCAACTACTTTAGTGTAGCAGTTAGAGAATTATTCAGGTAACATGTTCTTGGTCAATTTGTATAATAGTTACCCACTAAAGATAGCGGTTCTTATTCTCAAATGTCATAATATTACATGTATATTCCCAAAATCTGCTGTGAGAGTATATTTAATCCAATCGTGGACTTCGACCTCTGAAGTCAATTCACTAATAACCAGTATTTAATCTAGACGTCTCTGGGGAAGGAGGTTTCCCCAGGATTGGATTCCTCCAGGAAAAATCGCGATGTGGTGTATACACGTAATGCGTGCAATTACCCCCAGTGGCGGCGTCAGGATTTAAGTTTTTTGGGGGCTGAATTTGTGGGGGGAAATTTTGCGTTTTCAGTCGAAAAATTTTCTGAAAATCTTTTTTTTAGTCATCGACCAAAATCACAAGGAAATTTTAGCCGTCAAAATTTCTGATGATCTTTTTTTCTTTTTTTTGGTCATCGACCAAAATCTAAAGAAAATTTCCCATTTCAGCCGTCAAAATTTCTTTTTTTAGTCATTTGGTCGAAATCTTTTTAAAAGGTCCTTTTTCGTGTCCGCCAAACTGTCTGGCAAACCTCGTGCGTACCTTTGCGGTTATTTGGGGGGGGGGGCGCTAAAGAGGGTTTTAGTGGGAAAATTTTATTTTTACATGAAAAAAATGGATGGCCTTTTTTAGGGGGGCTTAGCCCCCTAGCCCTCCCCTAGCGCCGCTACTGATTGCCCCCAGAAAGTCAATGCGTAGAAATTTCTCCCTCCCAAAAAAACCAAACCGCCTTGTGTCCATGTATAAATGGATATATTGGTAAGTTTCTGGAAAATGAAAGGAAAGACTACATAAAGGTCATCAGTTATTTTTCCATGGAAAAAGGGAAATCTTGATTGAAAGACTAAAAAGGCAGTTAATTTTTCAGTAGCGAAAATGGGACATTTCTTGAAATTTTTAAGCAATTGACTAAAAAATGCCGTCAGAAAATATTTCGATGAAGATGTCGGCGACCCTTTTATGTCCTGTCAAAACAGAAGTTTTCTCGTCCCCCGAATTGCCCTTCTCCCCCTCCCAAAAGAAGGGGCACTAGATTAAACACTGACTAACAACAAACAATAATTCCTTGTCTAATATTGCAATTCCAAGAGTCGATTTATTTTCCCTTCTGAAGCGTTTATTCTTGGAAAAAGTTTCTTCTGCCTTCCTGACTTTATTCCGATCGTAAGAACAAAAACTGGAGTAGATAATTTTTATCAGTTCGTTTAAAATTCATTTAAAGCAGATATTGCTGGCTTCAAGGCTGTTTTTAAGGAATTTTTAGAACTGCACAACCCCTTCTTTCCTTCCCATCATCCATGTTAAATTACTTCCAATCGGAGGACAATGGCCTTTTTCGCTAGTTTTAACTGCATAGAAGTGCTTCTACAAGTGCACAAATAAATTTAGAACTGCACATTTTGTGTGCAACTGCACGTTAAAAAAGCCCCGGTTGGCTTAATTATATAAAATCAAAAATCAAAATCCGTTGATTGTCCGATTCGTTGTCAGCCACAAACAGTCGATTATTTGATTCATCCAGAATAATATTCCATGGATCGTGTAGTTCGTGTTTTTCTTCCTTGGAAAGAATTTCTTTCCTAAATTCCAAATTTGAATCCAACAACAAAACTCGACGGTTCAGTTGATCAGCGACCATCACGAATCCATTTCCATCAACGGACAAATAAACTGGACGATTCATTTGTCCAATGGTTGATCCACATTTCCCACCAAATGACTTCTTAAACTTTCCATCCGAATCCACTATACAGACTCTATGAAGATCATCAACAATGGAACCATGACTGACCACGAAATTACCATTGCTCAGTTTTATAGCATGCCATGGCCATTGTATACCTGCGTTGGATAGATTTATTTCACGGATCAATTGTCCATCTGGCGAATATTCATTCAATCTGTTTTTATTATAATCAGTTAAGACAACATTCGATTCGCCCGTGACAGACAGACCATATCCTAGTTCGACTCCTGTTGACCAACTCCTTATTAATTTTCCATTTGGATCAACTCTCAAGATTTCATTTGAATGAAGATGACCTTTGCAATCGAAGATGTAGAGACATTTATTTCTCTTGCAGGATCCTATGTCCATTGGACGAATTAATTCCTTCAGATTCCATCGACGACTAATACTTAATTTAATCGAATCGTAAACTTCAACGTCTGAACTCAATTCGCTAACAACAAACAATTCTTTGTCTAATATCGTTAATCCGCGGATCGATTTCTTTTCTTCTTCTGCTGCTGAAGCTTTTGTTCTCGTTGGTAGGCCTAGCGGCAGTTTCTTCTTCTTTCCTGACTTTTTCCCGATCGTATGAACCAAAACTGGAGTCGATGTGTACTTGCCCGGCAGGTCATCTATGCCTAGAAGTAGGAGCATATTCGCTACAGATGTATTATTAAGCTTTTAGATAATAGATATATCAAACTGATATTTCTGCTAAAAGCTCTAAACTGTTCAAAGTAAAAAGCCAAGGCAAGATAATGATTGTACAGCTGCCTATAAGAAACAAAATACCGACGCCTACGGTGAATAACAATTATAAATAGACAAACTAATAGAGGGAGCGGAGGGAGGGAGGGAGGGAGGGAGGGAGGGAGGGAGGGAGGGAGGGAGGGAGAGAGGGAGGGAGGGAGGGAGGGAGGGAGGGAGGGAGGGAGGGAGGGAGGGAGGGAGGGAGGGAGGGAGGGAGGGAGGGAGGGAGGGAGGAGCGGGCCGGGGCCCATATGCACATAAGGGTATAACTCTTATATATGGCTTAAATATCGTCTTTGCGGGAGTAGTGTGTTAATTCGGTATGCATGGCTCGAGCTTAGCGAGCTATGCTAGGTATAACGTTATTCCAACTCCGAGGTAGGAGTTAACCGGCTACTCCCATTGTGAACAATAGACGGTCGACTTTAGCTGGACAGCGCGAACAATAGGCAGCCGTCGATATTTCCCTGTGGCCCGTCTTTAGGTCTGAATCTGTTTACCCACGCTGGCAACGACCGCATATAAATACATGTATCTTTGACGCATGCGTGCTCAGCTATAACCTATTGAATTGGGGGAAGAGCAAGCGTCATGCATCGTCGGGTGCAAGGAATGTGTGGATTAGTTATGTACTTTGCTACTTTGTCTCGTGCATACGGATAAATTCCAATGGCTATGTCGAGAATTGTTAAGTCGGTGTAGGGCCACTGTAGGCATTATACGTAGATTACCTTATGCCTTGTCATGTGCATACCGGTCCCGCGGGAACGCTGCGAATACTAAAATTCCCGGGCAACGCCGGGTACCACAGCTAGTATTGAATAATAGTGTAGGCCCAATCTAGTCATAGGCGCCATATAAGCTTACCTAGTTTAGCTGGAATAAAGTCAACCATCATTGTCACTTTGCAGTCCACAAAAAGCAGAATTTCACATTCCTTCCAAACTATGTTTTCACCAAAGCACCTGCCGGTTTTTAATGATACCCTAATCGAATAGAATATTGATATTAACGAAATATTTACATTAAAAGATTTTTGTTTTTTCGATTTTGTTGTTTGTTAGAATCGATTTTCTCTGTTACGCAGGCGTTTCTCATTGATGATCTCTTGTAAAATAGTGCTTACCGTAGCTCATAGTGGGAGGTGTAGGAGGTTGGGGTGGGGGAGTGGGGGGAAATTTTCCCGAAAACTCAAATTTTACGGGTCGCGTACCGGTGGAGGTCGGAGTGTGGTGTGGGTGTGGCTGGTGAGGGGTGGAATGGAGTTCGGAGGGAAATTTTTTCCGATCACCCAAATTTCACGGGTGGCCTACCAGTGGAAGTCGGAGTGTGGTGAGGTGTGGTGGGCTGGGTTGAGGAGAGGTGGAGGGTGGGGTGGAGAGGTGGGGTGGTATACCGGAGGAGGTCGGAGTGTGGTGGGGTAGGGGGCGGGGGTGAGGTGTGGCGTGGGGGTTGTGGCCGGGAACGGGTCGAATCCTAAATTTCCCGGGCAACGCCGGGTACCACAGCTAGTCGTAAATAAATAACTAAAAAGGTACACCGTACAGGTTTACGTACAGGCCTACAAACAAAATGTATATAAATCATCAGACTGTTTGACCTGCACCGATAATTCTTTCCTTTTCCTGCACAAGATGGCGTTTATATTTCTGTGATAGCTCCATCTCTAATTTCTGTTCGAGCTCCAAGCATATTTCTCTGTTCTCTGTGAAAAGCAAAAAGCATAATTATTTTGCTATTGCTTTCGTTAATATTTTACGAAGTGAGCGATTTCTTTACTAGGCATAAGAAACTAAATGGAATCGAATTTCACAATCATGTGCTTCGTAGGCCTACTGTTGTGCTTTTTCTTCGAGAAACAGGCAGGGCTGTTTTAAAGGAATTTTTAGAACTGCACAACCACTTCTCATCCTCCATGGTAAATTACTTCCAATCGGATGAAAATGACCTTTTTTGCTAGTTTTAACTTCACAGAACTTGTGACAGAAGTGCTTCTACAACTGCACAAATTCATTTAGAACTGCAAATTTTGTGTAAAACTGCGCGTTAAAAAAGCCTTGGAAATAGGTGGGCAGACAATGCCAGACAGGAAACATACGGACTTATTTAAGACCGATTACTTAGATAGGTATAATCGAATCCAAGTGCAGTTATTGCAAGTGTAACCAGAGTGGTAGCTTTAAACATGTTCTGTTTTCCTGTCTATAGAAATAGTCAGTCATGTCGCTCGCCGTTAGACCCTTTCGTCATTTCCAACGAATTATTTTGTCTAAATGTAGAATTTGCTCAATTATGGGCCTACTTGGAAACATTTGTGAGTTTATTGGCGTTTAGTTTGCTATAGGACATTATTATTTATTTTTCTGATTTCTGATAAGTTAGAAGGTATGGAACGCTATAGCCTATATTCCGTTTTCCCCATTGCACGTGGCTTACACGCCATCATCAGGCCAATCCCTTCCTGCGTGTAACTGAGTCAATAAGCGGGGTTCGACATCTCAGTGACCTTTCGCGTGCGCGGGCGCAGTGGTCAGGGTCAATTATATCATAGATGATGAATTATATGAAATTGCAAATTCGCAATGCGCGAGGCTTTAAGTTTCCGAACTTTTGGTATACATGACATACGGTACATGTATCCATCATCTATGCTAGAATTGACCTTGACCACTGCGCATGCGCACGCGAAAAGCCACTGAGACGTCGAACCCGCTTATAACCTACCTAACGTATACAGACCTACGTGTTAGCCGCCTAGTCGCGCGTTTTCTTTTCGGTGAAAAAGAACCGCAGCGGATCATTGAAGATGATCTCAACCGTACTGATGGGCTTAATATACCGACCGACCGACCACACCGATTGCCTCTCGAGTCTCGACGTAGCCTGTTTAGTATAGGCCTATAGGGTAGATACTTTGTGGCCGTTTGTGCCTCGACGAATTGTGAGTCACCTACCAATGAGGAACTGCTCGATTGGAAGTCATGTCGTTTGCTTTATAAGTTTATCACCTGCCGCGCTCTATCGACACAACTTGGTAAAGAGACTTTGAAAATACATGCCTCAACTGTTACGATACCGGTATTCGAAATTCAATAGCAAACATTCTCTTATTTAAATTAAATGGTAGCCTAGGTATACAGAGGAGTCGTTTGGTTTTGAAGACATTTTCAAATTTTAAGAACGATACTATAGATAGGTAAGGCTTATAGCCCTGGAGAGTTGAATTCTATAAGATGCCAAGGTGGAGTAAGATGCCTACCTGCTTTAAAAAGGATGAAAAGATACATATTCGTATTTTAGTTGTCTTACAAATAAATAAAATGGTGTCAGCAGAGATGGATTCGAAAATTACAAGAAGCCCATGAGTAGTGGACATAGTAAGAGTACTGAGTCACTTCCCCCTCCAGCCTCTCTAAGTGGCCTGGTATACTGAGCCACTTTGCACTCATTGACCCTCTGACGTCACTGGCCTAGTAGCGCAGCCACGCCCCCGACCAATGGCAAGCCTCCAAATTGTCACGTGACCTATCAATCAAATCTGACTCAGACACCCCCTCTCCAAAATGGAATCGTCCAAAGGCTGGGGTGGGCACCCATGGGCTACAGACCCCCTGACCAATGGGAAGCTGCGACGAGCGGCGGTGGCTGGTGACCCTCTGGCCAATGTGAAGCCTCAGCCGGCAGCAGCGGCTGGCCATGGGTTGAACAGCCATATGTGGCATTATTCAATTTGGACCTCTCATCACCCTTCAACGGCTGCAGCCTATGAACTTTATTATTAAACGAGCAGATGTGACATAATTTAAATTTAACCTGTCATCACCCATCAACCGTCGCCGACTATGAACTTTAGAATTAAACCATCGGGTGTGGTAGCATAGTGGGGTAGGAGTGTGCGACAACAATGTGGGACAACAGAGTGGGACAACAATGTGTGGACAACAATGTGGGACAGGAGTATGGAACATGAGTGTGGAACAGCATTGTGGGACAACAATGTGGGACAACAATGTGGCACAACAATGTGGGACAACAGAGTGGGACAACAATGTTTGGATAACAATGTGGGACAGGAGTGTGGAACATGAGTGTGGAACAGCATTGTGGGACAACAATGTGGCACAACAATGTGGCACAACAATGTGGGACAACAGAGTGGGACAACAATGTTTGGACAACAATGTGGGACAGGAGTATGGAACATGAGTGTGGAACAGCATTGTGGGACAACAATGTGGGACAACAATGTGGCACAACAATGTGGGACAACAGAGTGGGACAACAATGTTTGGACAACAATGTGGGACAGGAGTGTGGAACATGAGTGTGGAACAGCATTGTGGGACAACAATGTGGCACAACAATGTGGCACAACAATGTGGGACAACAGAGTGGGACAACAATGTTTGGACAACAATGTGGGACAGGAGTGTGGAACATGAGTGTGGAACAGCATTGTGGGACAACAATGTGGGAAAACAATGTGGTACAACAATGTGCGACAGCAGAGTTGGACAACAATGTGGGACAGGATTGTGGGACAGAAGAGTGAGACAACAATGTGGGACAACAATGTGGAACAGGAGTGTTGGACATGAGTGTTGGACAGCTGTGTGGGTCAACAAAGTGGGACAACAATGTGGCACAACAATATGGGACAGGAGTGTGGGACAGCAGAGTGGCGCAAGCTTGTTGGACAGCAGCAACATTCGATTTTTTTCAAAAGTTCTATAATGTAAGTAGTTGTATATACACAGGTATTGGATCACTTGGATGAAAAAATTATCACATTTTAAATTCTAAAATTGTTCAAAAGTCCTATAATGTTAGTAGTTGCATAACCATATGTATTGGTTCACATACATGAAAAATATTTTATTCTTTGAAATTTATCCATTTATGTGCAAAAATGCATGGCATTTCCAACCCTTTTCACTCGTTCAATTCTTAATACTTACGTATTTCAGCAGCTCAATCGAACAAATTCAACAATTCCTTACATTCTTACATACTTACTCAAAAAATTTCATCACTTCATCAGCTTTACATATGAACAACCGTGCACTTATTTCTCATATCTTCAGTCCTTCAGTTCTTAATACTTGCATCTTCCAACATCTCAGGCGTACAATTTCTACAATTGCATAACTGCTTACTTACTTAATCACAAATTTTCAGCACTTCACCGGCTTTACACATGCACATCCATGCACTTATTTCTCAATTCTTCAATCCTTCAGTTCTTAATACTTGTCGTTCCTGCTCTTGTTTCTCATTTTTTTCAATCCTACAGCTCTTAATACTTATATGTACATCTTCCAACTTCTCAACCGTGCAAATTCTACAATTCCATTCCTGCTTACTAGCTTACTCAAATTTTTTATCACTTCAACAAATTTACACATGCACATACCTACTCTTATTTCTCATTTCCTCATTCCAACAGTCCTTAATACTTGCATCTTTCAACTTCCCAAACATGCAAATTCTACAATTCCATACCTGCTTACTTATTTACCCACAAAATTTCTACATGCCAAAGCTTTACACAAGCACATTCCTACACGTGTTTCTCATTTCTTCACTCTTTCAGTTCTTAATACTTGCATCTTTCATCATCTCAACCGTGCAAATTCTACAAGTCCATGCATACTTACTTACTTACTCACAAATTTTTTGCAATTCAAGGGCTTTTCACTTGTACTACCTTGCACGTATTTCTTATTTCTTCAAACCTTCATCTCTTAATTCTTACGCTTTTCAATATCTCAATCACATCATTCTACAATTTCTCAGATACTTACTTACTTATTCACATAATTTGTGCACACCAGCAGCTTTAGACATGCACAATCCTACTCTTATTCTCAAATCTTCAATCCTTCAAATTCTTTCTTCTGCCATTTTCGACTTCTAAATCGCACAATTCTGCAATTCCACACACACTTGCGTACTTACTAGTATAATTGTTACACCCAATCAGCTTTACATGTACAATTATTTCTCATTTCCCATTTCTTCACTCCTTCAACTCTTACTTCTTACATTTTTTCAATCCCACAACATAGCATTTCTAGTATTCCACATATACTTAGTTGCATACTTGCTTACTTACTTCATGCAAATAACTCTTCAATTGAAAATTCATACATTTGCTTCTCATTTGTTCAATTCTTCAACTATGACTCTTAATTCTTACTCGTTTCAAGTCCACGATTCTGCAATTGCTCAGTTACTTACTTCATGAAGTATGAAAAATTGTAGAGTAAGAAGTTGAACAGTCCAAAGAGAAACAATTCTCCATCATGACAAAATGAAAAATACAAGCAATGTTGTTCTTTTATGTTGGGAAAAGTGGTAGTGTGGAGGAAGCATAGGAGTGGAAGGAGCAGGCTGTGGTGGAATAGGACGATGAGGAGCAAGAGGAGGAGGAGGAGAAGGAAGAGGAGGAGGAGAAGGCTGAAATTTTCCATTATCATAATTTTCTTCGCAAAGTTTCTAAGTCCACAAATTTTCTGACACCAAAAGTTTCTAAGTTCCAAACTTTTCTCCATGTTCATAAGTTTTTCTTCACAAATTTTCTAAGTGCAATCATTTTCTGACTTCTTACATGTGCACAATTTTTTCTTCCCATGTGGTGTATGAGGAGCATGAGGAGAAGGAGCAGAATGAGGATGAGAAGAATATGGTCTTAGAGATATGTATTCAAAGTGTCTAAGTCCACACATTTTCTGACATGAAATTTTCTAAGTCCGAAAATTTCTTCCGTGACCACAAATTTATCTTCGTACGTGGAGGATATGAGGATTATAAAGATGAAGAGGAGTAAGCGAATGATATGCGTCTTACAGGTATGAATTATTACACTAAATAGACGAATTCACAAGGTGTAAGTCGAATATTTTGGAATGCATATGTGCAAAGCAGTGTTAGTGTGAATTTTCTACATTTAAAATGACAAATGTTTGGGTGAATCGAGTGACACTTGATGCCCTCATTTTATTACATTACTTTACGTTACTTTGTATGGAATCGCAAATTTCGGATGCGTGAGGTGGTAAAGTATGCAACTTTTAGACATCAACCTTAAACCTTTTAGTTTGCAAACATAAGTAAGTTTAGCTAAGTCAGCACTTTATGGAAGAGTGTCACTTGGCTATAGCAAAGTCTTATAGGATGGCACAGTGGCACGAATGCTTGAAATTATGATGCGCAAGCATGTTAGATGTACATGTAGGTCTCATGCATTTTCGCTTTCTGAGTCGCGTGCAATTTTTGGCTGAGTCATCAATTTAGCAAAAAGTATGATTTGAGCGAATAAAATACCAAGGTTGGTTCAATGATGCGCTAGGGCACCCTAACATAGGGGCAAGGGGCACTTGCCCCCTGGAAAATTGGAACCTACATGTATGTTTTTAACTACTACTTTTGTGTTTTTAAAAAATTTCTTTGCATTGATGCACCAATGATACGAATGATACAGACAGTAACTGTTAAAGTCAGAAATCTACGTTTAGAAATCTCTATAGAAATAAACATGCTCTTATAACTTTCTGCCTTGCATGTTCAAGCTCTTTCTGAAAACTGCAGGATAACAACGACCATTGGCTTTCAACCCTCCTGCGGGTGCACATGCAAGGATGTAGGACATTGCCCCCTGGATATTTCCACCCCCGGACATTTCCCACCCTGGACGTTTCCCCCCTGATTTCGACTAGGACATTTACCCCCCTCCCGGACATTCTCCCCCTTTAGATCAAAACATCGGACCACTGAACGTTGCTAAGTACACAAGTTAAATTATTGATTAAAAGAATTCTCGCTAAATAGAAGCCGGATTGATACACAATAAATTTTACTGAAATGGAAGCTGGATTGATGAAAATATTCTTGCTTAAAGATGGAAGCTGGATTGATGAAAATATTCTTGCCCAAATGGAAGCTGGATTGATGAAAATGTTCTTGCTTAAATGGAAGCTGGATTGATGAAAATATTATTGCTTAAATGAAAGCTGGATTGATGAAAATGTTCTTGCTTAAATTGGAGCTGGATTGATGAAAATATTCTGGTTTAAATTGGAGCTGGATTGATGAAAATGCTTTTGCTTAAATTGGAGCTGGATTGATGAAAATATTCTGGTTTAAATTGGAGCTGGATGGATTGATGAAAATATTCTTGCTTAAATGGAAGCTGGATTGATGAAAATATTATTGCTTAAATGGAAGCTGGATTGATGAAAATGTTCTTGCTTAAATTGGAGCTGGATTGATGAAAATATTCTGGTTTAAATTGGAGATGGATTGATGAAAATGTTCTTGCTTAAATTGGAGCTGGATTGATGAAAATATTCTGGTTTAAATTGGAGCTGGATGGATTGATGAAAATATTCTTGCTTAAATGGAAGCTGGATTGATGAAAATAGTCTTGTTTTAATTGGAGCTGGATTGATGAAAATAGTCTTGATTAAATTGGAGCTGGATTGTTGAAAATATTCTTGCTTAAATTGGAGCTGGATTGATGAAAATATTCTGGTTTAAAGAAAAATTTGCTGAAGACGATAAAAGCAATGGTTTCCGCATACGGGGGGGGGAATGTCCTAGGGTAGGGGGGGAAACGTCCAGGGGGAAATGTCCGGGAGAGAATTGTCCGGGGGGAAAATGTCCAAGGGGGGAAATGTCCGTTCCCCCCATGCAAACAGCAGGCCTATCGATTATGGCCTACTTGAGTGGAATCTAGCTGTAGCGCATACAATAACAACTGCAAAATAATGAAATACTAATGCAAAAATTTGACATTTCTCAAAGTAGCCTACATTGAAATTACAGGGAGATTTGCTTAATCACCAGCATTGTAATTATATAAACCAAGTCTGCTATAAGCCAGGCTCCATTTTGTCCATTTTGCAAGCTGCCAGTGAGGTCAAACTGTAAATAAAATTTTATAAGGGGTTCTGCATGGTTATCGTGCCTCGGGATTTACACCCAGAACTGACAAAGAGATCTGTTCCAAGAATTGATACCAACACTCATCTGATCGTCGGATCCTCCACCTTACTAAATGACACCCGCATTAACAGCTACTCTGCCAGACTCGGACCTCTTTCTGATTACTCTTCTGACTTCGATGCAGCACATGTGAAGAAGCTGCATGGTGCCCTGCGATTAGCTTTCGAGTGGCGCTTTAGAAGCAGCTAGAGGAATCCTTACCCCTTGAAAACTGACACCTATTTTTCGTTCATTTATTCATTCGTTCATTCTATGGACTTATATAGCGCACCTTTAGGAAACTACTTTTTAACATAGATCTGCTATTTGATTTGCAACAAATTTGTAAGGAAACTATTCATATTAAAAATTATACACAAAATGAAACTGAGTAAATTGGCATAAGAAACCTCTTTGAAAAATATCCATATTCTTAATTTCCAGCTTTGCATTTTTCAAGCTACTGATACTAAAAATTTAACCGTGACTATCGTAAAATATTTTGCCCTCCCCCTTCAAAAATTTCTGCGGGCGACCATGGGTAGAAATGGCTCGCCTGGCCTTCCTTGCTTTGCTTACTGTGCAAGACTGGTGTTGTAATGTAATGTAGGCCCAATGTAAATTTGTGAAACATTTCAGCGCCTACAAAGACACTTATTCTCTGGTGCTGTATAAAATCAAGTCGGCTTTAGCTAAACTGCTTTGTTCGTTTGGGTTCCAAGTCAAGATCTGGGGATGTCAAGCCGAAGAGACAGCTTGGTGCTACGGTGGTTATCAGTGACGATGGTTATCGTGTGGTGAACCGTGAAGCCAAAGTGGAATCGGGATGGGATAGCTTGAATAGTTAAGCTTTTAGTCGTGAGTGGAAGGCAGAAGAGGAGGAGAGTGCAAGAGGAGGAGAGATGAAATTAACAGGCGAGATAATCGTTATCTCCAAATTTCTAAAGCGCCACTCGAAAACCAAGCGCAGGGCACCAGCTTATTCACGAGCGCTGACAGTATGATGGGCAAAATGGCGGAAGTCTTTTGCGTTTCGTCTTGTTTACCTTTTGCCAGGGCCGGATTAACAAATGTGGGGACCCTGTTCGGTAAAACTGTGGGGGCCCAAGCCGCCCAAACCTTACAGAAGCACGACAAAATGACTCACAAAGCGTTTTATATTCAACGAATCAACATTCGTCTATTATTAATTCATTATACTTATATTATTTTTAACATAATTATTATCAGCAGGTTTTTAATAGTGTTAAACAACCGATATATCTTTTACGGTTTAAGAATATTATTTAAAGTGATTCATGGTCAGTCATTCTCCTGACCAGCGCACAGCACTCGTACAAGCAAACAGTGCAGAAGCGATTTTATGCCCCAAATAAATTCTTGGCTATGAAAATTTCTGGTAGACCTGCGGCAGAATAACGGCCAGGGCAAATGGTTCTGGCCTGATTTGCCCTGCTGTGCATGGCCTCACACTGTTTACAAACTAAAATATATTTTCGCGGTTATGCCAGTAGTAGACCGTGGCTCAAGCTCCATCCTGCTTAGATCTGCATGTGAGCTTTCACCCCGGTGTATGTCTCTCTAGACAGCCGTTCACTGCTCGTGGAGAATTCCTTGTTCTTTTTTCGCGTGTTGTGACCATGCAACGACGAGCATCCTCGGTAGTGTGTGCAGTTATCTGGAATAGCCTTCCCGTACGTGGCTCTCTCGCTTCCCGTGATTCTGCTGGCTCTTTCTTTCGTCTTCTCAACTTTTCTTTTTGACAACGTCTGCGCCTTCGAGTAAAAATCTGAAGGGGCTCTACATAAATTTATGAGATTGATTGAATTCGTAAAAAATAGAGTAGACCTACGTACTGCATGTAGGCCTACTCATTGTTATTATCACGCCATCTCATAATGCGTAGCATAGCACTAGAGCTCCGATCAGGTGATGTATACATTTATAAGTGTTTAAATAAGCAAAAAAAGTATAACTCTTACTAGCATTTCTGACTGATTTTAAGATCAACCTGCCTGGTGATGAAAACTGCAATAAGGGCCCCCACAATTTTCAAATGAGCAAAAAGCGTATAACTCTTACTAGTATTTCTGACTGATTTTAAGATCAATCTGCATGGCAATGAAAACTGCAATAAGGGTTCAAAAGTTGCATAATGCTAAAGTCACTAGTTTTTGAATAATTTTACAACTTTTCATATATTTTGAACTCAGTTTACTATTATAATTAGCAATGATGAAAAACTCCTATTGCATGTGTGGGGGCCCCCTAAAGTGTGGGGGCCCCTGTTCGGTCGAACATGTCGAACATGCCTTAATCCGGCCCTGCCTTTTGCTTGTCTCACTTGTCTTGATTATCTTAGCATGCCGCGTCTGTTCTTCATTGTCCTGGTGCATGAGTTTCTTCGGTTAAGAATTATGTAGGCTACATTGGACTGTCTTGCTTTACAACTCCCTTAGCGAATATTAAAACAACAGTCAAGCCTAGAATGACAAAGTAATATCCAAATGACAACAACTGCAATAGAAGTATGTACAATTATCTCGTTGTAGGTAAAAGACACGTTAAAGACACGTTAAAGACACGCCCATTACCAACAGTTGACTTATCAGTGTTTTAGAGGCTCCCCTGTTGTATCACCTTGGTTGAACTGGGATCGGCTTGAGTGGGTTTCTTGAAGCGTCGCTATATAAATTCTTGGAATGAATTAAATGAATGAATGAGTGAATGAATGATTGGATGGATGAATGGTTGGATGACTGGATGAATGAATGAGTGAATGAATAAAGTAAGCATCCACCTAAACTGATGACTTCGTTGTACTTTGCAGACTTTGATTCATCGATCCGTTCAACGATCCAATAATAGTCTTCTATGAGCGCCTGCCTCAGGACCAGGAACGCCTTATCGTTGGAGCAGAGGAACAACTGATCGAGAAGAGCTCTACATCTGTCCTGTCTCGTCACCTTGCTCAGCACCTCTTCCTTCCGCTCGATGCTGATGATCCTCCTCTGAGTGAGAAGGTCAAGGACGTCCTTCGGGTCAACTTCAGACACGAACGACTTGTACATGTTGACGACTTCGTTGCGAATCCGTAAGTTCTCTGACTTGGATGGACGACCGCCGCCGCCGCTCGCTACAAGTAAGAAAGAACTGGAAGTAGGCCTAAAGGTCGTAGACCTAACTGCTAAAGCAGGTGCACAATTTTTAGCGCCAATTCAAGGAAACTTATCAGAGGTGATCCCGACGTGACAACACAAGGCCACGATGAAAAGGTCTTTTTTAATCGGTGATTAAACAGAGAATTGTGTCCTGGCTTTCTTTAATACGAAACTTGTGATTTCGCTTCATGATAAGTATTATGGGTCCTACTCTTCAGTTGGCTCAAAGTTACTATACCAGCTTGACTCTGAGCTTGGGTCTCTCTTGTTCAAAATAACTATTAGTGAGCTACGCTGTACAATTAACTGCAGATGGTCAGCATTCTGTTTCCCATGGCAGTTAGCCTACATGTAGGGGTTATATCAAGAATGCTCTTGCCAGCTCAGTGTACCTTGCACAACCAAGGTAACAGATTTTGACATTGTGCCCTTGAAATTGCTGATCCATTTGATTGGCAATTAAAAAACCAAGCGTCATTCAGCAAAAAATCCAGCATGCATTAAAAAACCAGCATGTCTTTCTCGTTAAGCAAACACGTTTAAGTGTGTATGATGCAAATGAATAAGCAAGTAAACGAAATAGAGTAAATGTGTGAAGTAATGACTTATTAATGAAACATGTGATGAACGCACTTGTACGTGCATAACGACTTGAGAGAATACCTAATGGACAAGTGCTGGGAATCATTATTAGCTTTTTAAAAGTAGGCCTACACATGGGCGCCCGCACATAGGGGCATGGGGCCTCCCTGGAAAATTGGCACCTATGTTTTTAACTACTACTTTTATGCTTTAAAAAAATTTATTTGCATTAATGCACCAATGATACGAATGATACAGACAGTTAAAGTCAGAAATCTACGTTTAGATATCTCTATAGAAATAAATATGCTCTTAAAACTTTCTGCCTTGCATGTTCAAGCTCTTTCTGAAAACTGTAGGCTAACAACGACCATTGGCTTTCAACCCTCCTGCGGGCGCCCATGCAAAAAGCAGACCTATCGATTATGGCCTACTTGAGTGGAATCTAGCTGTAGCGCATACAATAACAACTGCAAAATAATGAAATACTAATGCAAAAATTTGAAATTTCTCAAAGTAGCCTACATTGAAATTACAGGGAGATTTGCTTATTCACCAGCATTGTAATTATATAAACCAAGTCTGCTATAAGCCAGGCTCCATTTTGTCCATTTTGCAAGCTGCCAGTGAGGTCAAACTGTAGATAAATTTGGATAAGGGGTTCTGCATGGTTATCGTGCCTCGGGATTTACACCCAGAACTGACAAAGAGATCTGTTCCAAGAATTGATACCAACACTCATCTGATCGTCGGATCCTCCACCTTACTAAATGACACCCGCATTAACAGCTACTCTGCCAGACTCGGACCTCTTTCTGATTACTCTTCTGACTTCGATGCAGCACATGTGAAGAAGCTGCATGGTGCCCTGCGATTGGCTTTCGAGTGGCGCTTTAGAAGCAGCTAGAGGAATCCTTACCCCTTGAAAACTGACACCTATTTTTCGTTCATTTATCCATTCGTTCATTCTATGGACTTATATAGCGCACCTTTAGGAAACTACTTTTTAACATCTACTTTTTTATTTGTAACAAATTTCTAAGGAAACTATTCGTATTAAAAAATATAGGCGTACACAAAATGAAACTGAGAAATTTGCATAAGAAACCTCTTTGAAAAATATCCATATTCTTAGTTTCCAGCTTTGCATTTTTCAAGCTACTGCTACTAAAAATTTAACCGTGACTATCGTAAAAAGTTTGCCTTCCGCTGCAAAAATTTCTGCGGGCGCCTATGGTCGTATTTTATCATTTCAATAGAATTGAAAACAGCCAATCTGCAAACTTCTGCAAGATATAAATCCCTTCCTCTGTTAGTTCAATTCCGTGTCCTATACTTTCAGCTAGGGCATACGCATATTCTGTCACCTGATTTGATTTGGGATTAGCCTATGGAACGCATCAGGAAGTTTGCAAAGAGACTCAAAAGAAGTTTTGGCACTGGTCGTGGGCACATTGAACACAAGTTGTGAAGCACCATCAAGTTCATTTCACAACAGTCATTTAAGATGTGACCTACCAAAATCGTTTTCTATTACTTTTCTTGCGTTACGTTTTTGAATCGTCAAAAAAGGGTGGGTGACCTCACTAAATGTGATATAACTTTTGTTCTGTTTGAAATATTTTGATGAAATCAGGCCATGATGTGTAAATATGAATTATATATAATATGCCTGTAAAATTGCATTTTGAAATTCCTCATTTTGGTCAAGAAATTGACAAAAAAGCGTAAGGTTTTTTTACCCACCCAGTACATTTGTAATAGCACCCCTTCAAGTTCTCTACTCAGAGACGCTCCCGTCTACAACGCGGACACTGCATCGAAAATTCACGCCGAAGCGCTGAGCAATTGCGAGTGAAGGACTTGCCCAAGGTCCCTACGCGGCGAATTGAAGTGGATTCGAACCTGCAACCCTCCGGCTGCAAGGCAACGAACATACCCACTACACCACCGTGCCCCGGTGCACGGTCAAAAGCGCGCAGGACAAAAGCGCGCAGACAAATGCGCGCAGACAAATGCGCGCAGCGACATATGCGCGCAAGACAAAAGCGCGAACGGACAAATGCGCGCAACAGGAACAATGAAATCGAAATTTCGAGTATTAGAATGACCATTTAATATAACCACAACATCGTCAGAGACGGTTGTTAAAAGTAAATGAAAAAGAGCATGTGGCGTAAGGTTCAAGACCTCTCTCTTGCCGCAGCCTACCGATCGTGACGACGAAAATATACGCCTTCACGCTGGATGAAG
This sequence comes from Lumbricus terrestris, assembly GCA_949752735.1. Lineage (NCBI taxonomy): Eukaryota > Metazoa > Annelida > Clitellata > Crassiclitellata > Lumbricidae > Lumbricus > Lumbricus terrestris. The sequence continues at coordinate 73,329,836 of OX457037.1, forward strand.
GTTCGCTATAGGTGAAATGGAAGCTGGATGAAGGCTCGCTATAGGTGAAATGGAAGCTGGATGAAGGTTCGCTATAGGTGAAATGGAAGCTGGATGAAGGTCAGAGAAATGGAAGCTGGATGAAGGTTCTCTATAGGTGAAATGGAAGCTGGATAAAGGTTCGCTATAGGTGAAATGGAAGCTGGATGAAGGTTCGCTATAGGTGAAATGGAAGCTGGATGAAGGTCAGAGAAATGGAAGCTGGATGAAGGTTCTCTATAGATGAAATAGAAGCCGGATGAATGAGGCTCGAAATTTCGATTTCATTGTTCCTGTTGCGCGCATTTGTCGATTAGCGCTTTTGTCTTGCGCGCATATGTCGCTGCGCGCATTTGTCTGCGCGCATTTGTCTGCGCGCTTTTGTCCTGCGCGCTTTTGTCGGCGTGCCCCGTGCCCCACATGTAGGCTGGAATATCTCCATAGCTGAAGGAGTCGCATTTAATGTTGCATTTACTAAGCAAATAAACTATAATTATCATTGCATAATTCACAATGAATTCTATTGTTAAGCAAGGCTTTAGATAATCATAATACTCGCCAGGGCCGGATTAAGGCATGTTCGACATGTTCGACCGAACAGGGGCCCCTACACTTTAGGGGGCCCCCACACATGCAATAGGAGTTTTTCATCACTGCTAATTATAATAGTAAACTGAGTTCAAAATATATGAAAAGTTGTCAAATTATTCAAAAACTAGTGACTTTAGCATTATGCAACTTTTGAACATGTGGGGGCCCTTATTGCAGTTTTCATTGCCATGCAGATTGATCTTAAAATCAGTCAGAAATACTAGTAAGAGTTATACGCTTTTTGCTCATTTGAAAATTGTGGGGGCCCTTATTGCAGTTTTCATCACCAGGCAGGTTGATCTTAAAATCAGTCAGAAATGCTAGTAAGAGTTATACTTTTTTTGCTTATTTAAACACTTATAAATGTATACATCACCTGATCGGAGCTCTAGTGCTATGCTACGCATTATGAGATGGCGTGATAATAACAATGAGTAGGCCTACATGCAGTACGTAGGTCTACTCTATTTTTTACGAATTCAATCAATCTCATAAATTTATGTAGAGCCCCTTCAGATTTTTACTCGAAGGCGCAGACGTTGTCAAAAAGAAAAGTTGAGAAGACGAAAGAAAGAGCCAGCAGAATCACGGGAAGCGAGAGAGCCACGTACGGGAAGGCTATTCCAGATAACTGCACACACTACCGAGGATGCTCGTCGTTGCATGGTCACAACACGCGAAAAAAGAACAAGGAATTCTCCACGAGCAGTGAACGGCTGTCTAGAGAGACATACACCGGGGTGAAAGCTCACATGCAGATCTAAGCAGGATGGAGCTTGAGCCACGGTCTACTACTGGCATAACCGCGAAAATATATTTTAGTTTGTAAACAGTGTGAGGCCATGCACAGCAGGGCAAATCAGGCCAGAACCATTTGCCCTGGCCGTTATTCTGCCGCAGGTCTACCAGAAATTTTCATAGCCAAGAATTTATTTGGGGCATAAAATCGCTTCTGCACTGTTTGTTTGTACAAGTGCTGTGCGCTGGTCAGGAGAATGACTGACCATGAATCACTTTAATATTCTTAATACCGTAAAAGATATATCGGTTGTTTAACACTATTAAAAACCTGCTGATAATAATTATGTTAAAAATAATATAAGTATAATGAATTAATAATAGACGAATGTTGATTCGTTGAATATAAAACGCTTTGTGAGTCATTTTGTCGTGCTTCTGTAAGGTTTGGGCGGCTTGGGCCCCCATAGTTTTACCGAACAGGGTCCCCACATTTGTTAATCCGGCCCTGATACTCGCTACAGACTCTATGAAATCTGTTACAGTATAATCTGAAGACTTGTAGGCTAATATAATTGCGTAACCTTCCGAGGCAAGATAGATGTCTTCCACGGCTTCTCTATAATTGTACGGCAATAAACTGAGGTCCTGATTGAAAGGTTTCGTTTCTGTAAGTCCCATTGGCGACCATTCTGAAAAATAAAAGACACCGCAAACGAACATTATTTGAGTCTTCACACGAGGCGCAAAACAGCAAAACGCGAAGAATAAGTGGATCTTAAAGCAACAATGCCGATAGTTGCAAGTTTACTTAGGCTGTTTAATAAAATAGGTCTATACTTGGCAGCTAGCGAAAATAATTTTTATTCTAAGTATCGTGAAGAACGTGTCCAGTCCAGAAGAAAAACAGTCCCTTAAGCTAGTCATGAAATAGCCATGGAAATGTAATGTTAGCGGAATGTAACATTTTCCTAGTCTTGACATAAAGGTGGGTCTCCTATTCCTTCCAATAAATTTGTTCTTCTCACCGACATTGTAGGCCTACTGCCAGTGTAATCAGTATTGCTGAGTTGGATAGGTTGGAGCAGAAATCTTTATCAAAATTCTGACCTGGGGGGGGGTTGAAGCCCCGACAAGGGCCCGACAGTCCTGCACGCTATCCACTGCACTATCGGGGAAATCGCGAGACATAGCGAAACGCTTTGAAGCTTTTATAACAACAAACAAAGCGCACGTTTGGGCGGATTGAGATATCAGAGGGGAAAATGTATTGGGTAATCTGTTATTCTGTATTTTATTAAATTTTAAGGTTAATTAATGTAATGGTTTAACTATAGACATTTAATGTAAAATTTTAGTGGTTTTAAGTCCCGTTTATTCCGTTGCTCTATGTGTCTTCTTGTTCCTTGATCTTCCTCTAGCTCCCTATATTCACCCACTCTTATAGCGCCATTACATCCCTTCCCCTCTTAATTATTTCCCTACCATGTTACAATGAATCAATGTACAGATTTTTGTTCAAATACCCAGTCAATGTTTCATGGGGTGAAATCTTTCTTAATTATTTCCCTGCCATCTTACAATGAATCAATGTACAGATTTTTGTCCAAATACCCCGTCAATGTTTCATGTTTCATGGGGTGAAATCTTTCAGCTATGGTGGAGCCCTTTTTTCACGGTTCGATCGTCTCATCAATGTCCCTTGTCCAGATGCCCCAACTGAAGGTCCAAGACCCGTGTGGGGAGGCTCCCCTCCAACTGATCGCTGTAACACTGGTTGTTGCACGACCGTGGCAGGCTCAAGAGATGCATCCTGCAAAACGTCCGGTTCGGTGTCAACTGGGTTGTCATGGACGACTTCGGTATCGGCTGGGTTGTCATGGACGACTTTTTTTATCGACTAGGCTGTCATGGACGACTTCGGTGTCGACTGGTTTGAAGAACGAAGAGTTGCGAGTTACTTGCCGCTCTCCCCTCCTCACGGTAATCATTGAACCCTTTCGGCTGACGACCTCATAGGGCAGAGGTTAAAAGGGAAGGTTGCTTTTAGAATATGTCGTTGGTGACTTTAGCGGCACTGAATCACCAACAACCAAAGATGAGGATTGGGCACGACATCCACGATCTGCATGCGCCTTCATTGCATCTTTCTGACGAGCATCACGGCAGCGAAGATTGTCGTCCTCTTCTTTCCTCACCAGCTGTGGCAGTTTCACAGCCAAAGGATGGCCAAACAACAGTGTGGCCGGTGCAGCTCCAGTCATGGAGTGCGGGGTGGCCCGGTAGTTGCGAAGGAATCCATATAATTCCTGCTTCCAGTTTCTGCCTTCCACGTGTGCTGTGTTGATCACCTTCTTAGCCGTTCTCATGAATTGCTCAACCTCCCCATTAGCTCGCGGCCAATAAGGTGCAATCTTGCGATGTTTAAAACCTAGGTTTGAGCTGAACATATCAAATTCCCTGCCGTTGAAGGGTGGCCCGTTGTCCGATTTGAGTGTCTTTGGTACACCATATTCTGAGAAGACCTGGTCAATTCTTGGAATGACCGTCGTGGCAGTGAGAGATGATATTATATCTACCGCTGGAAATCGGGAATACTCATCATACATAACCATCAAATAGTGGTCATGGACAGTGGCAAAGTCAATGCTGACATGTTGCCATGGACCCGCCGGCAGTTCAGACATAGCGGTTCACGATTTTCCGTTGGCACAGCTGCAGCACAAGGTATACAGGACTGCACCTGTGATTCAACCAGTCTATCAATGCCTGGAAACCATATTTTTTCTCTCAACAGGGCCTTTGTTTTGGATATCCCCTGGTGTCCTTCATGAGCCAACCTCACTGAACGCTCCTGGAGGCAATGAGGTATTACCAGACGGTTGTGACGTAGAATAACATCGTTATAGAAGTCATAGGTAAGGTCAATCTTAACCCCTGCAAATGCATTATAGACAATAGGATCAAAACCGTCCTCCTGCATCGAGTAGACCCACCGACCAGACTGTATTGCAGCCTTGACAGCCTGCAGGGTGACGTCACGTTTTGTTTCGGACTGTACTTCCTCCAACGTCACGGCCCTTGGAATAGCGTGTCCCGTAACAAAGGTTATGTATTCTTCCTCCACTTTCCCCTCGCGCGACGCTAGCTTTATGCCCTTTCGAGGGTGCCGTGACAGATGATCTACATTGATGAGGCGCAGCTGGCAGGATGTCTCCCAGCTGAGAAGTGAGTCACTGCTTCCTGCAACAACGTAGAAGTCAGTGTAAATGTGATTGACGTTGTGCTCGGCCAGCAGAGTGAGTTTGCCGAGAACAGGGAGTGGAGTTGATCCATGATAGGGCATGATTCTGGTGGAAGTTGGACTGAGCCTGTGCTTGGGCTTAAGCGTGTAAAAATCTTTCTCGTCAAGAATGTTGATGCTTGCTCCAGAATCTGCAGTGAGTTTAACAGGTGTACTGTTCAGCATGACAACACAGACAGGTGCATCACGGCGGCATGCTGGTGCACTGATGGCATACACATACTCTGTTTCTGATGTGGAGCCAGGGTTTTCTGCAGCGACCCAATTAAGTCTTGGTCTGCGATCTCCATAGGCTACTGCACCTCTGAGCGCAGCGATAGCCCTGAACTGCGGCACACTGATAAAAAATGTCCGAGTCTTCCGCAGTCCCTGCACGATTGGCCAAGAGCTGGACACCGTTGACGGATCCCTGCATGTGGCCAAGCTTTACCGCAGTTTCTACAGGTTATGTGTCCTTTGGGCTCATCATGGGTTTCATGATGTACCAAATTTTTCATGACTATCCGGTGATTTGCCGTTATCTGACAGACGGATTTGGTTGCAGGCTCACCTGTCATCGCAGAAGATTGAGCTTCGACAAGCTCAGCTGCACGTTCGATCTCAAACAGCTTGTCCAGGGTGAGCGTAGGATCAGTCAGTGCCTTCCGACGAAGACGATTCGACCGGCAGCCCTGGATAACCAGGTTTTTGAATTCGCGGTTGACGTCGCTGAAATCGCAAGTGACGGCCAATTGACGAAGACGGGTCAGGTAGGAAACAATATCCTCCATTTGGTTCTGCTTGGCCTGACGAAACTGAAAAACTGCAAACTCCACGTTCTCTTTAGGGGCAAAGAATGCCGTCAGCGCGTTTATGGCTGTGTCTGTCGTGGACTCGTTCTCCGTAATGTTTGGTACTGGTAAAGTGTCGTGTTCACCGGCATAATGCAGAAGCAGAGCTTTCCGTCGGAGATCGTCAGTAATGTTAATGGCGAGGATAAGATTTCGGAAGCGCCCGATCCACTTTCTCCAACGCACCGCAACGTCACCCGCTTCAGGCTACGGGTCAAAGGCTGGAAACGGACGCAGACTGACGGCCATGTCACATGTAGAATTCCAAATTTATCCTCGTCGCTAATGTAATGGTTTAACTATAGACATTTAATGTAAAATATTAGTGGTTTTAAGTCCCGTTTATTCCGTTGCTCTATGTGTCTTCTTGTTCCTTGATCTTCCTCTAGCTCTCTATATTCACCCACTCTTATAGCGCCATTGCACTGGTCGGACATGAGCAGTAGAAATACTCGTTAGTAGTAGGGTGACTGAGAGTTCTGGTGCAGCAATTAAAAACCCATTAAAAAGCCATTAGTCACGCTCCAATGACGTCATCGGCCACGCCCCCTATTCATTGAACGGTCATTAGCCTCTGGTGCAGTAATTAAAAACCCATTAAGAAAGCAATTAGCTACTGGTGCAGTAATTAAAAAGTCATTAAGAAAGCAATTAGCTACTGGTGCAGTAATTAAGAAGAGGCGATTAAGATCTCGTTAAGGATGTGCCCTCGGGTAATGGCTTTACGACCACGTGATTAAGATATCAATAATGACGCAGGTGTGCTGTGCCCTCGGGCAATGGCTTTACGACCAGGTGATTAAGATCTCGTTAATGACGCAGATGTGCTGTGCCCTCGGGCAATGGTTTTATTACACGCGATTAAAATCTCCCTCCCGCCCTCCCTCCCTCCCTCCCGCCCGCCCTCCCTACACCCCCTCCACACATTCTTGTAAAGGTGTTCATTCTCAATTATTGAAACACTAAGAATTGATAATAATTCGAACAATGTAACTATAATGACTCAACTTTTTCCTCCCTTCCTCCATCCCTCCATCCATTCATTTCTCATTCCAAATTCTACAAATCCTTACCTGCTTACTTACTTACTTACTCACAAAATTTCTGCAATTCAACATCCCAATCACCTTCATCTCTTAATTCTTACGCTTTTCAACATCTCAATCACATCATTCTACAATTTCTCAGTTACATACTTACTTGCTAAATGAGAAATATGACAGAAGTAAGAATTGAAAGAGTGACGGATTGATAAAATGAGAAATAATTGTACATGTAAAGCTGATTGGTTGTAAAAAGTTATGTTAGTAAGTAAGCAATTGTGTGTGGAATTGTAGACTTGTGCAATTTAGAAGTTGAAACATGATAGAAGAAAGAATTGAAGGATTGAAGTTTTGAGAACTAAGAGTAAAATTGTGCCTGTGTAAAGCTGTTGGTGTACACAAATTATAGGAGTGAGTAAGTAAGTAGCTGAGAAATTGTAGAATGATGTGATTGGGATGTTGAAATGTGCAGGAATTTAAGAGATGAAGGTTTGAAGAAATGAGAAATATGTGCAAGCTTGTACAAGTGAAAAGCAATTGAATTGCAGAAATTTTGTGGGTAAGTAGGCCTAAGTAAGCAGGTAAGGAATTGTAGAATTTGTACGGTTGAGATGTTGAAAGATGCAAGTGTTAAGAACTGAAGGATTGAAGAAATGAGAAATAATAGTAGGAATGTGTATGTGTAAAGTTGTTGAAATGGTGAAATTTTGTGAGTGAGTAAGTAAGCAGGTAAGAAATTGTAGAATTTGTGCGGTTGAGATGTTGAAATGTGTAAGAATTAAGAGCACGGAATGGTAAAATGGTAAAATTGAGTCATCATAGTTGCAATAATACAAATTTTTTCAATTCTTAGCGTTTCAATGTTTGAGGTTGCACAATATTGCAAGAATCATGGAATAAAAAATGGGAGAAGGGTGGAAGTATGAGGGTTGGATAGTAGTATGGAGTGGTAAAATTGAGACTTTAAAGTTAGAATGTTCGAATTTTCCTCAATTGTTAACGCTTCACAGTGCTGGATTCGTTGGAATGAGAAATGAATGGATGGAGGGATGGAGGAAGGGAGGAAAAAGTTGAGTCATTATAGTTACATTGTTCGACTTTTTATCAATTCTTAGTGTTTCAATAATTGAGAATGAACACCTTTACAAGAATGTGTGGAGGGGATGTAGGGAGGGTGGGCGGGAGGGAGGGATGGCGGGAGGGAGATTTTAATCGCGTGTAATAAAACCATTGCCCGTGGGCACAGCACATCTGCGTCATTAACGAGATCTTAATCACCTGGTCGTAAAGCCATTGCCCGAGGGCACAGCACACCTGCGTCATTATTGAGATCTTAATCACCTGATCGTAAAGCCATCGCCCGAGGGCACATCATTAACGAGATCTTAATCACCTCTTCTTAATTACTGCACCAGTAGCTAATTGCTTTCTTAATGACTTTTTAATTACTGCACCAGTAGCTAATTGCTTTCTTAATGGGTTTTTAATTACTGCACCAGAGGCTAATGACCGTTCAATGAATAGGGGGCGTGGCCGATGACGTCATTGGAGCGTGACTAATGGCTTTTTAATGGGTTTTTAATTGCTGCACCAGAACTCTCAGTCACCCTACTACTGTCGTTGATAATGTGATGCCATTTAATAAGGAGGTCCTACAGCGTCGCTCACAGCCATGGCCATTCAGTAGCGATCCAAGTGCTAGACCCATTGAGAAGAAATACGTCCTCAGACGAGGGACAGATGTAGATTGCGATCCAGGGAGGAGAATCTAATGCAGAGTGGAGGGGAGGGCATTCCATCATTTTCCATGACAAGAGCCCATCGGTGGCCAAGGTCGGGCTTGATTATGCCATAGGGGTACAAGATCGTGGGAGAAATAACATTAATCAGACTTGTCCTTGGGACTGAGAGGCCAGTCAGAGTATGCGACATACAATTTAAAAAAGATTGTATCATACCATTAAAGGATATAATGAATATTAGGCCATTGCAAAAATTTTGTTTAGAGTGTTCCTTGTGCACCCCTGCCATATTGTTACTATTACTGAAACATAATTGCCTACAAATTTTCAGGTCTGTAGACCATGTTTTGGCCCCCGCTCACCTAAAAAGTAGATTTATGTTCAAAACGGACATTGACAACACGGTTGCAAATTGTAGTATATTTGCTTTACCTTTTAGATTTTGTAACCACGTCAGCAAGGAGTGAATATATGAAAAAAATAACCACCTCATGAAGTTGTTCCTCCAATTTCATCCACACCAAACCGCCCACACTTAGAAAGGATGATAGAGAAGTGCCTGAAACGTGGCTCATGGGTAGTTTAGGACATGATCAGCAAATTGGAAGCACTATGTAAATTTAATGCGCTATTCTACGTTGAAAACTGGCTCTCTTCATCCAGGGGGGCCGATGCAGCGTATAATGATCTCAAGCTATGGCATGACTTGAGCAAGTATTGCAAGCATGATCCACAAGTTGCCAATGCAGCCATGAAAACCTTGGAAAGGCACTTCTGGAACTTAACAGAAGAATGTGCTGTATTCTCTCTCTTTTCAAACAGGCTTTCCACTTCAGAAAGACAGCAGATTGCTCGAACATTGCTCCGAATTCCTAGACCAAGACAGTTTGAAAGGGGCCATCCAACGTTTCCTATTCTGAGCCACAGGTACAAAGCTATCATCCCTTATTGGGCCAAATCCTGGTTCTTGTTTCACAGCATGGGAATTGGCGCCGACTGGCTAGGAAAACCTGTTAGTGAATGGCATAATGATCCCATTACCAAGAAGCTGATGCATATGTGCGGCATGTCAAAGTGGTGAATGATCTGTCGGAACGGGCTGTGAAACTAATCCAAGACTTCTCAAGTAGTGTTACCAATGATGAAACACAAAAATGTTTTTATTGCAAATGGTCGAATATCAACGCAAAGAAAATCCCAACTTTCAAAAAGAGACATTAAAGAAATTAACCTTCTCCTCCACAAAACCTTAAATTCAGTAAAGTATTTTGACATGATACCATTGTGTAATGTGTATACACATTTCACTTATTGAGAGTGTGGGGTACGGTAATGCAGTGGTGGCGTTGTTGCCTTGAAACCGGAAGATTCGAGGTTCGAATCCACCTCATGTCGCCGCGTAAGGACCTTGGGCAAGTCCTTCACTCGCAATTGCTCAGCGCTTCGGCGTGAAACTCCGATGCAGTGTCCGCTCTGCAGTCGGGAGCGCCTCTGAGTAGTGTGCTTAAAGATGCGCTACAACAAGTACACATACAAACAAACAAACACTGTTACCAAACTTGTTAGTTACTATGTATGTAGTTTTATTCTTTGTATAGTAAATTGTCTTATATTACAAACATTTTGTCATGCAGGAAAACAATGATTTATTAACTAAATCAGTTGATCGTGTTGGGCGGGGGTCAAAACACCACAAAATGACCTAAAATTTGGTGAACATTCACATTTTGCCATTAGAAACAATATAGGAGGGGTGCACCATATATTTTTCACTATACATAAATGAAATGGCCTAATGAATATATTCTGTTATCGAAATGTCCATAAACCCCAATGATAAAAAAGAATTGAATTTTTGGGCACCGGTTCCCGGACAATTCGGACCGGACAATTCGGAGAGGATATTTCGAACCCAGACAATTTGGAGCGGACAATTCGGAGCGGACAATTCGGACCGGACAATTCGGACCGGACAATTCGGACCGGACAATTCGAACCGGACAATTCGGACCGGACAATGCTTAGCAGTCAAAATTAGCGATGGAACTCAGATTTTCATACCCATCTACATCACCCAAATAGACCTACATAAGTTGACCGGGGATAAGCTACTGTACATCAAAATAAATACTATATCAACTTAGCACCCCACATTCTATCAGTCTGCGTGTAAGCTTATGTCTGCTTATTCGTACACGTCTCTCTTTGTCCGTTTGTCTGCCTGTGTCAATACGTATGTCTGCCAATCCATTTGTTATCTACGTCAGCCCACTCACTTTGAACTTGTTTTGAAAGCCATAGGATGCTGCGCTTTGACCTTTTGAATCTTTCATATTTATGACAATAAGTAAGTCCAAAATGGCTTCAATGCAATACTATAGGTTATAATTATCTGTTCTCATAATATTTATATGAATCGACATGATCTGTTCTCAGGAATAAATTAGTGTTAACCTGATCTCATAATATTATTGGGACCGGTAGAAATCTGGTTATCAGTATACCAGGTACTGCTAGATCATCGAAGACAATCAGCGAATGGTTACATTTTTTATTGAAAGTGACATAACTAATAATGTGAAACCAGATTGACAGGCATACAAAATCAGAGATCACTTAGCTGAAAAATTTCGTAAAGCTAGGCCTACGAACTTAAGTAGCAGTAAATACAATAACGCTTTAACTAATAATCTGAAACCCTACAAATCATGCCTTTTAGGAGTTCATGATTTTTATATGCACTCCGAATTGTCTTGTTCCGAATTGTCCGTCTCCGAATTGCCCGTCTCTGAATTGTCCGTCTCCGAATTGTCCGGGTCCGAATTGTCCGGGTCCGAATTGTCCGCTCCGAATTGTCCGTCTCCAAATTGTCCGGATCCGAATTGTCCGTCTCCGAATTGTCCGGTCCGAATTGTCGGCTCCGAATTGTCCGCTCCAAATTGTCCGTCTCCGAATTGTCCGTCTCCGAATTGTCCGTCTCCGAATTGTCCGGGTCCGAATTGTCCGTCTCCTAATTGTCCGTCTCCGAATTGTCCGGGTCCGAATTGTCCGGGTCCGAATTGTCCGCTCCGAATTGTCCGTCTCCAAATTGTCCGGATCCGAATTGTCCGTCTCCGAATTGTCCGTCTCCGAATTGTCCGGGTCCGAATTGTCCGTCTCCAAATTGTCCGGGTCCGAATTGTCCGGGTCCGAATTGTCCGCTCCGAATTGTCCGTCTCCAAAGTGTCCGTCTCCGAATTGTCCGTCTCCTAATTGTCCGTCTCCGAATTGTCCGGGTCCGAATTGTCCGGGTCCGAATTGTCCGCTCCGAATTGTCCGTCTCCAAATTGTCCGGGTCCGAATTGTCCGGGTCCGAATTGTTCGCTCCGAATTGTCCGGTCCGAATTGTCCGGATCCGAATTGTCCGTCTCCGAATTGTCCGGTCCGAATTGTCCGCTCCGAATTGTCCGCTTCAAATTGTCCGTCTCCGAATTGTCCGGGTCCGAATTGTCCGCTCCGAATTGTCCGTCTCCAAATTGTGCGGATCCGAATTGTCCGTCTCCGAATTGTCCGGTCCGAATTGTCCGTCTCCGAATTGTCCGGTCCGAATTGTCCGTTCCGAATTGTCCGGCGACGAATTGTCCGGTCCGAATTGTCCGGCGACGAATTGTCCGGTCCGAATTGTCCGGCGACGAATTGTCCGGTCCGAATTGTCCGGGTCCGAATTGTCCGCTCCGAATTGTCCGTCTCCAAATTGTCCGGATCCGAATTGTCCGTCTCCGAATTGTCCGGTCCGAATTGTCCGGATCCGAATTGTCCGTCTCCGAATTGTCCGGTCCGAATTGTCCGTTCCGAATTGTCCGGCGACGAATTGTCCGGACACCTGGCAACCATCAGAAGTTTACATTTGCTCTCCTGAACAATTTCAAAACTGGAGATAGCACCGTTGCACTCTAAACAGACGAATGATTTTTGTGCTGCTTGATCGTGAGGGAGGAGTCACATGTGATGCCCAGTGATAAGAATATAAATTTGTTTAAAGAAGTTGTTTGCAATAAATTAAATAAGCGACATATTTTATCAATTCCAGAATGATTATGTCTTTGTAACAAACCTGTAGATGTCTTCAAGATTTCCTGTTCATCTGTCTGTGCAGCGACATCGCGTCCACGAGGTTTATATGAAGGCTTCGGTCTGTATGGGTTTTTTCCCACAAAACCTATGATAAAATACCAACAGTAATCTAACAGCAAGTCTCTACAAACACTTACTCAAAATAAGGGCATGAGAGTTTGGCATTGGATCCTGGTGAAAGGTGTCTATTGAAGGCTCTGAAATGTCTTCAAAATAGAAAGACATGATTTGGTGGCCTACTTCAAATCTTCTGCGACATACATTTGTACTTAGGCCCAAAGGTAACCATGACGGCGCAAATAAGTAGGCCCTATTAGCGAGGTTTTGCACTAGACCTGAAAATACTATTTTTGTGAATGTTATGTAGCTGAGTCACAGACGACTCTCACGGTGCTCTGGATAAGAAGAGCTGCATGCCTTCCAGCAAACTCACTCGGTGAAGTCTTTCGATTTCCAAGCACTGCGGACATAATTATTAGGCGCAATGGCGCATGCTACGGAACATGATCTCGCCGATGTCTTATCTCTAGATGTCTAGAAGATTACAGATGTCTGCGCTCTTCGCGCAGTGCATTAGCAGGCAGGAGACTAAAGTATGAGCAATGTAATAAAATAACTGGAGGTCAGACGTTGATTGCTTGAAGTTGGGTTTGCAATGAAGATTTTATTACGGGGTCCTAAGAAGGACTTATGGGATGGAACCCATCAATGCAGGACCAACTCGGGAGCTCCAAGCCTTGATATCCGGATCTCTGGGACTGGGCAGCTACATGAAACTACTAGGGTAGACACAAACTGTGTCAGTGTCGCCGAATCTGCGTATACAGAATGACACGATTGACAATAATTAGTTATGGAAACAGCATCGCTTCCTATAAGAGCACGTCCGTGAGGCATTATGTTTATGGCGATAATGAAGACTTCGATAACGATGGGTAGGAGGTTAACGATGATAACGTCGAAGATGATAATAGTGATGGCGATGGCGATGACAAAATAATATATCTCATAATTATGATAAGTTGGTAGTTGGAATAAATATCCGCTTAGAATCCAAATTTCTAAATGCATTGACTTTGACAAGTTTGACTAGGCGCCTTGCCTCAAACAGCAGAAATCATCTACCAGCTGGATCCATGCCGTTAGTCTCTGCTTCTCTGAATGCATCCAAACCACTTCAATTAGGACTATGCATTTTTCATTTTGAGGAAATTACTTTAGTTCGCTTCCTGCAGTTACAAGGCAACTGCTCCGTCATGCTTGCGTGATCTTTCCTGTCCAGTCTCTGACGTTGCAGCGCGTCGTGTACTTCGCTCTTCGGCTAGGAGTGAGCTTCTGGTCCCGCGGGCTCGCTTGGCTATTAAGCAGCGCCGTGCTTTCTCGGTCGTGGGGCCTACTGTCTGGAACGACCTCCCGGTTACGCTTCGCTATCTACTTGTGGTCTATTCGGCTGGGTTCTACAAGTCTCTCAAGTCTTTTTTCTTTGTTCATGATTGGACCAGGAGCGCCTCTGAGTAGTTTCTTGAAGGGGCGCTATATACATGCTCTGAATGAATGAATGAATGAATGAATGAATGAATGAATGAATGAATGAATGAATGAATGGACTGTCCAGTAATATATTACACAGATATCATGACATTTTTGCAGCCCATTTGACGATTTCTCTGTAATTTGGCTTTTAATAAATAATGGACCCATGATATTGACCTATTCTAAATCAGTTGCATCTTTGTCGTGCTACAAGTTAGACTACATACAAAGCAACTGAAGACCAGTTTATGAAATTAAAATCTTACCTTCAAGTCCCGTGAATTCTTCAAGAGAGATTATATCGTCATCTTCCAGACTGATACGCGAGTCAAGATCTTCCGTGCCACGTGATTCAATTGTTAGAAGCAACCGATTCAAAATCCTTCCTAAGATATACTGGAGGCGCCCGGAGTTGAAGAGTTGCATGAATTTAACTGCACTATCGATTGTCTTGCAGTAGATGAAGATGACTATACTTTGTCCTGGTATGGCGTTCACTAGATTTAAACCGGGTCCGTTAATATCTGAAAGCATGCTTATAATTTCTGGGTCATTTTCTGTCCCGTTCCTTATGACATCATTGAAAGCTTGAGCTAGCGGTTCATCCAAATCAGATCGGTTGTTGTTCAGATGCACTGCTGGCATTTCGCCTGCAAAAATACATGTACGGTGCGTAATGACATAATCGTAGACCCCAAATTTCTCAGTCAGAACTTAGCAAGCAGCTTATTAGCGACCGCTGCGTCATGCCAGAGGAATTGTCAAAGTGATAAAATAGTGGAAGAACTACGTTAAGTTAGCCTGCCGGTGACCAGGGAGTGCATGATGCAGATGAGCTGTCAAGGTCGTTTTGATTAGGATGATAAATACATCATAAGAGAGGCTGTCAAGGTTTGATTGCCGGCATTGGATATAAAGCAAGTTATTTATTTATCTATATATTTATTTATTACAGCAAATTGATATAGCATCACTTCAATGTTTCCTACTCAGGTGAGCTCCCAATCCAACCCGGGCCGAAGAGAATAGTCTTAACTCTTAAGGCCAGTAAGAAAATGAGACAGATAAACCAATAGGAATTTTACGAAGAGTAGAAGAATTCAAACCAGGTCGCAAGGCCAGTCTAGGGGAAGACGAAGACTCGGCTCTATCTGATTGCAGCTCGCGAGCGGGGGTTGGCTTGGGTGGGGGAATTATGTCCAGCTTCAGCAGTTGAGCGAAGAGAGCAGTGGCACTGGACGCTCGTGTTGGAACAACAGAGCTCCTGCAAAATAGAGGGGCAACATCCTCAATAGGCCTACAGTCACGGACCAAGACAGAAATTCTGTAAACAATGCGCTGTGGGTAAGGTAGCCAGTGGAGTACATCCCGCATGTAAGCTTACGGTACTCAAAGACTCTACCAAGCATGGGAATGCGGCCTGCAAGCCGAGCATCGGTGTGCAGGACCATATTTATGGACCCTACCCGAATGGCCGAAAGGCCGAAAGGCCAGCGTGTATGGCGCTAGAGTAGGCCTACTGCGAAACTGTGAAACTTCAAAGGCATGAACAAGCGTTGAGGCTGCGTTAGGAGTCAGAGAACTGAATGACATCAACTATAAGGCTTACATAGTTTGCTCCAGGAAGAAAGGTCCTGATATGCTAAGGCATGCAGCCACTGGTATCGTGACTCCTGATACTGCGTATACTAACGAGCTTAACTGCGTTTCACTTGATTGTTGTGGCAACATTGATAAACAATACGACGAGCATCACGTGAGTTTACAATTATAGGCTACTTGCCTTCGTTAAGATATTCAGCCGCCGTCTCTTGGAGAGTTTTTCTGAGCACCTCCTGGAAACTGTCGTAGGAGTGGTTACTCCTTCTCATAATAGCGCTTATCAGCTTGGAGCTCTTTACATATTCAACTTTCTCTGCCCTTATTTCATCGTCATCTGTGTCGCTTATTGCCTCCAATCTCCTTAACCCTGCAAGCACTTCAGTGTCAGTTCGCGTCACTTTCGCCAATTTAGGCCGAATTTTCTCTAAACGTTCGTATCTTGCATTCGATAATGGTAAATGAGTCTCTGTGGATAAAAGAAACATAAATTATAATAATTATAATTGAGGCCTACTAAAATATTATTTCAAAATTAATCCAATTATTTTCTACTGTAGACCCTAAGTGTTCTATAATTTACAGTAGGCTATATCAAGTAGGCTAGTAGGGCCCACCTGAGTTGAAGGTCTATTACTATTTGTATACTTTCAAAATAAACAGTTAAACAGAAGCGCTTCCCTTACAAGCGTTGTTTCTGACCCATCAAACAACAACGCCGTCGTCGTCATCGTGATCATCATCATCTGATCATAATCATTATCATCATTACGATCAGTTTCTGGCGTTAACCAATTGGGAACGATGGGTTCAAATAAACGACTTTGTCAATCAATTCAGTTCAATTTATTATAGGCTTAACCATCAACAATAATTAATTATACATAGCAGTATATGAAATAATCTTCAGAAGTGCAGAACCGGAAGTGCGGACCCCGCGGGGGAGGGGAGGCGCCCACCCGCTCAGAGCACCACCGAGCGAACCCTAACCCTAACCCTAACTCAAATTACAACGGGAGAACACATGCCCTTTGAACTCCGGAAGTGCATACACAGGCGTCCCAGTGTACCGGAAGTAACACAGGCATACATTGGCCTCCCAGCACTCAGTGCCACTCCTTCTCAGAAGCAGCACCGAGTATGAAATTAATATTTTTTTTCATAAATTCGTTTTGGAATTATAATTTTAGCGTCCCAATAATTAAGGTGTCTAACTAGCAATACATTTATTGAAATTATAACATTTTTTCCAATTCCTGTAATCTTTCAATTATAATACATTGAAGACAGTAATTTAATCCATATTATTTCGTATTATTTATATTAATTTATCACTAATTGGATATTTTATTAAGCAAAATGTTAATTGCATAGGAAATAAATTTCAAGGCACTCCTCCGAAGTCCGGTCCAAACTATTTCACAGCACTTGTCTCACCGTCACCGTTCACATCGACTACTAAATAATAAAAAGTAAGTAAAAGTCAAGCTTTTTCAATTTCATCAGCTGTTTTGTGAATCCAACTTCTGTTTCAATAATAATTATTTTTCATCAATCCAGCTCCAATTTAAGCTATAATATTTTCGTCAACCCAGTTTCTATTTCTCGCCCGTTATTTTCGTCAACCCAGCTTCTATTTCTCGCCCGTTATTTTCGTCAACCCAGCTTCTATTTCAGATATAACAATACCATCATCCAGCTTCCATAACTTAAGCGTTTTTTCATCAATCCCACTTCTATTTCACATCTAGAAATACCTTCATCCAGCTTCCATAACTTAAGCGTTTTTCCATCAATCCCACTTCTATTTCACATCTAGAAATACCTTCATCCAGCTTCCATAACTTAAGCGTTTTTTCATCAATCCCACTTCTATTTCACATCTAGAAAATAATAATCCTACGTGCGAATTAACCTGTCATAAAGCATTGGAGAAGCATATCTACAGGGTGGGCCAGCATAAATGTCCCGACTTTGCACGCGTATAACTTCGCCAATTTTTAACATTTATTTATACTTTATGCATCAAATTAAAGGTATTTCACTCTAGTAGGCTATTAACTCTAAAAAGTCGAACTGATACTAGTCTCGGTTTTAATTATATGCCCGGAACAGCGCTAGCTACCATATTTTGCTGTCATTTGTGACGCAACCTGGCGCCGTTGACAGACGATGATCGCGTTTCGATCTTAATTTTACGAACTGGTAAGGGATTTAATTCGTTTGAAATGATTAACGAATATTCTAACAGAGGATGGAATAAACAATACCTTGTATTATCTGCTACGGAAAATTAATAAAACAGGACTTTCTACTTGCAAACCATGGGAATCGGAGCGCACGGCGCTCACATCCGCTAACATTGCTCGTGTGTCCGCGTACATTTGCAGTCAAGACAATGACCAGGGCAGGCCCTGCATGCAAATTCAGCGCAAAACAGGCCGTCTTGGAAGCACTGAATAGCGTATTGGAAAAGATTATAGACCTAAAGTTAAAGTAATTTGTCGACGAGAAGTCCCACGAACTCTCCAGCTCTTACGCAAAGAAACGACTGGCAGCGTGCAAGCGTCTGAAGCAGCGCATGGCAGTGCACGGCTGTTGGCAAAATTGAAAGGACGTGGTTTTGCGATTAGAATATATTCATGGTAGGGACCCTACAAACACTCAAAATGATCGTGTCTACGCGCGTTTTAGCAAAAAACGATAGAATTTTCCCGGGAAACGGCGTCATAATGCGTCAGTAATGACAAAAAACGGTAGCTAGCGCTGATCCAAGTATATAATTAAAACCTAAACTAGTATCAGTTCGACTTTTTAGAGTTAATACTAGAGTGAAATACCTTTAATTTGATGCATAAAGTATAAATAAATGTTAAAAATTGGCGAAGTTATACGCCTGCAAAGTCGGGACATTTATGCTGGCCCACCCTGTATGTGATAAGCCATGCGAAATAGTTTGGGACCGGACTTCGGAGGATTGCCCAATTCAATTTTAGTGATAAATTAATATAAATAATACGAAATAATATGGATTAAATTACTGTCTTCAATGTATTATAATTGAAAACGAATTTATGAAAAAATATTAATTTTGTATGGTTAGAGTTAGGGTTAGGGTTAGTGACCTTGAGCTCGAACTTGGCCTACTTACCATGGCCTCATTATGTAATAACCATGACCTCATTACATCATCACCTTGACCTCATTACGTCATCGCCTTGACCTCGTTACGTCATCACATTGACCTTTGGCCTTGACCTTTGGCCTTGACCTTGACCTAGATTGGGCTTAAAGTAACAGTCTACCCACTACTAAGGATATAGTTATTAATGAAGGTGCCCCGTCATTAGCGCACAGGACAAAAGCGCGCCAACAAAAGCGCGCCGATATAAGCGCGAACCGTCAAAAACGCGCAGGACAAACTAGCGCCATCATAAGCGCGCAGTCAACAAGACATAGACTAACATACACAGACAAAAAACTGAAGAAACTCACCAACAAACTCAAGTGTAATTGTCCGACAAAATATGCAAAAAACGTGAACAACGGAAGAAAAATAGAATGTCCAAAACAAAGTTACTGCATTCGTCCTTTGCAATCACGTTTAGAGCATCTCCACTTAATGTCATCGATATTCACTCGGTCTTTCTGTAGCGATATCATGATAATATTAAAAAATTTATGCTCCTTCGCCTTCTGCGATGCAGTCGTCTCCATTGTTTAACCGGATCGTTGTAATCCTTATGAAGTCACTTTGGCTTACACATTCATGTGCCATAGTTTACGCTGAGCATATATGCAACTATATATATAGTAGGTAGGGAGCCTCCTTGAATCTTTCGGTTTCCGTATAAAAGTCTCATCAATTGGTATTAAAATTAAAAAGCAGTGGTTAATTTAATTTCTTATTTGTGGACAAACAACTTTCATTAAAATAGGTGGTTGAATCAATGTAAAGGGGAAAGGCTTTGAATATAGTTTACATGTAGGTGAGAAGTAAGCTTATAGGTGGGTATTGCTTTCAATTATGTTAGGCGAAGTGACAGTACAGCCTTTTCATCCGCGCCGCGCGCTTATGTCGGCGCGCATTTGACCTCTGCGCGCTAATGTCGGCGAGCTTTTGTCGACGCGCTTTTGTCCTGTGCGCTAATGACGGGGTACCATTAATGAATAGTACAGTTTAACTCGAATGGTGGGAGGAAGCAGACCTATGTGAGAGGTTCTAAGATGATGATGGATGCGAACATTTATTGCAATTTTTGCCGAGGTAGGCCTATATTTAATATGATCATTCCACGTAAGGCAGAGGTTCTCGCGACACACCTAAACTTGTAACAAAATAACGCGACACACCATGCAATCGTCCTAGATTATGTCAATCTCTTCAAAATTAAAACAGGCCTATGCCAAAGTTAAAATAGTTTTTATATTTAAATTTTTATAAATTATAATGAATGAAAATGTTGACACTGAATACCTTCTAGTTTCTAATGATTTTAGAATTCTAAATTCCACTGACCTAAATCAACGATTCCATGTCGTTTTATGACCCTAACTCCTACCTTACTTGCGATTTTTTCCTGAATTTTCTTTGCATCGTATAATAATGTAGAATGATGCCCGACAATCGATAGGTTTGCGAGTGCAATATCGGTACATAGGCCTACAGCTGCGAAGCAACTTAGCTAGGGTCTCTGGACACTAAGCTTGGGGCCTTACCCATTAACGAGACTAACGAATGAACTTGATAGGATGGCCATATAAAACTGTTTTTAGGTTAAAAAAAGCATGAAAGTTATCATCAATTATCCATGTAGAGTTTTGTAGACCAATCCAGTTCATTAAAGTATGAAAACATAGGACAAAGACAGCTAACCACTGCCGAAACTAAACGCTGCCCCTCAAAACGTCCGATTATTGTCACTGAAAACTTGAAAAATAGGCCTAAAGAATTTTTTTTTAAAGTTTAGGGTCATTTGGACCTCGGAGGCCCTGGACTTTGTGGCCTTCACCTACGCTTATTGTTTGACTTTGAATAAGCAGACAGGCTGAGAGGTCGTCATTCCGCGTCATCCGCAAAATTTCCATTTCTTATAAAAAAAATCCTCCATTTTCGAATATTACAGCATTGGGCAAAAGTTTAGTCGGCGCGTTTGCTAGCGTGTTATTTTGTAAGCTAGGACTAAGAGGGCACATGTTCGCGTCATCTGATATTGTAAAGTCATATCTCAACTAATTGCTATAAAATAGCTCTGACATTCCGAGATGATCATTAGTACTACTATTTTAAACAGAAACAGGGTACCAGCGTAGCCGCAGGTCACCGTGAAGCCACTTAGCAAGATGACAATCAAGTTGGCAAATAAGAAATCTGTCAGATTCATAATTTTGATATTTATTTAAGGCAATCAAATTCAAATTTCTAAGAAATGAAAATGGTCAAGGCGTCAATGACAGACAAAATGTTTATTCAGACACCTCTTGAGCAAGATCCTGGAGATATATGGCTATGAGGAACGTTTACTCTGATAAACAGTGAGAGCGCAAAAATTACGGGTTAAGCTGAGATTTAAGAGATTTGTCATAAATGAACGGAGATCGGCTCAATGTCGATTGTTCTGGTTTTATTGAGAATGCCAATGGCCCAAAATCTCCGGATTTGAACTCGATGGATTCATAATCAATTGCGGAGAGCTATGCTGGAGAAATATCATAATCTGCAACCAAAACCAGGAACAGTAAGAGAATTGATGGGCGCATTGAAATTGATATGGGAAGATTTGCCTTTGGAACGCGTCAACATGGCCTTCAAGAACTTTGCAAAGAGATTCAAAAGAAGTTTTGGCACTGGTGGTGGGCACATTGAACACAAGTTGTGAATCACTATCAAGTTCATTTCCAAACAGTTATTTGAGATAGTACTTGATAAAATCGTGTTTTTGCTACTTTTTGTTGCGTTACCCGGTACGTGTTTGAATCGTCAAAAAACGGTGGGTAGACTCACTAAAAGTGATATAACTTTTGTTCTGTTTGACATATTTCGATGAAATCTGGCCATCATCTGTAAGCCGGTAAAATTTCATTTCAAAATTCTTACTTTTGGTCAAGATAATGGCAAAAACCGAGGGGGTCTTTTTTGGTGCACCCTGTACTTGCACAATAATTTCTCCTTGATGCCTTATATACGTACATTAACGAGACTAACGAATGATGTTGATAACATTTGGTGTACCCTTCCTCTTTTCAATAGCCGCTGTTTTTGTTTTCTCTGCGTCGATGATCAGGCCTAATATTCTACTGGTTTCGTTGCGATATTTTGTAGCTCTGATTCGCTACTTGCGTAGAGGCCAAATGTCGTCTCTAATTCGGGGGATTAATATTATTACCAGCACTCCTTTAACTCGATTACTGCCCCTGTAAAGGTTTCAAATTACCCCCTCCTAAACATTACCCCCCCCCCCCCGGTAACTTGAAACCGGTTTCAGGTTACCCCCGGAAACTAGATTTGGGTCAATCATCGCATTTATTGCATTTAAAAAATCAGAAAAATCATCCCGCTTCTTGTTTTGGTCTGAAGATTTTCATCCGTCATCCCACTTCGTGGTTTGCTATCAATATTTTGATACGAAAAAATAATAGCCTAGAAGCCATTTTCTCCATGTAAACATCAGCTGCGAAAAGTATTTTAGTTACAGATGAAAATATTGATAAAAAGCCACGAAGTGGGATGACGGATGAAATCTTCAGACCAAAACAAGAAGCGGGATGAATTTTTTGATATTTGTAGTGCAAAAAAATGCGAAGATTTATGCAATTTGCAGTTTTGCAGGGGGTAATGTTTAGGAGGGGGTAATCTGAAACCTTTACACCGGTGTTTGATTACTGCTTCTAAATCTTGACTAATTAGAATTTTACGCCGACATGCTTCCTTGTCATACTCCCGTTTATGTTATTTGGGTATTCTATGGTCTCTCTCTCTCTACTTTTATAGAACTTAATTATTTTCGGCAAATTCCTTATACAAGTTTGATCAATTATTATTATACGCCTATAATCTTAGTTTATTATCAATCGGAAGACAAACCGCAAACCGTTACAACGCAGACAAAATAGGCCATCAGGCAAACAGTCAACAGGAGAGTCTTGAAGGTATTCTTGCATTCTGCATCACACCAAACTCCATCACCCCAGGGTCTACTATGTGGGAAGATGAAGCACACTGCTTCCAAGTTGAGCCAAAGGGAGATGTTCCCCACCACCTACTGAAATGTATGTCGCTGTACAACTGACAGCACTGATTCAACTGCTGCAATGCAGCAGCACCCGACTGTTATCGAGTCCCTAGATTATGATTCATTTATTGAATTAATGACCTGATTGTAGGCCTATTATTATTGTATCTATGCTCTATAGGCTTATATAGCGCCCATCGCAGAATGTCTATTCAGAGGGCAAACAATTCCTTTTACAGAATGTGAGACTGATGAGAGAAATGAATCATTAATTTAGCACTTAATCTCGTGGTGTGGGATGAAGGTCATTCGAAATGGAGGGACCAACCACAGCGAACTCCGGATGCTTGACAAGAGCAGATTTTAGTCCTGGTAGCAGCAAAGTTCGAGGTGATCAGCAGAACGCAACAAGCGAGATGATGATGCCTCTAATAGCTTTTGCATAGACCTATAATACATGTAGTTTGAATGGTTTACTCCTATTTAGGACCATTTACCGGCTGTCCTTTGGAGATCAGAAAGATGATCTAGTAGTGGATACGTGCAGTGATGAGAAGCCAACGAAAAAAACGTGAAGCATATTTGTAGAGATATGCAAAGCGAGGGAGTTTAGCTATGTGTCCAGCTGAGGCATTTTAGACAAATGCAGGGGTTAAAGACGCTATCTTTGAAAGGCACAAGAGGTGCGAGTTGCAGTTATCTAGGCAGTACACCAGACAAAAAAGAACTAAGGTGGTAATGAGGGAAACCGATCTTTCATTAAAGTAAGAGCGACTGAAGTTAGGTTAGATAGTGTTCTTTGAACGCGAGAGAGATGTCAAATGCGACGCCCTGGTTACTTGAATCTGGATTATGACTATATAGTGCAGGGGTCTCAAACACGCGGCCCGCGGACCGCATGCGGCCCGCGAACCCGATTAATGCGGCCCGCGAACAACCTCCTGGTCTTTGATTTAAAAAAATTAGAAATCGGTTTATAAGAATTTTGCAGTTCCTTTACGATTTGAACCAATGTTTAAAGTGCTTTCTTCTCCTTTTGCTGTGGACATTGAGTCCTCAACAGCAGATATAGGCATATATGCAGATGGAATTAATTTAGTAGACCTTCAGTGCGATTTAACGCCGAAGCAGAAGCATGCTACAGCGAAATTTTATGCCGGTGTCGCAAAATAGAGTATCTCCGTAATAATTGTATCTCCCCAGATGATGAGAAGCTGAAAAATGTCACTTCCGGGAGTGTTTATTTTTGCAAATTAACTTCCATTTGCTTGGTTTTGAACAATGACACTAACAGGTAGGCCCTATGTTTATTCCTATAATTTTGGTGACTTTGGTTTAGAGGACAGAACGTTTAGAACACTTAAGAACACTCAGAGTCTCCTGGTCTAACTAAATTCGACTTGACATTGCTTAGGATAGGCCTACTTAAAAAATTAGAGCCATTTTAAATTTTGATTACAGCATAATTTCTTCAATTATAGCACCCATGCATTTTTCGATAATTGGGATAGAATGTTTTTCAATTTTCTTTGAAGTACCAGGTCCATTATAGTTACACTTAAAATATAATATTATGTGAATTTTACAGGGTCATATCATCATTACAGTATTGTATGCTGCAATGACACAACTTATTACCGGTATATAATTTCACGTGCACGAGAATATTTTTATTTTGCGACCCGCGAGTCATTAAAAGCTTCCAAATGCGGCCCACATGGTGACTTGAGTTTGAGACTCCTGATATAGTGCTTTACCGTCAGTCCTTCCCCTCAAGAGATTTGCCACATGTTCCTGCTCTGTATCCTTCATCACTTTCAGAAAAGACTCGTATCTGTCAGATGAAACTTCTTTCAGCCATTGGAACAAAAGAATGCGTTGCCTTAAATGACTTCTTTCCGCTCTGAGATCAGATTCTTGTACATCGTCTATGATGTCGTCGGCTCTTAGCGAATCGGTCACATAGAAATTGATCGTTGTACATCGTAGGAGAACCTTGTAGTTACTCTGTATGGCTTCAACGTGAAACATTTTGTAAGCAGGAATCTGAAAATAGACAATAGACTTAGTTATACGTCTGGCTATAATAAACAATCACAACTGGACTCTGAATGCAACTACATAGGCCCATAATAATTATTATTATGCCGTGCTTGTTTGGAGCTTACTATTAAGCTGGTGCCCGGCTCTGGACTTTACGACTGCCCGTAGAATATCTAAAGCGCACGATTAGGGTCTACGAGTAGGCCTACAGCCTATGCAAAATTAGGCCAACTCTGCCAAATGAGCATTAAATATATTTACTAGGAAACTTTTGAACTTTCAGAGTTTTTATTATAATAGGGATGTAAACCTGACCTCGAATTCATTTGATTGATATTAAGGAAATTAATTATGCGTCTGTTGCAAGCAAACTCAGATAGGTCTACCCTGATTCTGAGGCTAGGCCTACAATATTTAGGCTAGGCCAGATTAGCATGGTTGAGTTAGAAAATTGTCTGTGAAGAGTTGTTAGGCAAGAGTTCATTTCGTCGCTGTTGATTTCATATGAAAGGCGTGGAGAATATAAGCTAGGCCTAGCCTAAATGCTAATAATGATGTATAATAAGCTATTCCAGTCAACCAGCTTCAGAACAGCGTCGCAAATTAATGGTGCGTTATTCTATGTAGGCCTTTATTATACTATGTGATCATAATTTCTTTTACGTTGTACGTTGATTATAGGATCAATAAACTAAACTTGAAACTTGAAACTTACGAGCAGGTCTATAATATAAACTATGTAACACGATTTTTGTTCCTGGGCAACAAGTGCAATTTCGTGGTTATTTGTGCTCAAAAGTATAGGAAATGGTTGTTATTCTGTTTGCTTTTGCTTTTGTGGACTGGAGAATAATATCTAGAAGAAGAAACCTATTTCCACAACAAACGAGCGAATGTGTTTGCTTTTGTTCACGTAAAGTCAGAAGAAAGCTATATAGGTCACCAGAAACCACAAAATGACTCTAAAGCAAAATGTATCAATACTATAGGCTAATGATACAAAAATTGACCATCCAAAATTTAGAAATGCGTAGTTTTTCGAAATTTACGGTTATACTGTAAATCACTTTCACGAATCTGCCCCAGATGTAGTCTCCCATCATGTTCTCATTGTACTGTCCTTGGTAGCGACGTTCAAAGTCTAGTATATCCTGGTGGAAGCGCTCGTCTTGCTCCTCCGAGTATGCCCCCATGTTCTCCTTGAAGTTATCAAGGTGAGCATCAAGGATATGAACTTTCAAGGACATCATGCATCCCATTTTGCTGTAGTTCTTCACTAGAGTCTCAACCAGCTCTACATAGTTTTCGGCCTTGTTATTGCTCAGGAAACCTCTAACCAACGCTACAAAGATATTCCAAGCCGCTTTTTCAGTCATAGAAGGCAACTTGAGAAATCCTTACACTCCATGATTCTCTTTATTTGTGGTCCGACGAACACACCAGCTTTGACCTTTGCCTCAGACAGCTTAGGGAAGAAACCTTGAAAATATTTGAAAGCTACCGATTTCTTATCCAGAGCCGTGACAAATTGTTTCATTAGGCCCAATTTAATGTGCAGTGGTGGCATCAGCACTTTCCGAGGATCCATCAGTAGCTCCCACTTGACATTTTTGCTACCCACATTGAACTCGGTCCACTGGGCCAGTCCCGCTTGTGGTGGTGCACCTTTTTGTCTCTGCTCTCCCAGAGGCAAAGGTAGTAAGGAAACTTTGTCCGAACCCTTGCAGACCCATCAGGAATGATACCGTTTTCAAGTCTCCTCAGCCGTAGGCCTACTCATCGAACTTCAAGGCGGCTAACAAGGTTTTCACGCTGTTGTAATCTTCTTTTTGGTGTACCGAGTGAGCTAGAGGAAGAGACCAATACTTGTTCCCATTACGGAGTAGCACGGCTTTGAGGCTCCGAGATTAACTGTCAATGAAGAGACGCCACTCGTTCGGGTTGCAGTCGATTCCAATTTCCTGAAAAAGACCGGTCCCGTTGTGACAGAAGCAGAGTCTATCTTGACTGGTAAAAAAACTCGAAAATGCTTGATGACGCTTCCTCTGATCTGCGATTTGAACACTGTCATCCAACAGGTTTTAATGCTTGAGTCTAGACGTCAAAAGTTCTGCATTGAACTTGGTGAGACCAAGATCTCTGATCAAGTCGTTGAGGTCTTTTTGGTTTGGATAGTACGGATTTTTGCCATGAGCTAAAAGATTATAGTCTGGATCTAAAACGTCTTTATCGGTCTCTGACTCTGATATACTTTGTTCTTCTGAAGGCGACAGATTTCTATCAGGAACAGTGGGTACTGGAAGCTCAGGGCTGTGTCACACTGGGGCCATGGATGAAGGAAGGTCGGGATATATGATAGGAGCTGCATTCTTTGATAATGGGCTCTGTAAAACTAAGTTACTTTACATTACAATTCCATGAGCTGAACTCTCTGATACACCTATGTCACCTTAACCTTAAAGTTAGGCTACTCTTCGTTAAAATTTAACTTAAAATAATTATGATGTAGAAGAATGAAGTCGCGTGTGAGTTTGTGTAATCCTAAAGACTAGGCCTAACTTAAAAAAATAGGATTTGTGAAAATTGTGTGGGTGACCTTTTTAATCTGTGTGATTATGTCAACACATGGTTCGAACAACCGAAAAGAAGACTTTATACATGGACGACGCCAGATGGAAGACACAGGAATCAGATTGACTACATGTTGGTGAACAAAAGGTGGAAAAGCACGATAAAAGATGCAAGAACAAGACCAGGGGCGGATTGTGGAACAGATCACGAGCTATTAGTGGCTACATTACAGCTGAAGCTGAAGAAGATGAAGAGAGGCAACAGAGTGACCAGTTTCGATTGCAAAGGCATAACACCAGAATACAGAGTGGAGATAAAGAATAGGTTTGAGATCTTAGAGAGAGACGATACAACAGCAGAGGAGGATGCAAACAAGCTATGGACAAAGATGAAAACTATAATAGAGGATGCTGCAGAGAAGCATGTACCAAAGAAAACAGCAAGGAAGATTACCACATGGCTATCGAAAGGGGCCATTGAGGTGGCAATGGAAAGGAGAGAAGCAAAGAAGGAGGGGAACAGGGATAGGGTAAAACATTAAATAAGACCTTCCAAAAGAAGGCAAGGGAGGACAAGGAAAATCACCTCAAGAAAATGTGCAGGGAACTGGAGGAAGATGGGAAGAAAGGAAGAACTAAAGAAATGTTTGCAAAGATAAAGGAAATAACGAAGGCAGCAGGCCCTAGAATGGGCTCACTCAAAACGAAAGATGGGAAGATAATAGGAGATGAGGAGGAGATGAAAGAAAGGTGGAGAGAGTATACGGAAGAGCTGTACAAGGAAGACGAACGTGTCAAGAAGGAAAACATCAAAATAGATGAAGTCGAAATTGAACCAGAGATATTGGAGACAGAGGTGGAGTGTGCGATAAGACAGCTCAAGGACAACAAAGCGCCAGGACATGACGGAATACCTATTGAACTGGTAAAAGCGGGAGAGGAAGCAGTGGTGAAGACTATCACAAAACTATGCAATCAAATTTGGAGAACTGGAGAGTGGCCGGAGGACTGGAAAAGGTCAGTGTTCATACCAATATTCAAAAAAGGAGACGCGAGGGAGTGTGGAAATTATCGAACGATAGCGATGATATCACACACTAGCAAGATACTCCTCAAAATAATCCATAAAAGAATGGAGAAGACAATTGAAAGAGAATTACCAGCCAACCAAGCGGGATTCAGGAAGGCGCGAGGAACGCGCGACCACATTGCCAAAATAAGATGGATTATGGAGAGACAGAGGGAGTACGGTCAAGAGGTACATCTGTGTTTTATAGACTATAGTAAGGCGTTCGATTGCATAGACCATACACTACTGTGGAAGACGCTGATTGAGATGGGAATTCCAAAGCATCTGGTGACACTACTGAAAGTCCTATATGTGGATCAAGAGGCGGTGATAAGAACGGAATATGGAGACACAGAGAAATTTAAAATAAGGAAGGGAGTGAGACAGGGATGCATTTTGTCCCCTTTCCTGTTCAATCTGTATGCGGAGAGAATTATGAGGAGGGCTGGATTGGAGGAGGCAAGGATAGCGGGAGAAATACTGAATAACTTGAGATACGCCGATGATACGACATTATTGGCAGGGAAGAGGGACGACCTGGCCGAGTTAATAAGAAGAGTCAGGAAGGAAAGCGAAAAAGCGGGGCTATACTTCAATGTAAAGAAAACAAAGGTTATGACAACTGCAACATGGGAAAACTTTGAGGTGGATGGAGAAGTGATAGAGGTGGTTTCGAGCTTCATATTCCTGGGATCTATGATAGAGAAGGAGGGAAGAAGTGATATGGAAATAAGACGAAGATCGAAGGGTAACAATGGGAAAATCGGCAATGAACGGTCTGGGAAGGATTTGGAAGGATAAATATGTGAGCAGGGAAACAAAGAAAAGATTGGTGAGAGCATTGATCTTTCCAGTGGTCCTTTATGGATGCGAGACATGGACGAAGACTCAGGATATGGAAAAGAAAATCAACGCGTGCGAGATGTGGATTTGGAGAAAGATGCTAAAGATCTCATGGATGGAAAAGAGAACTAACGAGTCGGTGCGTGAGGAGCTCGGAATAGAGAGGGAGGAGACACTGCAACAAACAGCAACCAGGCAGAAATTCAGCTACTTCGGCCACGTGATGAGATCAAACGGTTTGGTAAAGGAGATGATGACGGCATGCGGTGAAGGAAGGAGAAGACGCGGAAGACCAAGAAAGAGGTGGATGGATGAAGTACAGGAAAAGTCTGGAATGAGCTTGGAAGAGCTAAGAGAGGCGACAATAAACAGTAGACAATGGAGAGGATACATCATGACTGTCGCCAGAGCTCCAAGAGCTGACGGCACCAGGTGTGATTATGTTCCAGCACCCTGGTCGCGCTTCTGGTTTAAGCTCTAAACCCATAACCTGACTGTCTGTCTGCTTAATCTGTTTGGACTGAAGGTGTCAAGGCCTATTTAGAAGACGCATTGGAAGGCAAGGCGTATAATAGATTTGGACTAAGCACCTGTTAATAAAGCTGGCTTCCACGACTTCGCTTTATTTGACCTCTGTTGACAGTTCGAGAATACGAGAATACGGATTATACGATACACCAACAGTCAGACCTGTGAAAACATGGCGGCGTAACAGGCAAGTTTTTAGGTCATCAGCATTGCATTAGCACTTCCTGCTTTGAAGAATTCAGTTTAGCTACTCACCTGTTGAATTTATAAACGACGAAGAGGCGTATGCATCATTTACTTCGAACTAATATATAGCCATCCATCGGTTTCACAATAGGCTTAAAACTAGACTGACTGATTAAAAGTGAGTCGCTTCTGATATGATAACCAGTTTAGGCTTAAAGCCTGCCATTAGATTTGTTTTGATATGCGTAGTCTTGCCGGTTTTTCCCAGCATCAGACGACCTAGCAAGCATATTGGCCTAAATTAGTAACGGGAAATCCAATTGCCTGTACTGTACGGACTATAATTGAAAATGTGTAGGGCTGTAGGCCTACAAAATAAAAAGCTTCCAATAGCAAATTACGGCCAAGACCATGCTCATATTCAAAAATTTTATCGAGATCCTCCTCTACCCGTGCCTGCTTGAATGATTGCCATGCCAATTAAGATCCCCATGTACGAACCGACTAAACTGTACGTATACTAATCCTTGACTAAAAATCTCTTGAGAACGTTATCCAATGAAACTCTAATGTTAAAGTCTTTCACGTCTATTTTGTCAGCTGTTGTGTTGCAGTTCAATTACATAGCCTAAAAATCAGCCCAGAAAGTTTACGGATTAGTTGGAATGCAGATTTTCAAGAAAGGCATAATTATCATGGACAAATATTCAACATCAGCAGGCATTTACCAAGTATAATAGGCTTAGCGGTGATCATGGAAACTGATTTCAAATTGCTTTTGGCCTATTTAGGCACAAGTAAGTAGCTAATCATGCTGCTACTGCCTGCCAGTTAGTAACTATAGACATAAAATCGAACTGAATGCTGTACCCAGTATTTCAAGTTGCATTGCATCATGAAAATACAAACGCGGTTCTTTATTTTTATTCACTTAATTTATTTTAGTTATAAACAGCTAAAATGACATTCGATTCATCTGTAATAGACAGACCCAACCCGTAAACGTCTCCTGTTGATCAATTCTTTATTAACCTTCCATGTGTATCAACTCTCTAGATTTCCTGACTTTGAAATCAATGAGGTAGAGATATTGATTCATGCTGAACGATAATTATATATACATGTATGTATGTATGTATGTATGCATGTATGTATGCATGCCTGCATGCATATATGTGCGTATGTATGTATTCATGTATGCATGTATGTATGTATGTATGTATGTATGTATGTATGTATGCATGCTTGCATGTATGTATGTATGTATACATTATGAACCCTCGATATAGCGCCCCTTCAAGATATCGCCTCAGAGGCTCTCCCGACGGAATCGGAGTTTCACGCCAATGCGCATGAGGGTCCTAACGCGGCGACTTGAGGTGGATTCAAACCTGCAACCGTATGTATGATACATACTGGGGGGGTCTGTAGCTTGAATGAGTGCTAAGGCCTATGTCGTAGCTCAGTGGAGAGAGCGTTGGCCGATAAACTGAGAGTCACTATCGCGACCCGGGTTCAAGCCTCGCTCAGGGCAAAAATTTATTTGAATTTTCTGTTAGCTGCCAGTGGCGCTTTCTGTTGTGTTGTTTGCCTCGGGTCTGTTGAAAATAAGATCACCCCTCCCACTCCTGGCTTGGCCGATCAGGAGCGTTCCAACACTTAGGCCATTAGTGTTAAGTTACCCAACCTGTTGTAGCCGACCTGCGTGTCGTGCGAAGCTGGCCGTATTTCGTATAACTTGTAATCGTTCTGCGGTGTGTCAGATTGAATTTGAATAAACGAATATTATTATTAACCTTCTGACTTCACGGCACCGAACGTATAACTACACCACCGCGCCACACAAATAGATCTAATAATTATAAAGAAAATATTCCTCGTCTTTTTTCAATCTGACAAAACGCAGAATGATTACAATCAGCAAGGAAAAAATGATTACAAGTTATTACAGAGTCAAAATTAATTGAACTGTCGGCAGCCATACAAGGCGTCTATCACATCTATTTATCAACACTATCATCCGAATGGAAGGTTGAATGGACCGTGCGCTCTTCAAGCCTGAATGTTTACCATTAGTTCCTTACCCTAAACCACTCCCTATGTTTTTCATTAATGCCAATGCGAGTCCATGCAATCAGCTGCCAGCATTATGGCAATTATCTGATACGTATGTCCACAACATAATATTACGAATGGCAACATCTGAAAATATTTAAAATGAAAATATGTTTTAGGGGAGAGCGGGGTATAACGGGATACTTAAGGCATTTTGAAGTTTACATCATATAATTAATAAGCTGGATTTTTTGTACTCACATTGTGCAGGCATATAATAACGTACAGCATCGACTAGAATTATCTACCTAAGCATCGCCCACAATGGAGAAAATGATTTTTTTTACCAATGTGTCCAGAAATCCCGTTATTCATTCATTCATTCCGAAAACTTATATAGCGCCCCTTCAAGAAACCTACTCAGAGGCGCACCCAGTCCAGCCCACCACCTGAGGTAAAATGGGATACCTATCCCATAACATCCTCATAACATGCAAAATTCTATGCTGTCAAAAAAGTGCCACATATTTTTTTTATTATTGCTCATTTTGTAATGTAAACACTGATTGAGACGTGAGGGAGTAATTAGAACCCATGATATGAGAAATATGGAAAAAAATTGCTGTAGAATCATAAATTGTGGCAAAATGGGATATCTGTATCCCATTATGCCCCAATTTACCACAATTGTAAACCCGACATTTTGAAACAAATTACCGAACTTGTACAAAAGTTCATATGGGAATATGTAACTTTATATATTACCCTACACATGGATGGTATAGGCCTAAGCTAAATTTAATATAGCTCAACTGATTCTAGACAATTTTTGACTATGCACGTACCTTATATTGGAGAGCATGAAAACAAACTTTTAATCATAAACAAATGCAAGACGCTTCGAAATAGAAGATACTTTCGTCTATCACCATCAAGGATTCATTACTTCCGATTAAAAATGTCTTCGGCTATTAAACGTAAGTAAGATCGACAAAAATGAAGTTTCCCGTTATGCCCCGGTATCCCATTATGCCCCGCTCTCCCCTACATTAGTTAAAACACAGCGTCATTAAACAGCAACAAACCAGGGCTTTATCACGTGCAGTTCTCCACAAAATGTGCAGTTGTAAAATCAGTTCTGTCCAGTGAAAATCATTACAAAAAGGTAATTGCGGATAGTTCACGACGGAAGAACGAAGGAGCTGTGCAGTGAAAAATAAAGCAATTTTCAAGTAAATGAGTAAAAAGAAAAAGTCATCAATTTTTTCGTCGTGGACTTGAGAGATTTGTGGGAAAACTTTGGAAAATTTCAGCCATATGACTAAAAAAGGTCATGAGATTTTTTCGTCGGCGACTTGCGACATTTTTGGGGAAATTTTCTGAGTTTCGCCAAAACATCCGCAGCATAAAAACTTCCTGGTTGTGCAGTTCTAAAAATTTCTTTTAAAAAGCCCTGCAGCAAGCCAACCAAAACTTACACTCTATGATTAAAGAAAATCTTATCAGAAATCCTTTAAAGTACCGGTAAATGACTTTGAGCTTTGGAAACATTATGATAATATTAACTAATTTTAACTTGACTATTTAAATTCAAAAATCAAAATGTCTTGACTGTTCCATTCGTTCTCAGCTACAAACAGTCGGCCATTTGACTCATCCAGAAGAACCCTATCTGGACACCGCAATCCTTGCTTTCCATCTTTTGAGAGAATTTCTCTCTTTAATTCTAGATCTGAATCCAACAGCAGAATTCGACCGTTCCCTCTATCAGCGACCATCACGAATCCATTTCCATCGACGGACAAATGGACTGGATCCTTCAGTTGTTTGATTAGCGATTCACGTTTCTCGCCAAATGACTTCTTAAAGTTTCCATCTGAATCCACTATACACACCCTGTGCATAGACCTATAATCACTATAGGACGAGCCATGACTGATCACAAAATCACCATTGATCAGTTTTATAGCATGCAGTAAATAACGAGAACATATATCGGACGATAGATGTATACTTCGGATCAACTTTCCATCTGGTGAATACTCATTTAATTTGTATTTACGAGGAACAGTTAAAATGACATTTGCTTCGACTGTGACAGACAGACCGCATCCCCAATCATCTCCGTCTGACCATTTCTTCGTTAATTTTCCCGTTGGATCAACTCTCAAGATTTCGCTGTTCGAGTTAGCGAATACTTTCGAGTGGTTGATGTAGAGACATTTATTTCTCTCACAGGATGCAATGTCCTTTGGATCAATTAGTTCACTCAGATTCCATTGACGCTTCAGACTGAAATCCACCGATTCGTAAACTTCAACTTCTGAACTCCTATCACTCACAAAAAATAATTCTTTGCCTAAGATCGCCATTCCTCGGATGTCTTTGCTTTCTGCTTTGAACCACAGTTTCTTGTGTCTTTCGAAATTTGTGTCGATCGTCTGAACTAAAACTGGTTCTGATTTGTATCGAAGTTCAGCTGAAACAGACATAAAATATTATTAACTCTCAAATTAGTAGAAGGCAGCTATTTTGCCATCTACAAGTTTTTAATGCTATTGCGTTGAATTAACCTAATTAAATAAAATATTAATTATTGTCTACTTCCGGAAACCGATCAAAAAGGAAACGTTGCAGGTGAGGCAGAAGATCGCAATGAAGAGGATCATATTAGGGGAGAGTTGCTATGAATGGACCACCTAAGACAAACTTAGGTGTTCTGCATAGATGCTACTGAATTTCCAAAAGGAAAGCACGTCATATGCTTGGCTGATTGTTCATCTATGTTATTAATAAGCAAAAGACAGAAAATATTCGTGGATTTATGAGAAATAATTAAACAAATCAGTACCCCTAAAAAGTCCAATCAAGGCAACCTCTTTCCTTGAATGGACCGCATGGTGTCCTTGATTGGACCATTTGCCCTGAATGGGACACAATATTTTAAAGACGTTTTTAAAAGGTAATTTTACCCAAGAAGCAAGGGAAACGTTTTAAAACACTTAGTGTCTAAACATGCAGTTGAAATATCAATGCACAATTGCAGTAGCTGAAATCAACTTAATATATGACTGGCATAGCATCTCTCTGCAGACCAATTAGGAGTACTTTGCCATAGTAACCAGTGCAGGTCTACATATAGACTATATAGGCCTCTATATAGTGAAATAATATGGACTAGCTAATACTGGGAATATATGATTGTGAAGTCTTACATTAGTACTCAGTTATATCTATTTGAGTACATCTAATACAAGAAGAATTGCGCGCAGTTCGCACAGAGGAACATTATCTTCATCTATAATAGTAGTGTATTGCTTCAGAGCACCTGTTATGAAACTATTAAGCCTACAACTGACATTTATTGCATATTTTGAAATTATTCGTTCTGTGCTTGTCAGAAGCATCGCCAAATCCCATGCCACACTGTCGACTGTTGTTCGATAAAACTTATGCCAAAAGAGGGTATTGTAATTGGTTAAAAAATCACAACAGGACATTGCAAGTACCGGTATCCTTAAATGGACCGTACCCAATAGCATTGCACGCAC
Organism: Lumbricus terrestris; assembly: GCA_949752735.1. Classification (NCBI taxonomy): domain Eukaryota; kingdom Metazoa; phylum Annelida; class Clitellata; order Crassiclitellata; family Lumbricidae; genus Lumbricus; species Lumbricus terrestris. The sequence continues at coordinate 73,365,424 of OX457037.1, forward strand.
TGGTGTCCTTAAATGGACCACACCCAAATTATAGGTCCAATTAAGGAGACTTAATGTGGTCCATTTCAGGCAACACGGACTACTTCTACTCACACTGTCATAGTTTAACAGGTGTCAGTCTTAGCGCTGAATCAAGTATTGTTGCTTAAACATGAAACCTGGCTATGATTAAAACACACGTGACTGCAATTTTGAAAGCTTGCCTAAATTGCCTACACCCATTGTCAGGTAGGGCAAAAATTAGATCAAAACTACGTGAAATATACTTTTTACCACAACTAAATAAATGTTTAGAATTTCGTAAAACTGATTGTGGCGAAACGATCAGTATTCGATCGCGCAAGAATACAACATTTGAAAACGAAGCAAAAAATGCGTCTAGAGTGTTAAATGGCTGCGGTCCGATTAAGGCAACGGTCCATTCAAGGCAACTCTCCCCTAGAACGTGGGCTACACTTTGCGATCGAAAGAAAAGGAAATTATTTAAGGATGCAAAGACAACTGGGTGTAATATTTCAACGGGCCCGTATTGATTTTGGATTTTTTGCAAGGATCGACGCATTGTTGACCTAGGACGCACCTGGGTCGCTCCCCTCCCTCCGCTTCTCTCTGCTTCGCCTGGGTTCGCTTGGCTCGATCCCTCCATCCGATTCGCTTTGGTTCGCCTTGTTCGATCCCCTCCATCACTTGACCGTCAAGCAGCGAGAAAAATGTCTAACTGAAAGCGCACGTTTGACGAGATTGGTAATGGAAAAAGATGGCGGCGACACCTAGTCTAAAATTCACAGGACTACCGGTTGTAAGAACTGAGGACCTAGAGAAGTTCAGACTCCGGGACGAGGTAAAACTCGAGTGACAGAAAGGTAGATTAACTGCGATCAAATATCTTATTTAATTTTATACTTGGAATTATATGAAATATCTTATTAGTTATTAATTATTTTACAAAACAAATGTAATAATGCATATTGCATACCCTAACTTTCCGCATGAAATTGTTAAATTTAAAACAGAACTTCTTAAAATAAAAGCTGTCAGCTTTCTCTAATAAATTTTACAAGTTAGCCTAGCATTCATACCGAGTAATCTTAGTTTCTCCTGTTCGTTCTTCTTTAACGCTTGTTTCAATCTCTCTTTAGCGTCCAAGCCCTTCTTCTGCTTCTCTGTAAGAGCAACATTAACTGCTTTTCATTACGAAATTTCCAACTGTAAGCGGATATAATAATGATCTACATGTAAGAAAGAATCGTAATCGTAATCTTCAAATTTCTAAAGTGCTACTCAAAAGCCAAGCGCGGGGGCACCAGCTTATTCACGAGCGCTGCGTTGAGTCAAAAGGGTTGTCCGTAAGAGAAGTCCATGCTGGTCCGGGTCTAGTTACCATAGGACCAGACGGGCGGAACAGCAACTAAGGCGGGTGTCGTCTGGGTCGAGAGTTGGAAGGTGGAGGGTCAGATGAGAGGTGGAGGGTCAGAAGTGTTGTTGAGAGATCAATTACAAGAATGGGCAAGACTGTAGGCTAAGTCGCAATCTATTAATAACGGTATCAATATTGCTGGAACAGCATACGCTAATCAGGCCCGGTTTAACCACTAGGCGAACTAGGCGGCCGCCTAGGGCGGCAAATTTCTGGGGCGGCATCCGCGGCACTAAAAGTTTTTAATTTTTAGTTAATTTATATTAATATTTAAAGTGTTATTGCAATATATTACATTTTATTTTTTCCCGCTAAATGAAACGAATTGTATAGTATAAATTTGATCACTAGTTTACTTACTTACGTTATTGGAAATAACGCCACATCCGGTGACGTCATTTCGAAATCAAAATCTGGCGTGTAAATATAACATAAATATTGAAAATTGAAAATAAATTAAATATTTGAAATTCGATTGTCGTCGACTGGCTACTTAAATACTTTAGGTAAGATATTTAGTTTACTGTTGTACAAATGTAAAAAGATATTGATGCAGTTGATCTAAGCAGTGAACTGAAGGCCATTTCAAGACGAGTTGCAAAGTGTACATCGCCACATGATGTACTAAACTTTATATTGAAAAACTAGCTGTACCCGGCCACGCGTTGCTGTGGTTGAAAAGACCGTCCAACCCTCCCTTTCTCTGCCTCGCTCCCTTCGTTACTCTGTCCCTCCCTACGTCCATTCCCCTCCCTCCCCTCCCCTCCCCTCCCCTCCCACACCCCTTTCCCACCCCTCTCCCATCCTCTTCCCTCCCTCCCCTTCCCCTCCCCTCCTCCCTCCCACTCCCCCTTCCCTCCCGTTACCCTCCCCTCCCTCCCGTTTCTTCCCCTCCTTCCCTCCCCTCCATCCCTCCCCTCCTCCATCCCTCCCCTCCATCCCGTCCGCTCGCTCCCTCTTCCTCCCTCTTCCTCCCGCTCCCTCCCCTCCCTTCTTCCCACACGGCCGCATTCAAATGCAAACAAATTGAAATCGCTGAAATGGAATGCAAAGTTGTGTTTTTTTCAAAAGAAGCATATAAAAACCCGTCCCCTCGAACGTTGTGTCAAAATTTGAAAGCAATCGGACAGAGCAATCGGTAAAACCGACAGTTACATATAAATATGCGCTATAGGATTTGTGAAAGTTGAAATCGTAATGGGTCGAGTGGAATGAAAGTAAAATTTTCCAGAAAAGCATTTTTCAAACCCGATCGTAAGCGAAAATTTTCACAGGAATCGGTGAAGACTTTCCGAGAGCAGGTTAGCTTTTACATTTTTATTTATATAGATAGGCCAAAGATGAACAGCACGTACTGCGCTGTGAAGAAATAAATAGATACGAAACTAATATTTCATTCCTTGATATATATATTGAATACGAAACTAAATGCGAGTGGTTCAGAAAGATGAGCAGCACGTACTACGCTGTGAAGAAATAAATAGATACGAAACTAATATTTCATTCCTTGATATATATATATATATATATATATATATATATATATATATATATTGAATACGAAAATAAATGCGAGTGATTCAGAAAATGGCGGACTGCGTGAAAGTTGAAATCGGAGTCGAATTTAAAGTTGTGTTTTTTGGTCGAAAAGATTGCGATTTTCCCCAAAAGGCCCTATAACAACCCGCTTATGTTCGAATGGAAAGGTTTGCGAAAATTTTGAAAATAATCGGTGAAGAACTTTCCGAGTTCCGAGGTAACAAACAGTAATGTTTTACGTTTTTATTTATATAGATAATCTAACAGATAGTGTCCCCAACACTGTTATAGCTCTGCGAATTCTCTTGACACTTCCAGTTTCTGTGGCTAGTGGTGAGCGAAGCTTCTCTATAGCTCAAACTGATAAAAACATATTTGCGAACGTCCATGCTACAAGAAAAACTTGTTGGACTAGCTACTCTGTCAATTGAACATGACATTGCCAAAGACATTGAACTGAAGCAAAAGCGCGAAAAATGAAGTTTTGAAATTACATTACCGGTATAATTCCGTATAAACGAATATACCATTATATAGATTATACATGTTCTATTCTATTCTTCTTCTTTCTATTGAATGCAAATACGAATTAAAACAAAAGGCACATAGCATTCCTTTGTGAAAGTTAATATTAATTCAATCTTAGTTGCCGTGGGCGCGGGGGGGGCGCAGTGCGACAGGTTCGCCTAGGGTGCCAAATACTCTGGCGCCGGTGTGGCATGAAATCTTGTCCGGCATGAAATAATGTCCGGAAAGCCTTGTCATTGGTTCACGTGACCGATGACATCAGATGGCAACTGCCAAGCTACAGTATTAATAGCACCATGAGATCTTGTCCGGGGAAGACACAAAATAGACAAGATAATTATTCAGCCTACCAAGACCAATGATACGAGGCACAGCCTAGCTGGCCTAATAACTATAATATTATTAAAACTAAGACCTACGTGTCGAAATCCTGTATCATCCGAAATTATGGGTTCTAAGTAAAATTAGCTTTTCCTAAACTTGGAAGAAATAGATTCTACTTTAACGGCCAATTGAAAGTGATTGTGTATGAAGTTAGAAAATGAGTAGGCTCACACTTCAGACATATAGCCTAGGCTAACAGGGTCTATCTCGAGATCTGTTATACGTGGTATCCTATCAACAGGGCGAATTTCAAAAGGGCGCAATAAAAATGGCGCAATCAAATGGACGAAAATCAAGAGAGCGCATTGCTTTTAGATCGCACGATCAATAAGGTGAAAAGACAGATATTGTAATAGTGATCAAAAGGGCGCAATCAACGGGACGCAAACGAATACAATGAAAAGGCAGTCAAAGGGCGCGTCTTAAAAGACCGAAGGGAACCGACAAGGGTAAATAAAGAGTGTGCTAATAAGGCGACGAGCAATCGAAGCCCACTGGATTGAAACAAAATGATTAAAAGAAGAATTTAACAGGTCAGTAAGAAAAGAACGATTATGAAATGAAGGTTGGATGAAGGTACTCTTAGATGTGAAATAGAAGCTGGATTGACGAAAATAATGTTTAAGAAATGGAAGCTGGATGAAGGTTCTTTTATTGATGAAATAGGAGTTGGATTGATGAAAATAATGCTTACGAAATAGAAGATGGATTGACGAAAATAATGTTTAAGAAACGGAAGATGGATGAAGGAGGCTCTTTCACTGGTGAAAATATGAGTTCGATTGATGAAAATAATACTTAAGAAATAGAAGATGGATTGATGAAAATAATGTTTAAGAAATGGAAGCTGGATGAAGGCTCTTTCAACGGTGGTTAGTGCGGAAAAATCATTCATAATATTATGGAAGAACCAACCACAACAAACGTCCGATGTTGGGCAAGAGCATTAGCATACCCTAGGGGCCCTTATTCTGGGAACAATTTAAAGATGAAGAAATGAGCAGAACATTATAGGCCTAATCATCAATATGAGGATGCAGTTAACGGCTTTTTACGCATAGTTTTAGAGTCTTTATAGGCTAGACGCTTTTCGATCCCACTTGTTCCATTGCTTTGGAAATCTGAAAGACGATCGATCTTGTAGAGATTGCAGGCAGTGGATGCGTGTAGCGAAAGGTAGCCATGCAGTGCAGGATTTCAAGCTAATCAAGCATATGCCTAATATCAGTAGGCCTACTTGATATTTGGAATAATATTTCAACTGTCAGCAACCCAATTGATCAACAGCGTGCACACTATACATACACACATAGACGTTTACAGCTGTAACAACTAGGTGCAAAAAAAACCTGAAAACCAAGGGATAAATGGAAAGTCTAATTTCTAAAGGTTTCAGAACTCCTTTCTATGCTCTGAAAGCGATCTTACTCATTTACATACACAGGCCTCGACTCATCGCCAGTTTGCCACGTTCAGCGATGGGAATTTCCTTCTAAATATAGAACTAGCGTCATCGTGGTCGCAACAACAAGTATCGCACATTAAAACAATATTTCAACTGTTTACATCATGATTTATCGTTCCATATATAAAATTATATTATTGATTTTATGTTAGTAAGATACTTTTACGCGGATAATTTATATAATAATAGTAGGAAATACTGTTTCGACAAACTAAGTGGGCGGAGTCGTGTCCATTTCATGCCGGACAAGATTTCATGCCGGACAAGATCTCATGCGTATGCCGTATGAAATACTGTCTTGACAACGGAAGTGGGCGGAGCCGGACACAATTTCATGCCGGACAAGATTTCATGCCACACCGGCCCTGACGCTAATATCATAATTATGCCAGAGATAGACGATGACCAATAATTATAAGTATATCAAGGGCTTTATCCATTCATGGACGTCGTAGTGTAGCGGTAAGTTCGGCGTCTTGTGACCGACGGGCTGCAGGTTAGAATCAACCTCGAGCCACTACGTAGCGACCTTGGACAAGTTGCTCACCCACAATTGCCTGTGAGGAAGGCAACGGGAAACCACCTCACTCATCTCATCCCCGGGGGTGTAAAGCCAATGAACCTGCCTTCGGGCAGAGAACTCATCATCATCAGAGATCCTCAGTGGCCGAGTGGGTTGGTAGCCCGCTCGCCACGCCGGCGGCCCGGGTTCGATTCCCGGTCGGTCGGTTTATCAGAGATTAGTTTCTCGGATCTTTACTGCGGGTGGCTCGGTCGCAATATAAACTTGGAGTAGCGATGGTGAAGGATCTCACCCTCAGGGTCGAGGCCATAAGACAGCCGCTATATAAATATGCGATTACATTTACATACATTTAGGCTACATCATCATCATCATCATCATCATCATCATCGTCATCATCACCATCATCCATTCATCATGTGGAGGAATTCCATGTAGACGACTCTTTTCTTGTTATTGCTTTTCAACTTCCCTGCGACTGCAGCTGAAAGTTTTAATAATAATATTCGTTTATTGGAATTTAATCTGACAGACCGCAGAACGATTACAGGTAGGCCTACAAGTTATAAGAAATACGGCCAGCTTCGCACGACACGCAGGTCGGCTACAACAGGCTCGGTAACTTAACGCTAATGGCCTAAGTGCTGGAACACTCCCGATTCGACCAAGCCAGGAGTGGGAGAGGCGATCTTATTTTCAACAGACTCGAGGCAAACAACACAACAGAAAGCGCCACTGGCAGCTAACCGAAAATTCAAATAAATTTTTGCCCTGAGCGAGGCTTGAACCCGGGTCGCGATAATGACTCAATTTATCGACCAGCGCTCTCTCCACTGAGCTACGGACCCCCACTGCGGCACACTCATTTCGTTTAACATGCAGGTGACTCATACGAAATTAATTGGCTTTACACGTTGTTCAGTAGGCATATTGTTATCATGCGGAATCTGCGTGGAATAGGCTACTCTTACGTCCAGTCGGTGTTACATCAGAATTTAAATTGTTCGTAGTTTTGCCCATATTTAAAAGTGGAAATGTTGATGATGTTTCAAAAGATGCAAATCTCTAAAATGTCTTTCTGTTCTGACGTTTCGAAACACTGATTTATGAACGGTTATAAAAGGCAGTGGTGTCTCGAGTGGGTTCTGGACCCGGATCTCACCGGATGACACCTTTAGAGTAGTAGCACCAAAATGACTGTCTAAAATTTGTTTTGCACTTCTGTTTAATATCTTCTGCTGGCATCTTGTGCAAATTATCCTTCTGCAGTATCTCATCTCAAATGCCAGCAAGCGTCGTCCATGATTATTCACATGCCTATAGTGAGATGTATCCTTTCGGCTCCTCCACACGTTCCCGATAGGCCTTAATAACACCATTGTTCCCGATGCCTTTTATATTCTTTTCTTCATTTTCTTGCCGTTATGTTGCGCATAAACTATTTTTGATGGAATAAAATATCAGAGGCCTAGACCTGGATTGCACCTAGGCTAAGTCTTTCCCTTTCACCCGATTACATCGAGATGTACTGTGAGAATTCGCTTTTTCTCATTATGGTCTGTTGCAATTATGGGGAAGCCGGGGTAATTTCGGCCATTTTTCTTATTTTTTAAAAATAAATTGAAGCGGGTTGACTGCTAAAATTAAATAAAATCACAACTAAATATAGCAAGATAGGGACACTATCTTACAAGGTTACTTTTTGCGAAAGAGGAAGACATTTTGTGAAAAATGTTTTTAAAGTGATTGTTTGGCCGGTTTTACCCCGGTATACGGTGTGAATTCGGCCAACACGGTTAATTTGATCCTCACAACAAACTAGATGAGGTAGCCTATATGTGGCGGTTCACTCCAAAATCAGCATTAAGTCGGAAATTACACATCAGAGATATTTAGGGAAAAGTATGTTTGCGATTTTTTATTTTTGTGCCGAATTTAATTAAATTTTTTTTAAATGTTAGTGTTGAAAAATTTTTAAACGCAAGTTTTAGAGCTATTTTAATGCTTATAGTTATATTTTACATTAAAACTGGGTATATTGGTACAAAATATAAAGTCATTATATTAAAATAGGCACTATGTGCCATTCCTAATATCTCTGAGATAAATTAGTCCACATGGCCGAATCTACCCCGACCCACCCTCCATAACAATCTTAACGAGCAAGGAGCGCATTTTTGGATCATGAATTTGGATAACCAAAAAAGCAAAAAATATAGTGGTTTGCAGAACAATAAGCAAATAATTAACATTTGAACAAGATTACCTTCAATTCTTAGCTATTACTGTCACAGTATTTAAAAAGTGGATTAGGCTCGAACTCATTTTTTGGGCTTTTAGCAAATTATACTCACATAAAGTCGACTTGATTAAGGGACGCTATAACAAGTGCACATACAAATAAAAGTAAAACTATCTCAATAAACATACTTAATATGATATTATACGCTATATGGCAGCATTAAACTCTTCCTATGCCTACTGGTTTCCTTGAAATCACTCTGGCCGAATTTACCCCGTGGCCGAAATTACCCCGTCTTCCCCCTATAGCCTAATAAATAATGGGGAAATGACATAACAAAGAACACAGCGTGGGTTACTTACCTTCAAATTCACCAATAAAGTAGCCACAGTTTGCATTCAGAAGCCCCTCGACATCTGACTTTCTGAGGTGCAAATTCATGGACTGAATGTCTCTTTCAATCAGAGGTTGACATTGTTGTTGCAGCTCCACACCTCTACGCGCTAGGTCTGAAAATGCGCTACAAATGTCACTCGCTGATCCTTTAGCCATTACTTTATTACAATCAGAATTGTAAGTTTCCAAACACAAAAGGTATGTATCAACATCATCTGTTGTCATTTGGATTTCTTTCAGCGTGCTGAGTCTTGTCAACGATAAATCTTGTAAAAGCGAAGCTGCATGCTTATCTATCAGTTGTTTTAGCTCATCTGCTCTGTCCACTACATCACATTCTAATTTTACAACTCTATCCTGTATATCTTCTTTTGCCACCAGAATTGCTGCCTGCTTCATCTGAGCTTTGGATCTGCATTCATTTATTGCTTCTGCAGTGCCCTCGATCTCTTTCCTAAAGTCATCCACATATTTGTCAACATGAGAACCGTCATGAGTTTTATGTTCGTCAATGAAGCAGATGGCGCATAGAACTGTTTTGCAGTCAGCACAAAACACATCCAGAATCCTCTGCTTATGTAGTTCACAGGCACTTGGTGGTAGATTAATTTTCACAGTTTCGCCACTTTCCTGTTTATTTACTGAAAGCAATTTATGATTCTCTGTTAATTTTAATATGCCATGTTCACTTCCACATTCTTCACACAACTTGTGCTTGCAATCAACGCAGTATGTGGTAGCTTTTGACGTTTCTTTTCCTTCATTTTCCTTACTTTTCTCCAAACACAGATGGCATAAATCTTTTGTTACCGTTGAAAGGTCTGGTTCCTTTGACACTTGTATCAACCTTTCAATGAAGATATTTTTAGGAAGTCCAGAGAATCCTTCTTTTGGAATCTTGAATAGTACTCTACAAATTGGACAAGACATCTCATCTTCTGGTCCTTTGTTGGTTTTCAGTCCAGTCTCTTGGATACATTTAATGCAGAATGTATGAATGCATGGCAATGCTCTCGGATCAGTGAAGACTTCGGTGCATATGCAACATGTAGTCAAATCCTCCATCTCTTCTTGCTTTTTGAAATCATTATTGTCTCTACCTTTCGCAGCCATTTTCTAATGAGCACGAATGCTAAAAATTTCGAAAGCACTTTCGCTTTTGCTTTTGGTAGGCCTTGTCGGGTCTTGTGGTCCTTTGCTGCCAAATGTTGGCTGCATTTAGGCCTAAAAGCTAAAATATACTGTCGGAAAAGAATAATAATGATCGAATTGGCGTAGTACACTCTTGAAATATAAGCTTAACACACCTGATAGCAGACCTAACGTCGATCGAACTAGGCGGTATGAGTTATAAAATTAAAATGTCAATAAACCATGTTGGGCTTGTTGGCTGCTGCTATTTGCCGAGTCGCTTAATATAGCTGTCGTCATACCTTCCTTGCACCTAAGTCTATTAACAATAATATTGACGGTTTGCGTAATGACGTAACCATAGGCGGAGACCTGATCCGAACTTTGGTGGGGAGGGGACGGACGTGCGGTCGCAGGACGATCGCCGAGGCGCGAAGCGCCGATCAGGGGAGGGGTTTGGGCAGGGAGATGTGCCCCCTTCCCAAATGTCGAATTTTTTGATTTTCCACACTACAATGGTAACATTTCAGGCTGTCATATTAACAAAGTTGCTCATCATTTTAGCGCTAACAGTCCTTGTTTAAGACTTCAAAAGTGCCCCATCCCCAATGTCGAAATGCTTCGAATTTCTACAATACAACGGTAGCATTTTAGGCTAGAAGTCCTGGTCTAAGACTTCAAAAGTGCCTCCCCCATTGTCTAAATATTTTTAATTTCCACACGACAATGGTAGCATTTTAGGCTGTTATTTTAACGAAGGTGTTCATAATTTTAGTGCTTATAGCCATGTAGTTTAAGGCTTCAAAGTTCCCCTCATTGTTTTTCATTTTTGAAATTTACACACTGTAATGGAAACATTTAAGACTTTGATGTGAAAAAAATTATCATAATTTCATTGCTGAAAGACATGACTTAAGACTTCAATAAATGTCTCCTCCCATAGTTTAAAATAGTTTCAATATGGAAACGGCAACGGCAACATTTTAAGCTGTGATCTTAAAACAATTGCCCATTATGGATAGACAGTGGATAACACTGTTGAAATTTATAAGGATATTTTCTTAATTATTGGAGGGGATAATTTTTATAGGTATCTCCGCCCCCCTCCCACCACATACTTTGAAGGGGACCGTCCCCCGCCGCCCCCCTAAGTCTCCGCCTATGGACGTAACGACCTCATTTGCATGAGCCTGCGCCATATTGGTTAACAGGCAATGCTTGTTGACCTTGGATACGTATGTGAATAGCGCTAATTATTAACGGTGCCAATGGTTTTCCGTCTCAGGTTAACTCCAACATTGTTAGTAGGCTATTGAGTGCCAGTCCCAAGTCTGGATTGAGGAGGGCGACGCTAACGATCTTTTTTTTTATCACACAGTGTCGGTTAACTCATGTATTGGAACCATGCAGGGCCTACAGTACTGCTACTACCATTCCGTGTTAGACCTGTCTCTGCAGCAACCTTAAACTGAGACGGATAAAGGATCATTTGGCAGAATTTAAAAAATACATGAACATGATTGTTCAATTGAATTTGCTCGGAGCGAAGAGTGACGGTGGCTAAAAAATTACAGCCCCAGCTGCAGAGACATAATTATGTACAACTTTGTACATGTATCGGAAGCGAAACTGAAAGTCTTTTCTGACAGACCGACTATGTTGACTCGCATAGAGGCATCGTCTCAATGCAGAGGCCGCAATGTTGTCAAATTTCTTACTTGAGAACATAAGTCGTTGTAAAACATATTTCCATTTGAAATATTCTTTGAAATGTTGCTATTCGTAATAATATTGTGGACAAAATTTAATAATTACAATAATGCTGATTGCCTTGCCTCACATTAGTAATAATGAAAAAAGCAAAGGGAGGGTGACTCAGGGTGCAGTGAAAGATGGGCAGTCGGCGATGATAATTGGTACTGTATATTGTATAACTAAGTACTGTTCAAGGGCGGATCCAGGGGGGGGCCAATCCGGCCATGGCCCCCCCATTTCAAATCACCATGGGACGTGGCCCCCCCATCCATAGTGGCAAAAAAAAATTTCAGGGTGTCAGTCATGCACAGGAGAATTAATGTATAAATGTACTAAAAATCTATAATAAAAATAATGTATAAATGTAATTAAAATCTAATCTAAGTCTCTCACGCAATTGCATTGTCTTTATATAAAGCATCGAAATGAAACAATCTTTCAACAGTATCCAACTATGATTTATGGCATGCAATGTATGTTATTCGTGTATATATTCGTAGTACATTGTAAAAACATTAACACCAATAAACACAATTATAACTAAGTACAACTAACCATTAATTACAAATCAAGTTAACGCTAACAACAGTGTTTGGGATGTAATTTATTTTTTGCAGATGCCAAAAAAAATTCAGGGCGAAACATGTTAAGTTTTGAATTTAGTCTATATGTGCAAGAAAATGCGGTGAATGGTAACACATGTTTACTCCTTGTTTTTATTTGTATCTTACTATATTTCATTCAGTAGTGGGAAGTATTTTATTTATTCTAGTCTTAAAAAGTCATCAGTTTTTTAGAAGGAAAATTGAACACATTTTTGAAGATTTCTGACGGTTCACTAAAAATTCATAAGTTTTTGGGAAGCGAAATTGAACACCGTTTTTTAAATTTCGCACGGAAGAATAAAAAGTCATCGCTCTTTTCAGACGAAAAATTTAACACCTTTTTTAAGGATTTCACACGGATGACTACAAAAGTCATCAGTTTTTTGGGATGCTAAATTGAACACTTTTTTTGAAAATTTCGCACGGAAGACTAAAAAGTCATCACTCCTTTTAGACGAAAAATTAAACACCTTTTTTAAGATTTCGCACGGCTGACTACAAAAGTCATCAGTTTTTTGGGATGCTAAATTGAACACCTTTTTTGAAGATTTCGCACGGAAGACTAAAAAGTCATCACTCTTTTTAGACGAAAAATTAAACACCTTTTTTAAGATTTCGCACGGATGACTACAAAAGTCATCAGTTTTTTGGGTTGCTAAATTGAACACCTTTTTTGAAAATTTCGCACGGAAGACTAAAAAGTCATCACACTTTTTAGACGAAAAATTAAACACCTTTTTGAAAATTTCGCAGCGATGACTACAACATGTCATCAGTTTTTTCGGATGCGAAATTAAACACCCTTTTTGAAGATTTTCGGCGGATTACTTAAAAAAGAACATCTAGTTGTCAGGAAAGAAGTTTTTAAGTAAAATCTATATTTATTGAGACCTTATGGCACTCTTATAAGCACTGAAAAGTACAGCTATTTTGTTAAGATAACAGCTTAAAATGCTACCATTGCAATGTGAAAATTCAAAAAGTTTCTGGTGGGGAGGGGCATATCCCCTCCCCACACCCCTCCCCTACCACTCTCGGCGCTGCGCGCCTCATGATTGTCTTCAGACACGGTCAATTATCTACCCCTCCGGAAACCTCAATCCCACCCAGAGATGGGGGCTAAATTAAACTCTGGTTTCGCCCAAAAACGACTAAAAAAGTTCATCAGATTTTTCGGCGAAAGATCAACGAAAAAATTTCCGACCCCAGCCCAAAAATTTTTTGGCCCCCCCCTTCAAAAATTCCTGGATCCGCCCTTGGTACTGTTTATGCCTCTTATTTAGGTTCATCGTAATCATAGGCCTAGATCGTTTCTTTGACTGACTAGAGAGGAAGAAAGAGAGAGAGATATGCGATGGGCGGGCAATGGGCGCACGCAATAGCGTGCCCAAGGGTCCAGCGAGGAATAATTGACATGTGGAAGGAAAGAATATTTCAAATGGAAATATGTTTTTTTACAACGACTTAATTTCTCAAGTCCAATGACTAAACTTATTGCACTTCCCATTTATTAAACCCCAAAATAAAACGATACCAGTAGGGGAAATACGGGGGTTATAATTCACCCACGTGACCAGTGACGTCATCGGGGTCAAGGTCAAGGTCAAGGTCAAGGTCATCTTAATTAGGTCATCTTAATTAGGTCATCTTAATTAGGTCATCTTAATTAGGCCAATTAGATTATCTTAATCCTATTAATTATCTAATCCTAATTAATTATCTTAATCCTATTATACTAATTAGAGTATCTTAATCCTATTAATTATCTAACCCTAATTAGTGCAACAAAGAGGCCTTTAACCCTAATTAGTGTAACAATGTCAGCTTTAACCATAATTACCTATTATTAGTAATTAACGATTATTAGTAATTATTAATACTTAGTGAATCCTAATTAGCGCGGCAAAGGGCCCGGGGATCCCTAATTAGCCGCCCGCCCGCCCGCGGAATCGGCCCTGGGGGCTGAACTATTGCAACATTATGACAATTTTCAGGTTCTTTGTACTATAATGCAAGCGGCCAATCAGCGGGCAATAGCCCAGGAACCTGCGACCAGTCAGCATGCGAGGATTCTATAGAGCGACCAATCAGCGTGCGAGACCCCAGGAACCTGAGCCCAACAAGCGTGCGAGAACCCAGGAATGTAGCATCCAATCAGCGTGCGAGAATTTTACTAGGGCGCGCGTGAATCTAACTAGGGAATTTCTAAGTATGAAAGAACACAAACGTTTGGTTGATATTTTTTTTTCCAACACAAAACTCTTTAATATGTACAAGAAAGCAATATTTCTCCAAATGTTCAATGAATATGCAAGAATTATTTACAACACGAGCGTCATAATAGGCAATTCGAGGCGATTGCGCAATACTTTGCAACAAGGTCTTCAATTATTTACAATGGTAATTTCTACTAACTACAGAGTTCGACGATTTTTTTTCCACAGAGTCCATTATTTACAACCTTCGACGGCTTTTCATATTTAAACTACAGAGATCGAATATTTACAGAGTTCGTATTCTCTATTCAATATTTACAGTCGATATCTTAACATGGCCGTACGCCAACGAGTCCGACGAATTCAGTAAGAAACGCTTGTCATCGTAAGGGGAGAGAGCTGCTTTCCGCAGTTCGACTGTGTGCAGTTCGTGCTTCCTACTTTGTATCACACAGAATTGTGAAGAGGTTGGTTTTTCATCAAAAATGCAGGCTCGATATTGAACATGTCTAATATATTTCTTCACATAACCCTTCTTTATCCCCTTAGCAGTCTTCTTTTCCTTTTCCCCAGCCAAGAGTAAACTATACATTTTCGATCTAAGCCCGCAAAATTCTATCACCGCATCTCCATTGCATTCATCCTTAAACTTCCCAATGACCTTTGCGTTGGAGCGGCTATGTAGAAAGGGCCCACAGGGGTAGTCTGAGGTGTCGTATTCATCTAAATTGGACATCATGTCTGTGTATATGTCGTTGGTAAAGATGTGATAGCAGAGGCTGTCTGTGTCCGTGAAAAGGAGTTTGCAGGCAGATCCATAAATGGGAATTATATGCTGATAGTGGAACTCGTATATTTTTAGTTTTGAAATGTCCAAGATGCACATACCAGCATATAGGGGTTTGTTGAGTAAAACGTTAGAATTTGTTAATTTTATGACGGTCAAATCTTCATTTATTATATTGTACGACTCGAAATTTGGACGGGCCACGAAACGTTTGGCCCGTTTCGCGCTAGTTACAAGTTTCACCGCTAGGTGTTTTCTGTTGTTTTGCATTGTTTTGCCGTAAATTGAGTTGTTCATTAATTTGAAGAGGTCCTTTTCAAATGCAGATTTGGCAACCTGCCGTTTGGACGTGTTGAAGTCGATATATGGCTTCAGCCATCGACTTTGCCGAAACTCGAGAATTTGATGAATTTTAGTTAATTTCAGACCCATTTTCAGATAGAACTGTAAATTGCGATAATGAACGACGTACCGGGTCTTTGCCATGAGATTGGGCACCAACTTTGTGACTTCGGTACCGATTTTAGCCGAAATTTTCTGTGAAACAGATTTTGCGTACGGGGATAACATGTCTGGTCGTATGTGCAGTGTCTCTGGAGCAAGGGGGTAGTCGTTGTGGTCGTCGTGGAGATGGGAAGGATAGTCCAAGTCCACGTCCAAAATATACCCCAAGTCGTCATCTGTCAATTTACTGTCCAAGTCAAAGTCTGATATTTCGTCTTCGGTCAAAAATCGGAATTTACCCGTCGGAAGCGGCTCGGACATGGCATATCCATACAGATTGTTACAATCCAAATACATGATATAACTGTTTGGAACGTTAGGATCGTATTCTTGAGCGAGATACGGATTGTTCGCCTTTGCATATCTGTTGGATATCATGGATACGCCACCTCTCATGCCCCGCTCCACAAACAGGTAAATGTCCGGGTCTGTGATCAGGTCCAAATTTACATTTGTCATGCGCAAGCACGCGTCGAAGCTAAGTCCGGGGCTGCTGTAGTAATGTAGCGGGTCCAGTTTGTAAAAG
This sequence comes from Lumbricus terrestris, assembly GCA_949752735.1. NCBI lineage: Eukaryota > Metazoa > Annelida > Clitellata > Crassiclitellata > Lumbricidae > Lumbricus > Lumbricus terrestris. The sequence continues at coordinate 73,381,442 of OX457037.1, forward strand.
TCCAAGGACATACTACGAAAAGATTCGAAAACATCGGCCAGTAAAATGACGTCTGTCTTCAAATACAGATCGTGATAGTCCTGCATAGTTGTCATGTCAAACGTCTGCCAAATCTTCTGTGCATAGTCGTAGTCGTCCTGGGAAATGTCCTCGTCCGTCAGTTTGCTAAAGAAGCGGCCTTTGGGAGGCAGAGTCCTTTCGGTCATTCTGCAGGCCGAAGTCATGTATTCGTAGGGAAATACCCCCTTACGCAAAAGCAATTTGTACTCGTTCGGAAAAATCCGACGCAAATGATTGAATTTCGAATCGTCTTCTTTAGATAAATTTTTTACCAACACGTCCAAACCGCAGTTTAGAAATTGTAGGGAATCCAAAAATCTGATATTGTTAATTTCGAAGGAGAGATATTTCTCCATGTTCGTGGCTATCACATTTATTTCTTGTCCTGCAAACTCCTTTGTCATGTTTTTGAGAATAAGATGAGAGTCATAGCCTTTAAGATTGTGGAAGATGACAGGAAGAAGATAGTTTGCAGATTTGCCTTTCTTAGATTTGGTGGGCTTTCGAAATTTCATTTTAAGATTGCAAGGAGAGCAAAGAGCAGAAACAAAGTTACCAGTCATGTGACAGTGGTGTCGAACTTTGTTGGTTCCAGAAAAAGCGATAGCGCAAGAAGGACAAGTTGTGCAAGAGTCAAACTCCAACCGCTGCTGCTGGGAAAGAGTCTTCATGGGTGTGTTTGTAGCCAAAATTTTATTGATTCGCGTTTGTTCTGTTTTTATGTGTGTAAAGAAATGCTCCATAACCTCTGGACCGGAATACGTGTATGGGATCGCGTCGTTTAAGTGCTGAAAGGACGATACTGTCAAGCAACAGAAACCGCTCGGAGTGTGCGTGTCGATAATTTTGGTCGCGCCGGTTGTTGCAGTGTCGTTTGGCGATAAGTAACTCTCGAAATCTGAATATATTACATAAGGTACAGGCATTTCGTGTTGTGTGTTTGTGAATGTCAGATTTGCGTTTTCAGGAGTCGGGTAACGCACGGACTGAAGGCCGTGCTTGCCGCATTCATCCATGTGTGCATGCTTCCCAGCAGCAGTGGTGAAACAGTATAGACAGTAAGGACATGGGAAAGTTCTTTCGCGGTGAGAATTACGACAATACAACAGAGCAGAAAGATTTCGAATTGTGATATAATGGCGCTTAGCGCCATCATCAAGAAGTAAGAGGTTGACAATGTGTTTTCTACCCCTGTGAGCACTTGCGTATAGGGGCGTAAAAGTTTTGTCATCAGGATTTGAATACATTACATTGATGGAATAGTCTGCATTGAGAGATTCAAAGAGAGGGATTTGCTCAATGGTCATTGGAAACGTTATACCCGCGGTATGAAAATCATTCAAGTAGGTCTTATATTTGATTGCTCTATGAGCATTATCTTTTTGGTAGTGGGATATTGCCAAAATTGCGTAGAGGAAGCAGAATTCATCGGTGTTTTGAATATTCAGCGTAGCATGTTTATTTGCAATGTATTGCGGAGTGGGAATGTGTGTGGATGCGCCAATCGGTTCGAATACTGCATTACAAAGTTTGAAGTCGGATACGCCATTTACCAACCAGCCGGAACTCTGACTGGTGAAGATGTCTACAAGTTCGTCTATTCGATGGACGGCGTCTTGTAGCTGGTCAGCGATTTGCGATGGATGTGTTAGTGTTGCTGGCACGGATTTGAAGTAGCCAACCGTCTGCGCTTCACCGTCCGGTGTAGGGCGTTTGAAATCCACGTCCACCGCCACGTACCATTTCACTGGCCTACAGAAATATAAAATATTGCGACATTTTCTAAGTCCAAGCGAAATATTTCTAAGTTTCCCATTTTAGAGCTAAAAATTTCTATATTACAGAATAAAAGTTTCTAAGTCCGACATTTTAGTTCGAAATTTTTTCTAAGTGCAAGAAATACAGGTGCAAATTTTATAAGTCCAGCATTTTAGAGCAAAAATTTGTGTGTAACACAAACTCACCCTTCATCTCTGAACGCATCCTCCAGAGCGGCGGTCATGCGCGATGCTTCCCCCAGCAACATTCCGTGTACGTCGGTTGTTTCGGGCACCGGTAACGCCACGTCTATAAACGCGTTCTGCGTCGCCGTGCGTATATTCGGATTGGTTGCTTTCTTCAAGCAGGTGGCGCAGAGATCTTGGCCGGATCTGAAGAAGCGAGAAGCTCTCCGACACTTGCATTGCACACACTCTTTGTGCAGCAGACAGATTTTACAGAGCCCGTTCGTCAGATTGGCCGTCTTGTACGATCGACAAGAGTCGCATCGCCCTAAAGACATACAGCAAATTGTAAGAATGCAAATCTAAAGAGCAAAAATATATGATTATTACGATTGGTAATAATGAAAAAGGCTACAAGCATATATCGAAATCTTTGTGCGCGTGTGTGTGTGTGTGTTCGAGTATGATATAATGTAAAAGACTACAAGCAAAGAGCGAAATGTGTGTGTGGGTATGATATGCAAGAAGAACATAAATGTTCGCCTATTCAAAAAAAAATGATAAAGTCTGTAAAGGCACTTACTCGAAGTGTTGGGCTCTGCCGCTGGAGTTGCCGTGGCGCCGCCGCTGACCACCGCCACCGAGCCTCTGCGACCGGCGTTGGTCGTCACCGCGCCCCTGGAGTCGGGGTTGGTCGCCGTCGCAGCGCCGCTGCGCCCGGGGTTGTCCGCCGCCGCCGCCGCCGCCGGGGCCGGGCTTCCCCTTGCCCGCTTTGCGGTCCGCCCGATGTCCGACTCTGCCTTTCGCTTGAGTTCTGCAACACAATGTCCCCACAATGTATTATTTTCTAATACCGGGTCTTATTATAATAATAATTATTTCTCCAACATTTAAATAATATTTCGATGAATATATTTTTGCTCAATATAATTTTTACAAAGTATTTGAATTTAAAACTTACCCATTTCTCGAATCTTCTCCTTCAGTTGAGCTTCAATCTTGACCAACTCGTTGATTTTCGCCTGTAGACTGTTCACTAAAGAAAAAATAAAGAAAATATTTTAGAGTTGAGAACCTATGGATGTGTATCCTAAATTAGCTAAGCACATAGAGAATAAGAAAATGCTTTACCAGTTTCCATGATTCTTGTTGTAAACGCTTAAATCGGAAAAAGTTTTATATGTCTCAGATCACTAAAATAACTACTACTTAATTTTTGGCCTCAAGTATTCCAAATGTTACTACTTTCGAAAAATTGTCAAATATCAAATGTAAAAGTTTGTAGATGTAACAAGACAAGATCGGCTGGGCTTTGAAGATGCTGTGTGACGGACGTCGTCTGGCAGTCGTGTTTATAGTCTAGGGAATACTTTCTTGGTGTATTCCTACGCGAATTAGTTCCAAGCGCGCATGCGCGCGCGGAAGGGTATGGTTAAGGTTGTGATGGGGTCAAGCGATTGTATGGGCGTGTGTGTGTGTGTTTGAGGGAACTACTTTCTTCATGGCCTCCTACGCGAATTAGTTCTAAGTCCTACACGAAATATTTCTAAGTACTCATGCGCGCAGAATGTTATGTTGAGGTTGTGATACATTGGCTGTGGGGATGTGTATGTGTATGAGTGTGTGTGTTTGTGTGTGTGTGTGTGTGTGTGAGTGTGTGTGTGTGTGTGTGTGTGGATGTGTGTGTGTGGGTGTGTGGGTGTGTGTGTGTATAACACACAAGAATGTTAAAGATTGCTTACTGGAATCGTCGGTCTGTGCTGATGATGAGCCTACATGGGGATCTGTGTTGCGCTCTGATGCCGATGAGGGCCCTGCTTGCAATTCTCCATTGTTCAGGTCTACAAGAGATATACCATAAAGTGAGGATCTTTGCATGCTGTAAATTTGTGAGGACTTTAGCAGAGAAAAAAGGATAATACTATTATTAATATTATTATTATTTTCTATGCATCTCAAAATAACCTGCATTTTCCTATCAATTTCGTTCAACCATTGGAAAATGAAATACTCGGTAGGTGTCGTCTATGTACTGCATGCGTTAATAGTTTTCAGACCTATGCAGAGAAAGTCTTGTCCTTAGAAAATAATTATTAAGTTCTAGCTGTATATTCTGGGAAGTTATTCCAAAGACCTGCGCATAGAAAATTGTACTAAAATAACTCACTCGGCATGTCTGTTGTAAACGTTCGGCTCTGAAGGAGATGTAGAAGATCGATGTGTTGATCTCGTTCTCGTCTGTTGTTCGTAGACGCTGTCAGCGGTTGAAGATTGTAAACGGATGACCCTCGGAAAATCGTCTCTGAGCATACGTTGGGTCGGAAGGGAATTTTATAGGGATCCCTGCCTATAGATTTCGCAACATGGTCCTGAGTGGTGTAATAAGTTTGCTTGCTTGTCTGTCTGGGCGTCTGCGTGTGTCAAGGTGTGGTGCAATAAGTCTGCTTGCTTGCCTGTCTGGGCGTCTGCGTGTGTCAAGGTATGGTGCAAGAGCCGTAAAAACCCATGATTCATGGACTTTAAGCTTATGCAGGCTGACTACAGTATTCCGTACGCTAGAGGGGATATGCTTAGTCATCTGTGTTGGGCTGTCATGACAAGTCGCGTGATTGTGCGCCTGTATAATGCTGCTTGTCTGCCTGCATCTGTGTGGTCCTTACACAATCGTTACAGATGCGTTGAGTAATGCCGGTTTTTCCATGTATCACAATCTTCATAGCTTTTACACCCTCTGAATCATCGTGATGAGTAAGCGGTATGTGTCTTCAAACGCTGCGTGGCACTTTCGCCGCATCAAAGGAGTACAATTAACCGTCTCAGAGAGCTGCACATTGTTGATTCGCATCCGATGAAGTCATCGTGCATTATAGTGAGATGGAAAGAGCTCTGACTATAGGAAGGGAGAGAGAAAGGTAGGAAGAGGATGTGCAAGGAGGAGAGGTTGGGAGAGATGGAGAGGTATAGATGTTAGGAGGAAGAGAGATGGAGAGAGAGGGAGAGAGAGGGAGGAGGAGAGGAAGATGAAGAGAGGGAGAGAGAGATGGGTAGAGAGAGAGGGGATGAAGAGAAGGGAGATGGCTGGAGAGATGGAGGAGAGGAATATGGAGGTGGGGGAAGGGAGATAGGCAGAGAGGGATGGAGAGAGAGGTAGGAGGAGAGGAAGAGAGAGAGATGGAGGGAGGGAGGGAGGGAGAGAGGGAGCTCGTGAGAGAGGGGGAGGGAGAGAGAGGGAGAGAGGGAGGGAGAGAGGGAGAGAGAGGAAGAGAGAGGGAGAGAGAGAGAGGGAGAGAGAAGGAGAGATATTGAGAAATAATATTTAATTAGCATATTAGTTAATTATAATAATATTGCGCCGGTTCAGCCCCCAGAGCCGATTCCGCGGGCGGGCGGGCGGCTAATTAGGGGTCCCCGGGTCCTTTGCCGCGCTAATTAGGATTCACTAAGTATTAATAATTACTAATAATCGTTAATTACTAATAATATGTAATTATGGTTAAAGCTGACATTGTTACACTAATTAGGGTTAAAGGCCTCTTTGTTGCACTAATTAGGGTTAGATAATTAATAGGATTAAGATACTCTAATTAGTATAATAGGATTAAGATAATTAATTAGGATTAGATAATTAATAGGATTAAGATAATCTAATTGGCCTAATTAAGATGACCTAATTAAGATGACCTAATTAAGATGACCTAATTAAGATGACCTTGACCTTGACCCCGATGACGTCACTGGTCACGTGGGTGAATTATAACCCCCGTATTTCCCCTACTGATACCGGTAGGCTATGCAGAATTCCAGCATAGGCGACATTATTTACAGTATACAATAGTTCTAAACAGCGTCGTTAAACAGCAGCAAACCAAACTTACAGTTTATTATTAAAGAAAAATCGATTTATAGCTACTTAAATTAAATTACTTTGAGCTCAGGAAGCATTATAATAAAAAAAATAATTATTTAAATTCGAAAATCAAAATCCGTTGATTGTCTGATTCGTTGTCAACCACAAACAGTCGACCATTTGTCTCATCCAGAAGAATCCTCTCTGGACGTCGCAATCCGTGTGTTCCATCTTTTGAGAGAATTTCTCCCTTTAAATCCAGATCTGAATCCAACAGTAGAACTCGACGATTCATCTGATCAACGACCATCACGAATCCATTTGCATCGACAGACAAATAAATCGGTAGATTCATTTGTTTGATGGACGATCCACGTTTTCCACCAAATGACTTTTTAAGGTTTCCATCTGCATCCACTGTGCACACCCTCTGCATGTCATCACTATTGTAGAACGATCCATGGCTGCAGATCACAAAATCACCATTGATCAGTTTTATAGCATGCAGTAGGCTATATATCGAGAACATACATCGGACGATAGATTTATTACTCGCATTAATTCTCCATCTGGTGAATATTCATTTAATTTGCTTTTGCGATGAACAGCTACGATGACATTTGATTTGTCTGTGACAGACAGACCGTATCCCCAATCATCTCCTGTTGGCCAATTTCTTATTAATTTTCCATGTGGATCAACTCTCAAGATTTCATTCGAGAAACCATATTCTTTGCTATTGTTGATGTAGAGACATTTATTTTCCTCACAGGATGCTATGTCTCTTGGACTAATTAGTTCGCTCAGATTCCATCGGCGTCTTAAACCGAAATCCTTCGGATCATAAACTTCAACTTCTGAACTCTTCTGTGTCACAACAAACAATTCTTTATCTAGGATCGTCATTCCGCCGATGTTTTTGCTTTCTGTTTTGAACCACTGTTTCTTCTTTTTATAAGAATTTGTTTCGATTTTTTTGAACTAAAACTGGATCCGATTTGTAACGAAGTTCAGCTGAAAACAGAAATAAAAAACAGTTAGCCTATCTCTCAAAACTGTATGGAGCGGAGACATGGTCAATGACAGTGGCAGACGGGAGGAGACTTGAGGCGGCAACTCAACGGATGGTTGAGAAGAGTTCTTCACGTATCATGACGGGACAAAATAACAAACAAGAACATAGGCTACATGTAAGAGAAAGAACAGGGCAGGTCACCATGGAAAACATCATCAGAATTAAAAGATTGAGATGGATGGGGCATGTCTCTCGCATGGACGACAACAGAAGAGCGAAGCAATTGATGAACTGGGACACTGGAGGAGGAAGAAAACGAGGGAGACCGAGGACTTCTGGTTGGAAGAGCTGAGGACCTAGAGAAGTGCAGACGCCGGACACCAGAGTGACACAACGGTAAATTAACTGAGGTCAAAATAAGCTTATTTGATCTAATTTTATACTTGGAATTATATGAAATTTATCAATAGGCCTAGTTATTAATTATTTTACAAAACAAATGTTTGTTTGTTTGTGCACTTGTTACAGCGCCCCTTCAAGCTCTCTACTCAATCGCGAGTGACGGACTTGCCCTTGCAAGGTACCTACGCGGCGACTAGAGGTAGATTCGAACCTGGAACCCTTCGGCTGCAATGCGACGAACATACCCACTACGTACACCAACGCGACTCACTAATGTATCTAATTCATACCTTAACTTTCCGAATGAAATTGTTAAAGTAGAACGTCTTAAAATAAAAGGAGTCAGCTTTCTCTTATAAATTTCACAAGTTAGCCTTCATACCAAGTAATCTTAGTTTCTCTTGTGCAAGTACCGCCATCTGCTGTTCGATCTCGATTAACTCTTGTTTCAGTTTCTCTTTAGCGTCCAAGCTCTTCTTTTTATTCTCTGCAAGAGCAAAATTTATTGCTTTTCAATAAAAAAAATTCTACTGTAAGCCGATATAATTATGGCATAGGAAAACGTTGAATAAAATGTTTTGATGATCTTCAGCCACTATGTTACCTCTCGGCTCTTCTGCCTGTTCCCGATAGGCCTAAATACCATTGTCAGTAAATATATACCGTTGTTCCCGATGCCTTTTCCACTCTTCTCCTTATCTTCTAGCAATCTAGCCGCAATAGTTGCTCCACTCCAGCAGATAGTGAACATTCTTCCACATTCCGTATCTCTTCGCTACGATTGCTCTCTATTTTCTCAGAAATGTAATTGATTCGGGTTGTTTGCGACTTTTGTACAATCCTCCGCTCCTCCATCTCAGACAATCCAGATTTTAACTCTTTTTAATCGGTTCAGACTGTTTTCTGATAAATTTTTTTATTGAAGCACCACTAGGCTAAATCAGCTCTACGCACCATCAGCTCATATCACATTTTCCCCTAATGGGGCCGTCCATAAAGTACGTCACGCTCCAGGGGGGAGGGGGTGTAAGAAAGTGTGACAGTTTGTGACAGGGGGAGGGGGGTCAGGCCATGTGTGACGTCACACATTTATTTTTTAAATTCTTGTGGTTTTTTTTGGTTCTTAGTACCTAAAATCCGACCCGGCCCGGCCAGGCGTGTCTAAAACCCGGCCTGGCGGGATAAAAGTTGATTTCCCGTCACTATCAAAGCGTTTAGGGACACGCGTCACTATCAGAGGGATTAGGGATAGTATCCTAGGGTTTAGAGGGTTAGTTTAATGGTTATGTTTTTTTTTTAAAAAATTCGAAAGTGTGACGTACTTTAGGGGGGGTCCGAGATCTGTGACAGTTTGTGACAGGGGGAGGGGGGGTAAAAAATGGTCAAAAGTAGCGTGACGTACTTTATGGACGGCCCCAATGGCTACCATACCGTTGCGAAAGACAACATTGGAAAAAACACTATAGGCTCTATTATTATTATTATTGTTTATAATTTTAATAATATTACTTACCAGTATTATTATTCTAGTTTTATTTTTATTGCACATCTCTAAGCGATTTGTTACTCCCTAACTCTCTTTATTAGTAATTTAATTTCTTTGTACTTTCGCAGAAGAGGATCAATTTCGATACCTTGTTCCACATCTTCAGATAGTGTACTTCTTTTTCTTTGCTTCGAGTCAGAATTTTCTGAAAAGCAATAACCGTCACTTATAAAACTCACTGTAAAAGCGTAGCTTAGGCCTACAGCCTTCATTATGTTTTGCCTTAAACTAGGAATAAGCTTATTATATACCTTATTTAGGCTGTGCTTAGAATATAGACTCCAATAAACAAATTACTTTTTCACAGTGCTTTTCTCTGGCGGAAATAGTCTAACGATTGCCAATATATATCGGCTCTTTACTTAAAAAGTCTTTGGTGCTTTTCAAGTAAATCTATACCACATTATGTGTTCAATCACTTTTTCATAAAGAAGAGCGGTGCTTATAATATATATAATATATAGAGTCTATATATTATACATGATTGTGTTCATTATATAATATATAGCAGAAGCTCTCATCCAATGTATCGCGACACACTGGTGTGTCGCGAATAGGCCGGCGGTGTGTCGCGTAAAAATGGTGTGTCGTTGGTGTGTCGCGAATTCTCACAGCATACACCCGTCGTTCTTGCATTGTTTAATGGAGTCTATATTCTAAGCACAGCCTTTGAGACTTCAGAACCAAAATAAGAACGTTGAATTGTACACAAGCCGAGAGTGGAAGTTAGTTAAGTTGTTCAACCATTATGTAAAAATGTGGGAGAATCGAGGAAGACGGACATGCAATGAGCCTAGCAGCGGCATTGAGAACAAACTGCAGAGGAGCTAGCCGAACGCTAGGGAGACCAACACGGGACAGAATTACAGCAAGTTTAATCAATCCGAGAACAGACAAAGGCGTGAACAATAGAGGTAACGGTCGAAAAAGAAACATACATGTATTTGCGAATTGCCCTGAGACGTAATCGTAATCGTAATCTCCTAATTTCTAAAGCGCCACTGGAAAGCCAAGGCACCGGCTTATTCACGAGCGCTGCGTTGAGTTAAGAAGGTTGTCCTTGAGAGTAGTCCGTGGTGGTCCGGGTCGAGTTACCATAGGATCAGGATCAAATGCGTTGAGTCAAAAGGTTTGTCCGTAAGAGTAGTCCATGGTGGTCCGGGTCGAGGTACCGTATGATCAGAGGTGTGGAACAGCTACTAAGGTGGGTGTCGTCTGAGCCGGGAATTGGTGGGTGGGGGATCAGATGAAACAGGATAAGAGTTCTTGAAAAGGAGTGTCTTTAGTTTCGAGTGAAAGGTCCGAGGTGTGATGGATAGAGGAGCCTGAGGAAGGTGATGGTGTGTGATTAGTAATGATGGAGGAGGAACTGAAAAGGATCGGAACTCAGCAGGCAGATCATTCCAAAGGCGTGGTGCTGAGTTGGATATGGCTCGGTTGGAGAACTTGAGATGACTCGTGACCGGCGGTCGGGAGAGTGTAAGGCAGGCGGATAATCGGGTAGAACGGGTAGGCTGGATGGTGAACAGTTCGCGAAGATATCTGGGCTGGGAGCATTGTAAGGAGTTGTATGTTAAGGAGAGAACTTTGTAGTGAATTCGCTCTGGGATTTTCAACCAGTGAAGAGACTTGAGGATGGGGGTGATGTGATGATGTCTAGGTGTTCTGGTGACGGCTCTAGCAAGAGAATTTTGTATGAGTTGGAGGCGCTTAAGTTGTGTGGAATCAAGGTTTAAGAACAGGGAATTGCAATAGTCAAGCTTTGAGTGGACGATGGACGTAGCAATGGTGGAAGAGACGCCTTAACTGGAAGTAAGGAAGAGCGGGTAAGTTTGGCAATGTGTTCGGTAAAGGTTAGAGAATTCTTTAGGATTCTAGGGTGACACCTAGGTCTCAAACACTAGACAAAGAGTTGAAGTGAAGAAATGTTTGAGAGTAATCAAGTTTTGGTAGCTGCATGCTTTGAAGTGCCAAACCAAATCCACTGTGTTTTTGAAGAGTTCAAGAAAAGACAATGGGCATAGGTAGGCCTATCGTTTTAAGTGCCAAACAGTTTCTGCGTCAAACTTGATGATAAAGCTGTAATAAATAATTATATAAATTTGATAGCTGCCCGGTACATTTCGGCTGTTCGTCCCCCGCCACGCTCCACCCCGGTCCCACTCCGCCCTTCTCACCCCGCTCTCCTCCATCGCGGCTCCAACCCGGCCCCATTCTGTGATACCCGGCGTTGTCCGTGAAATTTAGGGTTTTCGCTCAACCCTGCTCTCACCCGCCGCTGCGGGACGGGTTCGCCACTATTCTGGAGTACCCGGCGTTTGCGGTGAATTTTGGTTATTTTTTTTCTAAACCCACCCCACCCTATAGCCTATAGGTGGAGCTTGGTGCGCTGACAAAACGGCGCCGGACAAAACGGCGCCGACATAACGGCGCAAACTGAACTAAAAAACCAATGGTTTTTGGTAGTTTAATAGCAGAAGCAGGCAGCAAAAAATATTCTAATATCAATCCAACTTCCATTTAAATTACTATTATTTTTCATCAATCCAGCTCCAATTTAAGCCAGAATACTTTCTTCAATCCAGCTTCCATTTATGCCAGAATATTTTCTTCAATCCAGCTTCCATTTAAGCAAGAATATTTTCTTCAATCCAGCTTCCATTTACGCAAGAATATTTTCTTCAATCCAGCTTCCAGTTAAGGAAGACTATTTTTTTTCAATCCAGCTTCCATTTAAGCAAGACTGTATTCATTAATCCAGCTTCCATTTAAGCAAGATTATTTTCTTCAATACATCTTCAATTTAAGCGAATAAAATTCATCAAAACAGATTCTATTTAAGGAAAAATGATTTTGTATCAATCCGACTTCTATTATAAACGCCTACATGTATTCTGACTTGGATGCCCCTAGTTGCCGGAATTGGGAACGATACCTCATAATCTTAAATTCGTAGTGAGTTTGCTCTAAAATAGGCAAACAATCACTAGACGGGTATCATAATCTTTGTACTGCGTCGCATTGTCGGCGCCGTTTTGTCGGGGTACTTTGAATTGCGCCGTTCTGTCGGCGCCGTTTTGTCCTGCGCCGTTTTGTTACGGCGCCGTGGAGCTTAGATTAATGTGATCGAAAAATAGGCCAAGATAATGACAGTTATAATTAATGTCCAGATACGTAGGCTACAATACGGTATAGGATATTAATTAACGTTATCTACTGTCATTATCTTGCCCTCTTTTGTGATCAACCGTTCACATTAATCTAAGCAAAAACTTTTTATCCACTCGACGATAAAATTATTGAGGTCATCGAAATTTGATCGGCGAAACAAATGGCGTCTTAAATGCAACGTCAACTTTCGCATCGAAATTTAAAATGTTCACAACCAGGGAAGGAGTAAGATTTTTGGATCGAGAACCCCCCTCTATGCATGCGTTTGTCGGCTTCTAAGATGACATTGGGTACTTGTGGGTTTGACGACCACATAGAAATATAAATTTGATTAAAAATATTTCCTGGCGAAATAGAAGCGGGAATTATCGCGTGTCGGTTAGGGCTCAGGTTAGGCGTCGTGAGGGTCGGTAAGGGTTAGTTTTAGGGTTAGTGCAGTCATTCTGCTGAAATTGAAGCTGGATTGATGAAGACTAATTTTCAATGAAAAATTGATGAAAAATATTTAGTGACAAAATAGAAACGGGATTTATCGAACAAATTTTTGTCTAAGCAGAAGCTGGATCGATTAAAATGGTTCTGGACAAACTAGAAGTTGGATTTATTAAAGATAACGCTACAACGTTAGTTCTTTCATCGATTTTATATTTCTGTGTGGTCGTCAAACCCACAAGTACCTGACATTGTATTCGTGGAAGATGTGGAAGAAGACGGTCGAGTGGATCAAAAGTTTTTCTAGAACATAATTTGTTGCATTTTTTATATAGGCCTATCGTATACATATACATATTAGGGTGTCCCACGATTGCACAGGAAAAATATTTTTCTTGAAACTTCAAATGCAGTCCCTCCAAAAAGTTTCCTTATGGTCCTATGATAATACCTGCCAAATTTCATGACATTTTAAAAATATTTAGAGGTCCCCCAAAGCTTATATAATTTATGCATGTTGTCACAAATTATACGTACCACGTCACTGAGTTTGAAAATTTCGGAGGTTCACACTTTTATCCCACTGGCGTGCTTATGTATTGCTTAATACAGTGGTGTAGTGGGGCGGGGACGCGGGGGGACGCCGTCCCCCCACTTTTTTTGCAAAATTCTTGCAAGATTGCACTTTTTGCTACAGTTTCTACTTCAATTTCCATGCCGTCCCCCCACTTCAATTTCCAGGCGTCCCCCCACTTCATTTTTTAGGACTACACCACTGGCTTAATACCATTATATAGCTCTAAAATACTAAAATCTACATTCTACAAACATGCAACCTCATTGTGTTTGTGAATGAGGTTTTTAAGCATAAGGATGACAGTTAAGCTCTCGAGCAAACCAAGGATGTAAATCTGTCGTGCACTGCGATTGCAGGCTGCTACCTCTACGTGATAATCATCACAGGAGTGGATATGGATAAGGTTAACAGACTGTCAGTTTCTTCTCTAGTTGGTGGAAGTACTAACATTTTGGCGTGCCAAAGTTGACCTCTGGACCAGGACAGGAATCAACGGTTGCAGTTTAGAACTTTTGAAGTCGTGCCGGTGTTATGCATTAATTATTGGCAAATGCTTTGAGACAACGGCCTTGAATAACTGCATATTAAATAGAGCTTGCAGTGCCTTGCACCGTTCTACTGTACACCAGCCATCAGTCGTAACATCTTGTTGACATCACGGAAATCTTTTAAGTCCAGTTGCCTGGTGCATTCTTTGTGTCCCTGGTAATGGTTGTCCATCAATGGCCTGTAATCAAATTGTTCAAGCCATTCAAAGGTGAATGTTCCAATCTGGTTCACCATCAACCAAACCAACTAACAAATCATAGGAATTCATTACTGAACAGTTTTAGCGCGGCCATCCTCTAATTATGACACCAAGAACTTCCTCAGCTCTTGGTATCCATAGTTGGATTGAGTAATTCTGTAAGCCTAGCAGTTCGCAAGCCTGGTGCGGCGGTGCCCATCACAGAGCGAGTTGGATGGATAAGGCAATACAGATCGAATTGCTCTTTATGATGGAAACGAATCACATATACAGTTGACGACCGTGAACTACAGGGTATCCAACTCCAACAATTCTCAGATTTGTGGTTGACAGCTACAGTCAGGCGGTGTTCTCATGTAGCCCCTGCTCTCAATGAATTAATCCGAAGTTTTATAATTCTGACGATTTTGCTCTAGACGACAAGTCTGAAAATGATGCAACATCATTCTTGGTACCTAAGATAGGCTATAAAAAGCCTATAAGAGATAGCAATTATCTCTGTTCTTTCAGTGATTGTCTCGTCCATGGATGTGGAATAAAGGGGTTATCTCTTCCTAAAGTTTTTCCAAAACTATTCTGCGTTCAATGATAGTTTTCTCGACCATTCAGTGAAAGAGTGGCGAGATAAGCTTAGCCAATCATATAAGACCACGTGTGATTTTTCATAACTTGGTCTGTGTAACTGACCGTGCTGAACGTGACGCAGCTCTGATACAGAATTTCAGTTCAACAATAATGAAGAACGGAGATCGGAGACAATTTCTCGTACAAGTTGTCGAAAAACATAGGCACATGTTTTCTAACTGCAATCATGATAATATTGCTGACATATATAAATGTAGAACATAGAACTGAAGAACACTTTGAGGTGTGTGCACTGTGCAGTGATGTAGAATAAGCAGATCAGTATGAGAATAGTGAAAAAATAAAGGGCCAGACGTTGACTTGTGTGTAGCTGTATGGTGTGTGCAATTAAGACTTCACTGTGTGGTCCTAGGAAAAAATAGGGGTTGAACCCCTCAGCCCCCTCAGAATTTTTTACCATGAAGCAGATGAAGAAGGTATGGAGGAGCTGAAACTATGACTTCTTACATTATCAAGTGTTTGTAATGACAACTCCCAGTGATCAGTTGTGAGTGCACTGATACTCTGTAAGTCCAAAAATCTCGAATTTTTCTCGATTTTTGCTTTTTTTAGCGTAATACTATACCAAAAATATCCATTGTATCCAATAAAGTTAGATACCTGTACATTCTACCATTTAAGAGCTTTCCAATGGTATTAAATTTGTTGTAATAGGATCAATGGTTGGGATCTAAAGGCATTTAGAAGCTGGACACATCAGGCACAAATTATGTCAATGTGGGTAAAATTTGGGTGGCTTGGGGGACCCCTAAATATTTTTGCAGTGTCATAATATTTTACAGGTGTTATTATGGAACCATATGGAAACTTTTTAGGGGGACTGCCCAAAAAAATTCGAAACAAATATTTTTTGGGACACCCTAATACATATAATAGGCTATATATATATATGTATATATATATATATATATACTAGGGTGTCCCAACAAATATTTTTCTAGAAACTTGAAATGCAGTCCCCCTAAAAAGTTTCCATATGGTCCCATAATAACACCTGTAAAGTTTTATGACACTAAAAAAATATTTAGGGGTGGCTCAAGCCGCCCAAATTTAACCCATATTGGCATAATTTGCGCCTGATGTGTCCAACTTCTAAATGCCTTTATATCCCAATCGTTGATCCTATTATAACAAATTTACTACCCTTGGAAAGCTCGTGAATGGTAGAATTAACAGGTATTTAACTTTATTGGATACAATGGATATTTTGGGCATAGTCTTATGCTCAAAAAATGCAAAATCGAGAAAAATTTGAGATTTTTGAACTTTGGACACAATATCAGTGCACACACAACTAATCATTGGGAGTAGTCATTACAAACTCTTGATAATGTAACAAGTCGTGGTTTTAGCTCCTCCATACCTTCATCTGCTTCATAGTAAGAAATTCTGAGGGGGCTGTGAGGTTCAACCCCTATTTGTCCTAGGACCACACAGTAAAGTTTTAATTGCACACCCCATGCAGCTACACAACAAATCAACGTCTGGACCGTTATTTTTTTTACTATTCTCATACTGATCTGCTGATTCTACATCACTGCACTCAAATTGTTCTTCAGTTCTACGTTCTACATTTACACATGTCAACAAGATTGTCACAATTGTGGTTAGAAAACATGTGCCTGTGTTTTTCGACAACCTGTACGAGAAATTGTCTCCGATCTACGTTCTTCGTTATCGTTGAGCTGAAATTCTGTATCAAAGCTGCGTCATGTTTGTTCAGCACAGTCATTTACACAGACCAACGTTATGAAAAATCACACGTGGTCTTATACGATTGGCTATCTCGCCACTCTTTCACCGAAAGATCGAGAAAACTATATTTGAACGCAGCATGGTTTGGGAAAAACTTTTAGGAAGAGATAACCCCGTTATTCCACATTAATGAGAACTCACTGAAAGAACAGAGAGAATTGCTATCTCTTATATCTTAGGTGCTGGTATACCAAGAATGATGTTGCATCATTTTCAGACTTGTCATCTAGAGCAGCATTGCCAGAATTATAAAGCTATGGATTAATTCAAAGAGAGCAGTGACTCTACATGAGAACACCGCCTGACTGTAGATGTCAATCACAAATCTGAGACTTGTTTGGGTTGGATGCCCTGTAATTCACGGTCGTCAACTGTATATGTGATTCGTTTCCATCATAAAGCAATTAGATCTATATTGCCTTACCCATCCAACTTGCTCTGTGATGGCAACAGGCTTGCGAAATGCTACCGAATTGTTCAATCCAACCATGAATACCAAGAGTTTTGAAAATTCTTGATAGTCATATTTCGAGTATGGCCACGCTAAAGCTGTTCAGTAATGAATTCTTATGATTTGTTAGATGCAGACTGCAGTAGCATTGGTCGAGGGTTTGGTTGATGGTGAACCAGATTGGAGCATTCATCTTTAAATGGCTTGCAGAGCTTAATTACAGACCATTGATGGACAAATTTTTACCAAGGACACAAAGAATGCACCAGGCAACTGGACTTAAAAGATTTCTGTGATGTTAACAAGATGTTACGACTGATGGCTGATGTAGAAGGGTGCAAGGCATTGCAAACTCTATTTAATATGCAGTTATTGAAAGCCGTTGTCTCAAAGCATTTGCCAATAATTAGGCCTAATGCATCACACTTTCACGACTTCAAAAGGTTCAAACTGCAACCGTTAATTCCTGTCCTGGTCCAGAGGTCAACTTTAGCACACCAACATGTTTGTAGGCTACTTCCACCAACTAGAGAAAAATCAGACTGACAATCTGTTAACCTTATTCATTTCTACTCCACTGATGATTGCCATGTGGAGGTAGCGACCTGCAATCCTAGTGCACGACATTTACATCATTCGTTTGCTCGAGAGCTTAACTGTCGTCCTTATGCTTGAAAAACCTCATTCGCAAATACAATAAGGTTGCATATTTGTAGATTTTAGTATTTCAGAGCAATATAAGGTTATTAAGCAATACATAAGCACGCTAGTGGGATCAAAGTGTGGACCTCCGAAAATTTCAAACTCATAGGCCTATATGTCGCACGTATAATTTGTGACAACTTACACATATTATATGTGAGCTTTGAGCGGCCTCTAAATATTTTCAAAATGTCCAGAAATTTGGCAGGTACTATCATAGGACCATAAGGAAACTTTTTGGAGGGACTGCATTTCAAGTTTCAAGAAAAATATTTTTCCTGTGCAATCGTGGGACACCCTAATATATACATATATATATATATATATATATATATATATATATATACAGACAGTCAGATTGGCCCAGAGGCGTAGAGGTGCAAAATGAAAATTTCCCGGGTAACACCTGGTAACATAATATAGATTCGTAGATACATTACAATTGAGAGGAAAAGTTAATCAACGATCGAACCGTGTTAACAGATCTATTGGCCTAACTATAACGATCTTTACTATCAAATTTTCGCAGTCATACAGAACTCAACCAATCAATAGGCCTAATCCTATTCAAAATGTGCTTTTAGGAAAATGGTCGAAATTCCAGAATTGAGCTTAATCGTGGATAAGGAAGGCCGAAAGGCGACGAGAATTGCAACGATATTCCCATACAATGTCGAACATCATTAATTAAGCATATAAATAAGTAATCATTTCTTTTAGGGTCTACCTATGTTACGCATAAATTATGTTTTAATGGAATAAAAAAATCGTAGGTCTAGACCTTGATAGCACCTGAGCCCTTCTCTTTCACCGGATTACATTGAGATGCACTGTGAGAATTCTGTTTTTCTCATTATGATCTATTCCAATATTATTGGCCTAATAAATAATGGGAAATGCCATTGCATTTGTTTGTGCCTGTGAAAATGCTTACAAAGAACACAGCGTAGGCTTAGGCTAGCCTACTTACCTTCAAATTCACCAATCAAGTTGCCACCGGATGCATCCAGAAAATCCTCGACATCTGACTTTCTGAGATGGAAATTCATGGGCTGAATGACTTTATCAATCGTGCGTTGGCATTGTTGTTGCAACTCCACCCCTCTGCGAGCTAGGTCTGAAAACACGCTACAAATGTCACTAGCTGATCCTTTAGCCATTAGGCCTACTTTCTTGCAATAAGAACCGTAAGTTTCCAAACACAAAAGGTATGTATCAACATCATCTGTTGCCATTTGGATTTTTGTCAGCATGTTCTGTCTTGTCAACGATAAATCTTCTAAACGAGAAGCTGCATGCTTGTCTATCAGTTGTTTTAGCTCAACTACTCTGTTCGCTACATCACATTCCAATTTTGCAAACCTTTCCAGTATATCTTCTTTTGCCATCAGAATCGCTGCCTGCTTCATCTGAGCTTTGGATCTGCATTCATTCATTGCTTCTGCATTACTTTCGATCTGTTTTCTAAACTCAACCACATATTTGTCAACATGAGAACCTTCGTGATATTTATGGTCGTCAATGAAGCACATGGCACAAAGGACTGTTTTGCAATCAGCACAAAACACATCTAGAACCCTCTGTTTATGTAATTCACAAGCACTTGGCGTTTGATTGGTTGTCGCATTTTGGCCTATTTCACTTTCATTCAATGGTATCAATTTGTGATTTTTTGTTGCTTTAAATTTCTTGTGGTCACTGTCACATTCCTCGCACAACCTGTGCTTGCAGTCAACGCAATATGTATCAGCCGTTGGCGTTTCTTTCCCTTCCTGTTCCTTACTTTCCTCCAAACACAGCGAACACAACTCTTTCGCTGCTGCTGTCGTGTCCGAAGCTTTTGACACTTGTATCAGCCTCTCAATGAAGAAATTCTTAGGTAGTCCATGGAAACCTTCTGGTGGAATCTTGAACAGTTCTCTACAGATTGGACAAGGCATCTCATCTCCTGGTTCTTTGTTGGTTTTGAGCGCAGCCTCCTGGATACATTTCATGCAGAATGTATGAATGCATGGCAATGCTTTCGGATCGGTGTAGACTTCGGTGCATATGCAACATGTAGTTATATCGTCAATCTTTTCTTGCTTTTTGATGTCACTGCTGTCCAAATGTTTCGCAGCCATTTCTAATGTGCACGAATGCTAAAATATTTCGAAAGCACTTTCGCTTTTGCTTTTGGTAGGCCAACACGGGCCTTGTGGTCCCTTGTCATAAAATGTAGACCTAGTTCTATAGTAGGCCCATGGGCCTATTCCGTCTGAAAAGAATTTTAATCTATTTGACGCAGTAAACTCTTAATATATAATCCACCTGATAGCAGATTTAGCATCAGTCGAACTAGATGGCATAAGTTATAAAATTGAATTGTCGATATTGACTGAAAGTATTACGGGTAATACAATGTTGTCTGCTGCTATTTGCCGAGTCGTTAACTATAGCTCGGCGTCATAGGCCTACGACTTTGTACCCTGCACCTAAGTCTATCAGCAATTATTATAACAGATGAGTATGATTTAGCGCATAAAATTACTCTGCTCATATAGGCTATCTGAACTCATTTATTGCTTCTGCACTGCCTTCGATGTCTTTCCCTATCAGCCGAGCGTAGGGACCGACCAGTCCGAGCATAAGCTACTGCTCGACCTGCTCATGGTTATTGAATGGCAGTTAATTATTTTGCACTAAGAATATTTCATAAGAAAACATTCAATTTTCGCTCAACATGCAATTTTTCGTAACCTTGGCCCTCTGGTGGGGCTGAAGACATTAATATTTTTTTAAACATTTTTAGCATTTCTTGACTCCATGTCATTGGGCAACCTTTGGTTGCTGTTACTTTTCGGATTTCGGATTTTCGTTCGTTTCAGTCCACCCTACCAAATACCTAGATTTTCAGTGCAAATAGCCTACATTGGTCTAATATATAAAAATCCTAAGGGAACGTCATCATTAGACATTAGAAATCAAATATCAGAATCCGTCCATCATAAGTCAAATCATTGTCAGCCACAAACATTCGACCATTTGACTCATCCAGAAGAATCCTCTGTGGACGTCGCAATCCGTGTTTTTCTTTGCAGAGAATTTCTCTCTTCAGCTTTAAATCTGAATCCAGTAATAGAATTCGACTGTTCTCTCGATCAGCGACCATCACAAATCCATTTCCATCGACGGACAAATGAACTGGAAGATTCAACTGACCCAAGGTGCATCCACGTTGTCCACCAAATGACTTCTTAACGTTTCCATCTGCATCTAATAGACACACTCTGTTCATATAATCACCATGGTAACCATGACTGACCAAGAAATGACCATTGGTCAGCTTAATGGCATGCCATGGAGAACGAATTCCTGCGGCATCAAATGACAGATTTATCTCACGAATCAGTTGTCCATCTGGGGAATATTCACTTAATTTATTTTCCTTATAAACAGCTAAAATGACACTCGATTCATCTCTAGCAGACAGACCCAACCCATTAACGTCTCATGTTCACCAATTATACTTTATTAACTTTCCACTAGGATCAACTCTCAGGATTTCTTGACTTTGGAATTAATGAGGTAGAGATAGTGAGTGATTCCTGCTGCACGATACTATGCATGTATGTATGTGTGTATGTATGCATGTATGTATGTATGTATGTATGTATGTATGTATGTATGTATGTATGTATGTATGTATGTATGTATGTATGTATGTATGTATGTATGTATGTATGTATGTATGTATGTATGTATTTACGAGCCCTTGATACAGCGCCCCTTCAAGATATCGCCTCAGAATCGCTCCCGACTGAATGGGAGTTTCGCGCCAATGCGCATGAGCAACTGCGAGTGAAGGACTTGCTCAGGGTCCCAAAACGGTGACTTGATGCGGATTCGAACCCGCAAACCTTCTGACTTCACGGCACCGAACGTATAACTACACCATCGCGCCACACAAATAGATCTAATAATTTTAAAGAAAATACTCCTCGTCTTTTTTCAATCTGACAAAACGCAGAATGATTACAATCAGCAAGGAAAAAATTATTACAAGTTATTTACAGAGTCAAAATTAATTTAACTGTCGGCAGCCATGCAAGGCTCCATCAGCCAACAACTCAGTTACCAATGCTAACTGCCGAGTAGAAGGTCGAATGGACCGTGCGCTCTTCGTTCCAGAGTGTTTACCAAGAGTCCATTACCCTAAACCACTCCCTATGTTTTTCATTAATGCCAATGCGAGTCCATGAAATCAGCTGCCAGCATTATGGCAATTATCTGATACGTAGCCTATGTCCACAACATAATAATTATTACGAATGGCAGCATCTAAAAAATATTTTAAATGGATATATGTTTTACAACGTTTTACTTTCTCAAGTTTGAACTGTTTAAACTTTCCACGCTATCCTATTTCTTAAACGCAAAGATACGACGGTACACAGAATTCCAGCATATGATACATTAGTTATAACACAGCGTCGTTAAACAATAACAAACCAACCAAACTAACATTCTATTCTTAAGTAAAAATCTTGATTAATTAATGGATACATAAAAGTAAATTGCTTTGAGCTCAGGAAACATTAAAAGAACATTTATTTAATTATATAAATTTGATAATCAAAATCCTCTCATTGTTTGTAGCGTTGTCAGCCACAAACAGTCGACCGTTTATCTCATCCAGAAGAATCCTCTCTGGACCTCGAAAACCGTGCTCTTCTTTTCCGTACACAATTTCTCTCTGAAGTTTCAGATCTGAATCCAGTAACAAAACTCGACGGTTCTCTCGATCTGCGACCATCACAAATCCATTTGCATCGACGGATAAATACATTGGTCGATTCAGTCCGATGAACGATCCACATTTTCCACCAAATGAGTTCTTAAGGTATCCATCTGCATCCACTATACAAACTCTATGCAGATCATCACCAAGGTGCGACGCATAGCTTATCACAAAATCGCCATTGATCAGTTTTATGGCGTGCCGTAGACACTTAGTGGGTCTAGGAACATCGAGCGATAGATTTACTTTTCGAATCAACTGTCCATCTGGTGAATACTCGTTTAATCTATTTTTCACAAAAACTGCTAAAATGATATTTGATTCACCTGTAACAGACAGACCCCTGACCAAACCATCTTCTTCTGACCATTTCTTTGTTAAGATTCCCGTTGGACCAACTCTCAAGATTTCGCTCGTGCTACCGGTTCCTTTCGAGTGATTAATGTAGAGACATTTATTTATTTCACATGATACAATGTCCAGTGGATTTATTAATTCCTTTAGTTTCCATCGGTGACTTAGACCGAAATCCATCGAATTGTAAACTTCAACTTCTGAACACGCATGAGTCACAACAAACAATTCTTTATCTAAGATCGTCATTCCTAGGATGTCTTTGATTTCTGCTTTGAGCCAAGGTTTCTTCTTTTTATCGGAATTTGTTTCGATCGTGTCAACTAAAATTGGATCCGATATGTATCGAAGTTCAGCTGAAAACAGAAAAAAGATTCTCAACTCTCAAAATAGTAGTAAGTGGCTATTTTTGCCTTCTAGAATTATTTGTTTAGCAACGAGAACAAGAATTGTGAGAGCATAAATCTCACTGCACCAGATAGATCTATAGCTAGAAAGTAAATTGAGTTAAAAAATATAATTGCATTAGGTCTACATTCGACAGCCTACAGTCCTACACGTTGTTAGGGCCCCTAAATGGCTCAGGCCTACTGCCACGATATGCTTTTTAGGGCACTCAGTTAATTCCATGTTGAGCACGTTCATCAAAAATGATCAATATCGTTCAAGACGTCGGTTAATAGAAAAAGATGGCGGAGATGCATAGAATTCACAGGATTTCTGGTTGGAAGAGGAATTCAGACTACGGGATGAGGTAAAAACCAGAGTGACAGAAAGACAGGTCGACTGAAATCGAAATTACTTACTTAATTTGATACTAGGAGTTATATGAAATTTCCTATTAGATATTAAATATTGCACAAACACACGTAGGCTTAATAATTCATACCTTAACTTTTCGAATGTAATTGCTGAATTTAAAGTAGAACTTCTTAAAATAATAAGTTAGCCTAGCCACCGTACCGAGTAATCTTAGTTTCTCTTGTTCGTTCTCGTTTAGCTCTTGTTTCAGTTTCTCTTTAGCGTCCATACCCTTCTTCTGGTTCTCTGTAAGAGCAACATTAACTGATTTTCATTACGAAATTTCCAACAGAAACTGTAAGACGATATAATTACGATTATAAAAAAATTGGTGTGAGATCAATTACAAAGATGTTCAAGCCTATAGGCTAAGTCAGGATCTGTTATTGATGGCATCAATATAGTTGGAACAGTAATACCATATGCAGGAGATAGACTATGGCCATTAATTATTATAATTTTTTTAAAGGCGATAGTCATTCATCAGGTGGTGGAATTCGACGAAGGCTCTTTTTGTTCTTGCTTTTCAACTTCCTTGCGTATGCAGCCGAAAGTTTTAATGGCCTGCCGACAGAAATTCCGGGTCCTGGGCAAAGCAGTCACGGGCCCTAAACTATTTTTCGGTTTTTTGAGCAAATTTAGATAAAAACAAATAGAAACAACTAAAGTGGGATTACGAATGTACGATAGGTCCTAATGCACAGCCTATACAATAGTAGCCTACGGATGATATTACTATCGCACAAACGTTTGTGTAGGCAAGGGCCCTTGGTGGCAGAGTGCCCACATCAAAACCAAGTCTTTCCACAGTTTATATAATTTCTGTATTTTCTGTGGTTTTGATGAGTTTTATTTATAATGCCATCTTTTGGAATAACGATAGGCATACTATCACCACAAACTTCATTTTCATCCATTCGGTTGTAATACATAAAATAGTATGTTCCTCATGCACGTTTAATTCACTGGAATCAACCGAAGTAGGAGCTTTAACGGGCACTGGTTGCCTTCTTTTGAGATACTGAATTGAAATAGCGTGTCACTACTGACTTTTGCCTTTTTAACCTTTTCTCTACGTTTTTGTGATCCAGATTTGCGTCTATATTCCATTTAGGCCTACTTTATGATTGAAATCGGGCAACGCATAATTTAGCAGAAGAGCATTCTGAGACAGAAATGGATGTATGCTATTTGGGGGCCGTCCATAAAGTACGTCACGCTATTTTTGACCATTTTTGACCCCCCTCCCCCCGTCACAAACTGTCACAAATCTCAGACCCCCCCCCTAAAGTACGTCACACTTTCGAACAATTTTTTTTAAAACATAGCCATTTACCTAACCCTCTAAACCCTAGGATACTATCCCTAATCCCTTTGATAGTGACGTGTGTCCCTAAACGCTTTGATAGTGACGGGAAATCAACTTTTATCCCGCCAGGCCGGGTTTTAGACACGCCTGGCCGGGCCGGGTCGAATTTTAGGTACTAAGAAAAAAAAATAAACAAGAATTTAAAAAATAAATGTGTGACGTCACACATGGCCTGACCCCTCCCCCCTGTCACAAACTGTCACACTTTCTTACACCCCCTCCCCCTGGAGCGTGACGTACTTTATGGACGGTCCCTTGGCCAAAAAACTCATAAGTAAGGTAATGACCAGTTGCTTGAAATTTAAACAGTTGTAGTTACCGTATGTGACAGTAATCTTAGAATACTATTTAAAACGGAATAAATCATGAACTTTGTAGGCTATAAATTATAGGTTGCTTATGGAAACTTATGAAAATAGTCGATGTATCCCAGGGTCAGAGGCCCTTAAAAGTCGCCGGACCCCTGGGCATTTGTCCTTCTGCTCCCCTCTCGGCGGGCCTAAATGCGGCACGCTGGTTTCGTTTAACACACAGGAGGCCCCATCAAAATAAGTTGACACTATAGGCCTATGTTGTTCAGTAATTTAGTCGTACGGAATCTACATTCAGTCTGTGTAACATCAGAATTCAAATTGACCATTGTTGTACCCGCATTAAAGTGTGGAAATTTTGATGATGTTTCAAAATTTCAAAAAAGGTAAATGCATCAAATGTCTTTCTGCTCTGACGTTTTCGAAACACCAATTTATGAACGGTTATAAATGGCAGCGGTGCCACAAGGGAGTGTGGGCTTTCGGACCTCACCGGGTGAGACAGAGCGATGACATCAAAATGGCTGTCTAAAGTTTGTTATAATAGGCTAGTTAAAATTCTTCCACATTCTGAATCCATTCGCCATCTGTCACCACTAGAATTACTTTCTATTTTCTCAGAAATATCATCGATACGGGATGTTTGCAATTTTAGAGAATTGCCGTTAAACAACCCTCCCCTCTTTCATCTCAGAACATTCCAGATTTCAACTCTGTTTAATAAAGTCAGACCATTAATGTCTGATAATATATGATTTAATTGAATCACCAGTAAATCATCTCTACGCACATTCAGTTCACGTTTTGTTCCGAATGGCTAAAATTGCGCCGCTGAGACAGACAGCATTGGATGAAAAATTATCATAATTTATAATCTTACTATTGATATTAATTACTTGTATCATTATTATAGTTTCTGATCTTATTGCCAACCTTTTAGCGATTTGTCACAACCTAACTCGTTTTATCTGTATTTTATTGTAACGGAAAACCGCCCGCGCCCAGGCGGCTGGCAGGAACAGGGGATGGCAAACTCTCCCACCAGGTGGTAAGGCTTGCTTGTCGCTCCAGATGGGCGCAAGTCCGGCCTCCGTCGTCTTTCGAAGGGCTTAACAGTGCTCCCCACCGTACGAAGACAGCAGGTATTTTCAGACGATTTATTGTAGACCACAACTCCACACGTCAGCAGCGGGCATGCACTTGATATACAGCAACCGATCGTACCACAGCAGCGGACGGTCATGCACCTATCGGCGGCTCCCACAGCAATGGCTGACAACGGGGCGCCCCACTGCGACGAACACGGCGATACAGCGGCAGCGGCAGCGACGTACCGCGGCGGCGGTTGATGGCGAACTCCGACTCTCGGCGACGGCGACAGCTGCTCCTATACTACTGGCGACTGCTGACGAACTCCCGACGGACTGCTGCCGCGGACGAACTCACGACTTCTCTAGATGACTGACTGACTCGCTGACTCTGCTCGACTCAACTCGGACGAACTCACTGCTCCTGGCAGGCCGCGCTCTTATTTATACCCGACCGAGGGGACAGGGATCCAGACCGCGGAAGCGCAGAAGGAGGGGAGGGGACTTCGGCAGCTGCTCAGGCGAATTTCGCCACATTATTATTTTTATTTTCGCAGAAAGAGTTAAGGTTCGATACCTTGTTCCACAGCTTGAAGTAGTATGCTTCTTCTCTTTTGTTTCGAGTCAAAATCTCCTGAAAATAACAAGTCATTCATACAACCCATACTGGCCTAGTTAGCTACACCGGTAAGCGGGAGCTGCATTCGTCTGTTGGTTGCAACGGACTGCGGTTCAAGCCCCGGGCTGGGAGTTGACATTTAGAGATTTAGATATCTCGGGCTAGCACGTGTGGGACGCAGCGGCGCAAGCTCCTGCGGAGCGACCTTGGGCAAGTTGCTTACCCATCATTGTCTGTGAGGAAGGCAACGGGAAACCACCCCACTCATCTCATCCCCAGGGGCGTAAGCCAATGAACCTGCCTTCGGGCAGAGCACCATCATCACCATCATCATCATACAACCCACCAATGCACTATGCAAGCTTAGCTTACATTATTTCATGCCTTAAACCAGGAATAGGACTGTTATTTTAATTAGGCTGTGCTAAGAATATGGCCTCGATCCTACTAATTGCCTATTTGCAGTGCTTTTCTGGCGGAAATAACCATTACCACTATGTAACGACTTCTTATTTTTCTAAAGTCTTTGGTGATTTCACGTCAATCTTACCACACCATATGTTCTTGCACATTTTTCATAGAGACAGGACCGGATTAGCCTAAGGCATGTTCGACATGTTCGGCCGAACAGGGGGCCGCACATTTTAGGGGCCCCCCACACATGCAATAATCATTTTTAATTATGATAGCAACAATGAGTTTAAAATCTCTGAACAAATTGTCAAATTATTCGAATACTACGGATTTTAACAAATACAACTTTTGCGCATGTGTGGAGGCCCTTTCCATTAAAATCTGCCATAATTGCTAGTAAGAGCTATAAGCTTTATTGCTTATTTAAATACTTAATAGCTTATCTGATCGGAACTCAAGTGCTATGCGACGCATTATGAAATGGCGTCATTATAATTATTGCTTACATTGTAGGCTCAAAATAGACTCTGTTTTGCGAATTAAATCAATCAATTACATGAATTTATTAGCGCATCTTAAAGATTTCTACTCACACTCTTCCAATCCACGCGGCCTAGTAAAAAGGAAAAGCCTTAAGAACTCGAAACAAGGAGCCTGCGGAGTCAAGGGGAAGTCAGAGGAGAGCCACAGGAAGGCTACTACAGATAGCTGGACTCGTGATACTACCGAGAATGCTCTTCGCTGCATGGTCAGTTGGTCACGGTACGCGAAAAAGTAAAAGGAAGACTCTGAGTGAATGGCAGCCAAGAGAGACAGAAGACGGGGAGAAAGCTCACGTAGGTAGGATGGAGCTAGAGCCAAGCTCTAATCGTAATCGTACTCGCGCATTTATATAGCGCCACTTCAAGAGAAACTCCACAGAGGCGCTCCCGACCTGACACCAAACCACAATCAAAGAGAATGGTTTTCAAACGCTTGCGGAAAAGGGGCAGAGAAAGACAAAGAAGTTCATTACGGAGAGTAATAGGTAACTTATTCCAGAAAGAATGACCAACTGTAGCAATGCTTCTGTGCAGCACTGTGGAAGATCGAGCCATAGGGACGAACAGGTCACCATTTGATCATACATGCTTCCACTCCATGTTTTACGACAATTATAAGCTTACTGTATACATTGATCCATTCCTACTTAACATACTGCAACTTCATCTGGACTTCTACTTATGAAACCCTCCTACACACTTTTTTACGCAGTCTTACAACACTTCAAAAGAAAGCTATAAGAGTTATTACAAAGTCACGTACCGTACAATGCTCATACAAAGCCTCTATTCTTGGACCTTAATCTCTTAAATATAACCCAAATTAGGACAGCTCAAACTTCGGAATTAATGTAGGCTACAAATTTAATAATAACCTGCTACCATCTGCCTTTACAGCATACTTTCCTACACTGAGTCGAAATACCCATCTTACTAGATATAATCGGGGAATAAGTGCCTATCCGTGAACTAATGTACGGAAATTCTCCATTAAATATCAGGGTCCACTTTTAGTCTAGTCGGGAATAACTTGGAATTATTGTCAAGCCCTTTTCCCAATTCAAACAATTAATCCGAGCACACATAGCAAAATGTGATTTAGTAGGCTACTACATAAATTAATCGTCGTTCAGTCTTTTTTCTTATTATGTTTGTTGTTAGGCTACTGCTCTTCCAACAACCAATCGTTGATCTCCCAGTATCTTACTGGTATTATCCTGCAATTATGGCACCTAGCGGGATTTTCCCCTACAATGGGTACCAGTTGTTTCCATGCACTGCCTTTATCACTGATAAGTTTTGTATTGCGTTTGTTGTATTCAACTGTTTGATTGACGGTTTCGTATCATCATTATTCCGGGTTGGCAAAAGAGTCCGGCAGGGGAGTGATCTCTCTCCTTGTCTATTTAACATGCTGGCAGAGGAAGTAATGAACAAAGCACTTTGGGGACTCCCAGGAGGATTTCGTATCGGTGGAAACACTGTCAGCAATCTCAGGTACGCCGACGACATTGTCTTGCTGGCATCATCAGCGGGGGAATTGCAGGAACTTGTGAACCGTGTGGAAAGTGTCGCCAATGAATATAGCATGCGGATCAATGCAGCAAAGACAAAAGTAATGACATGTACGGAGGAGCTACTCATGGGCGGAGTTTATCAGGGGCTAGGGGGCTAAGCCTCCCAAGAAGACCCAGATTCATTTTTTACCGTGTAAATGGTGTCCTTTCCCGGGCTTAGCCCCCCCCCCCCCAAGAAGGCTTTAGCCCCTCCAAGAACGGAAACCAAACTCCGCCCATGGAGCTACTCAAGATCAAGGTGACCAAAGTGGACTACTTTGTGTATCTGGGAAGCAAATAATTAAGTAAGGATGCAGATTGTGCAGGAGAGGTGAAATCACGGCTGGCCATGTGGATGGCGGTCATGACAAAGTTAACTCAGTTGTGGAAAAACAAATCAATCAACATAGGGAGAAAGCTGCGACTGATGAAGGTCATGGTGTGGCCAGTAGCGGCATATGGATGCGAAGCCTGGACGGTAAAGAAAGATGAAGAGAAGAGAATCCAGGCTTATCAGAAAACTATTGCGTATCTCATGCATTGAAATGAAGACAACAGAACAGGTGTACAGACTCGCAGGGACAACAAGCGAGTTACTGGGTCACATTAAATCCCGCAAGTTACGTTCTTTTGTTCAAGTTCAAGTTTTTATTGCTCCCCAAAATAACATCAATTACACGTTAAGCAGTGTACAATAAAAGCTAATAGTAGAAGTGAGTGCTAAGATGTACACTTTTTGTACAGAGAGTTAGAAGAATAGAGAAGCAATAGGAACCCCAGAAGGGAAGATCCCGCTAGGTAGGGGCCCTAAGTGAGTGATTATTCATAGCAAAGATGATGTGTAAGTGACGCTTGTCAGGTTTAGTGACAAGTCGGGAGAGTAAAGTATGGGTGGGTGTTAATAGAGGTG
The DNA here is from genome assembly GCA_949752735.1 of Lumbricus terrestris. Classification (NCBI taxonomy): domain Eukaryota; kingdom Metazoa; phylum Annelida; class Clitellata; order Crassiclitellata; family Lumbricidae; genus Lumbricus; species Lumbricus terrestris. The sequence goes on from OX457037.1 coordinate 73,411,480, forward strand.
CATGAAGGAAGAAGTTTAATACACAATGGAGCAGAAAGACTGAAGAGAAGAAAAGAAAAGAACAGAATCAGTTGAAAGACCAACAGCAAACGACAATAATTAGTTTTATATAATATTTTTTTTACATTTTTTGGGCATGTTATAAGACAAGAACGGGACAGCATAGAGAGCAGCGTGATGACGGGCCTGGTAGAGGGAAACAGAAGCCGATGCAGACCAAGAATCTGCTGCGTGATGGACAATACCGAAGCATGGACTGGGTTATCAGGGGTCGATCTGCATCGCGCCGCACGAGACAGACAGCATTGGGCAGCGCGGATTCGTTCATGCAGTCAACCATTGCTAAGCGACGATGACGGAATGACATGACATGACATTCAACTGTTTAATAGCCTAATTGTCTGGTGTTCGATTGTTTGGGAGCAATAAAATAATGAATAAATAAAATAAATAATGCCGTTAATGGAATAAGAAACCAGAATTATATACCTGGATTATTTCTAAGACTTTCTCTTTCACCCGTTCAAATAGAGATGCACTGCGAGAATTCTGTTTTATAATTTGGATCTATTGCATTTATGAGAATTAAGGGAATGCCATTTTATGCGCTTTTGAAACTAAAATACTGACAAAGAACACAACGTAGGCCTAGGGTACTTACCTTCAAATTCGCCAATTATGTTGCCATAGCTTGCATACAGCAAATCCTCGACATCTGAGTTTCTGAGGCGGAAATTGATGGGCTGAATGACGTTATCAATTGTGTGCTGGCACTGTTGCTGCAACTCCACCCCTCTACGTGTTAGGTCAGAAAATGCGCTACAAATGTCACTAGCTGATCCTTTAGCCATTACTTTCTTACAATAAGAACCGTAGGTTTCCAAACACAAAAGGTATGTATCGACATCATCTGTTGCCATTTGAATTTCTTTCAGCGTGTTCTGTCTTGTCAACGATAAATCTTGTAAAAGAGAAGCTGCATGCATATCTATCAACTGTTTTAATTCATCTATTCTGTCCGTTACATCGCATTCTAATTTTGTCACTCTTTCCAGTGTATCCTCTGTTACCAACAGAATCTCTGTCTGCTTCATCTTAGCTTTGCATCTGCACTCATTCATTGCTTCTTCATTGCTTTCGATCTTTTTCCTAAAGCCATCCACATATTTATCAACATGAGAACCTTCGTGATTTTTATGTTCGTCAATGAAGCAGATAGCACAAACGACAGTTTTGCAATCGGCACAATATACATCCAGAATCCTCTGTTTATGTAATTCACAAGCACTTGGTGCAAAATTGGTTTTCACATATTGGCCACTTTCATATTCATCTATTGGTATCAATTTGTGATTTTTCGTAGCTTCAAATGTTTTGTGTTCACTACGACATGCTTCGCACAACTTGTGTTTGCAATCAACGCAATATATATCAGCCGTTGGAGTTTCTTTTCCTTCCAGTTCGTTTCCTTCCTCCAAACACATAGAACATAATTCTTTCGCTCCCGATGACAGATCTGAAAGTTTTGACACTTGTATCAGCCGATCAATGAAGAAATTCTTTGGCAGTCTATGAAATCCTTCTGGTGGAATCTTGAACAGTCCTCTACAGATTGGACAAGGCATCTCATCTCCTGGTATTTTGCTGATTTTAATACCCGTCTCCTGGATGCATTTCATGCAGAATGTATGAATGCATGGCAATGCTTTGGGATCTGTGTAGACTTCGGTGCATATACAACATGTAGTCAAATCCTCGATCTCTTCTTGCCTTTTGAAATCATTACTGCCTAAATCTTTCGCAGCCATTTTCTAGTTTACAGGAATGTTAAAATAAAAAGAAAGCACTTTTGCTTTTGGTAGGTCAACAGGGACTTGTGGCTCTTTGCTGTCAAATGTAGGCCTAGGCTGCTTGTAGCCTAATGTTTACCAGGCCTATAATAGCAGCGACCAACCAACCGTCATCTTGCAACGGTTGGTTGGCCGTTGCTATTTGCCGAGTCGCATTGGGCGGAGTTTATCAGGGGCTAGGGGAGCTAAGCCCCCCCAGAAGCCCCATAGTCATGTTTTTTACCGAGTAAATGGTCCATTTTTTAGGGCTTCCCCCCCCCTCCCAGCACTTCCAACTGATGACTAAAAAAAGGTCATCAACTTTTTCGACCGGGAAATACATAGCAATTTACATGAGATTTGAACTTGACGACCAAAAATTAAAAAATGAAAGGTCATCAACTTTTCCCGGCCGAAACGCGAAATTATTTTTCGGCGCCGCGCCTTCTGGACCAAGTTCTTAGCCCCCCCCCCCCACAAAAAAAACGGAAACCAAACTCCGCCCATGCGACTCGCTAAATATTGCTCGGCGTCAAACGACTTTGTACCTTGCAATTACAGGTAAGCATGATATAGCGCAATAATTTACTCTGCTCTTGGATCTGAACTCATTCGTTACTTCTTCACTGTCTTTAATCTCTTTCCGAAAATCATCCACGCACCGGTAAATCTATTTGTAAAATAATATGAGAACCATCCTGCTATCGCACTCAAACAATTATGCTGTTGCCATAATTATGAAATTTTAATTTCCCTGTGCAGGGACAGTAGACTAAAAGTGCATTTATTATTGTTGGATGTTAAACAATGTGTTTATGAGCCACTAAAGAAATTTGATAGATTTTTTCAGTATTCTAAGGATCTTTTAACTTAAATTCATACGTAGGCCAAGTCATTATAACTGATCGGCTGGGCAAATATTGACTTGAGGAGCATGTACACTGTACAGATTTACACTGCAATAGAATGCAGAATTCCGTTGGTCATGATCGTATATATAGTAGTACACTGATTGCCATTGGCCAGCACTTGCAGGTAGGCTAATGACAATATCAGTACGGTACAAAAGCTTCTATTCACACAGATATAATAAATGTGTGCAGTGTCAAATGACTGCCGCAGTGGAGCAACTTGTCGTTTGTCAAATTGAGTGTGAAATTGTTCAACAGAAGAGGTGTAGTCAGTTGATTAGTTTTAGATGAATAGTGACAGGGCGTAAATGATAGAGAATATCACGAGGACAATTGCATTATTGCCCTTAAGCTTTGCTTGTAGGCCTTTAAGCCTAGGCCTAATCATTATCGTAGTCATAAACCCTAGATTTCTAAGCTGTAACATGAAGGCTGTGCGCAATTGAGACGCTGGCTTATTCACGAGCGCTTCGTCGAGTCAGGGACTCAGGGTGTTGTCCCAAGAGAAGTCAAAAGAAGGTTGGAGTCGAGTTGCCAGCTGCTGATGATCTTTTCCAAAAGAGAAGCTAAGACGGGAATCGTTGAGAAGGAGATGAACTGGAAGGCAGTAGATCCGATGAGTCAAGGCAGGACATCTTAGGCAGAAAAAAACTTTAGTTTTCTGTGGACCGCCCGAAGGTGAATGGCATAATCTTCGCACAGATTAACATACTGGGCATAAGAAGCCTTGCGGAAATAACAGCAGCGCTATTAGAGTATATATGACTAATTGGATAAGATCAGGTAAAAGCTTCACTTCGTTTTCCTCATTGCATCACTTCCAGCTCTTGATTGAGTCTCTCAACGTTGTTCACCCAATGTCCGCGTTGTTATTAGTCAATCCTTGTTCCGATTTTCTGTGATGTCATAAGAGGATTTATGTGAAATTTCAATAAAAAACCCAAATGATTCTTTAAGGTAAGCTTATCATGCAAACTATAAACCAAAAACTTACGACTATGCCAAAATAGTCTTTAATAAGTGAAATGTCATACAATCTGTTGTAAAAGTTTGTGAATCGGTATACGGTATGGAGACATTGTGAGCTTATCCCTCACGCCTTTCCAGTCTCTTCAAAACTTCAGCAGCGCAGCCTAGGCCTAACCTACGTGTAATAACTGTACTGTGGTAGCTAATGGCTAGTTTATAAGTGTCTAAAGTTCTTTAACTTGTTTACTTAAAACAACGATCGGTTTCTTGTATTTTGTTCTTCGAATCTCCAATAGTTGCAATCAACACAAAATGTACCAATAACGACAAACAATTCAATGTTACGACAGAAACGTCATCTTATTATCTCTTCACTCTCACTACCCTTACTACACATGACTGGCACTCCTACAAAAGCCTATCTCACTCTGAGCGTACATCCTTCCTTCGATCGCTCTGCCCTTCTCTCTGTCTCCCTCTGTCCTTCTCTCTGTCTCTCTCTGTCCTTCTCTCTGTCTCTGTCTCTCTCGCTCTCCGGCGACGGTCGCGTACTGCAACTTTCCCGCCACTCAGCCACCTGGCCGATCTCACCTGTACGCTCTTGCACAATAATCAGCTGACCACTATATGTTATACAAAACCAGCTTACAGACATATTGAATGTCGGCTAATTAGACCCTTAGCCTATATGGCCAATCAGACGATATTGTAAATGAAGATAGGTCTAATAGTTTTTAAAAACCTATTTACCTGGATATCCAGCGCAAATATATAATATGTATTAAGCCTAAGAAAACCTTATCGTTAAAAATCAAATATTAGAATCCGTCCATCATAAGTCAAATCATTGTCAGCCACAAACATTCGACCATTTGACTCATCCAGAAGAATCCTCTGTGGACGTCGTAATCCGTGTTTTTCTTTTGAAAGAATTTCTCTCTTAAATTTCAAATCTGGATCCAACAACAAAACTCGACTGTTCTCCCGATCAACGACCATCACGAATCCATTTCCATCGACGGATAAATGAACTGGAAGATTCAACTGACCCAAGGTGCATCCACGTTGTCCACCAAATGATTTCTTAACGTTTCCATCTGCATCTAATAGACACACTCTGTTCAGATAATCACCATGGTAGCCATGACTGACCACGAAAAGACCATTAATCAGTTTTATGGCATGCCATAGAGAACGAATTCCTGCGGCATCAAATGACAGATTTATCTCAAGAATCAATTGTCCATCTGGCGAATATTCACTTAATTTATTTTCCTTATAAACAGCTAAAATGACATTCGATTCATCTGTAACAGACAGTCCCAACCCATAGACGTCTCCTGTTGACCAATTCTTTATTAACTTTCCATTCAGATCAACTCTTAGGATTTCCTTTGACTGGCCAATGACTTTGGAATCAATGATGTAAAGACATTTATTTTTGTTACATGATCCTATGTCCTGTGGTTGAATTAATTCACTCAAATTCAATCGACGACTGAAAATAAATTTCTCCGAATCGTAGACTTCAACTTCAGAACTCCTTGCACTCGCAACAAACAATTCTTTGTCTAAGATCGTCATTCCACAGATTCCTTTCTTCTCGTCTTCTGCGGCTTTTGTTCTGACACTCTGAACTAAGACAGGATCCGATTTGTATCGAATTTCAGCTGCAAATGAGAGAGAAACGCAGTTCACTATTTGAGAATGGTAGTCCTATCTAAATTTTATCAAATCTTTTCAACGATTTTTAAATGAATGCTACCTAAATAATAATTTCAATCGCAACAAATTAAATATGCGGTGAAAATGATGATAATATTATGACTGATACCAATTAGTCTACTATTATAGGTACCGTATTAGCAGAGGCAGATGGACGCATTTTGCACTTTTAAAGTACTGGTATTTTATTGTAGGCTGCTGTAGGCCAATTGTTAAACGTCATTGCAGCAATTGTGCATTATTTTGCACACGAAATAATTCTCAATTTGTCTGTATTAATTAGGTCTTCTACAAAATAGGCCTACATAGTCTAATTTACCATTGCCAACTATAATAAAATTTATTTAGTTGAAGTTCACAAATACTTACATGTAGCCTACTATATCTACATGTAGCGTAGCCTATAATGATTAGCTCAATAAAATAATGTTTTAATGAGATGAACAATATGAAGCTATACATGTACACTTTTGGAAATGCTATCACACAATTCGTCCTGGACCTTGGTCTTCTCCTGGAAGATCAATAAATCAATGACCATGTCAACGCTTTCTTTTTCTCTATGTGACTCGCATCCTCTCTGGCTATCTCTCTGCAATTTAATTTTTTACCAATTGCTCCACAACACGAGCGAGTAATCATGTCGCATAACGTTGCTGCAACACATGCACACAGATAGTCCTACACATGCAATCGTCTCTTAAACTTTCTTTGAATCGCCATTTAGTTAAACTAATCAAGGTCTACACTAGGCCTTTATAGGCCTACCTTGGATTCTTAACTTTTCTTCCATCTGCATGAGTTGCTCCTTTTCGTGTCGCTCTTGCTTTAATTTGTCCCCACGGTTCACATTCCTCTTTTTTACATCTGTAACAATAACATTTACTGATATTATTTAATTATTGATCTTCAAAACACAAATATAATCTTATAAAATTATGTTACCGTCAGATCAGCGGTGAAAATTTGGAATAAAGGATACATAGCCTATTTGAAGTAATATCAAAATGGTATAATCTTTCATCATCGATTTCAAATTATAATCTTTAATTATCATCATCATTCTAGATGTTTTACCGTTTCTTTACATAACCAATGTTCCAATGTACCGTAATTGCAATTTATTTTGATGTAGTAAGACTGCATTTAGGCTACTTTGTTCATTAGAACTCTGACAGAGCCACAGATCTGTTAGCTTAATTATTATGGCTAATGATTTAATGCGTTTTCCTTTGATACATTTCCAATTAAGTCATTGTCTTTTGGAATTCCGGGCAGAATGTCTTCTGACACGCGTCTTTCAACCTTCCCCACGTCACCAGGCGAAATTGGTAATTGAAAATGGTAGAACGATATAATTATAGGGTCTATAATTGAAACACTTTTAAATGATAACCGTAGACAAAACAGAGACCAGAGATCATATCATGCAAACAATGCACTCACACTATCAGATAGTTGCTAGATTCAGTTCAGTCAAAGCATTGTTCATTATTTACAACAGAAACAAAAACTTTAATTTTACACTTAGGCCTACATGTATACCCTACAGAATACAGAGACAAAAATAGGCCTAGCAATTTAGAATATATCTTCCCATTGCTAGAGGATCAATTATTTTCTTTAACCTACTTTGTTTTCTTAATAGACTGTGTGAGCTCATTTTCTTTGGCATCGAGTCACCTTCCTCTAAAAAGCAACAACAACGAAGGCGTAGTAGATTATCTACAGTAGCCTAATGCATAACATTATTTTAGTTATGCCCTAAAACCGAAGTAGCCTATTTATCTTTAGCTGTTACAGTCTACGGCTCTAAGCTGAAGGACCTATACTAGGGGTGTCCACACATGCATGAGGAAAAAAATATTTTCTTTGATTCGATCGCACAAGGTCTCATTTTGTTCCTTTTACAATATTATATAATTTTCCAGAAAAAGTTCATCTAAAAGATAACGTTTAGATGGTGCTCAATGAGGTCAAAGTTCTAGTTGCCCTACTTTTGGACAATACGTCTTGGTGCTTTGACATGACAGTCATGGGTAGCATCTTATAAAGGTGCTGAACTGATTAATGTGTTCAATATCTGACTGCAGCAGTACTGCTGTATTAGTCAATATATTATCCTTGAATAATTGGACAGTTGCTTTAGGATTATCCTAAAGCTATGCCAAGTATGGAGCAGAATAGCCTATGTTCTATGTACATTTACTATAATCATAACAAACTGCACATTTTAATCTTTCTTTTCAAACTGCCTAAATCCACCATGAGACTATATTAATTAAATGTTAAAATTATTAATTTCAAAGTGCACAAAAATAGTTTTTGACAAGTTATTTTTAGCATTTTATATGCTAATAATTATGATATGCAGCCACCTGTACTTCACAAGGACATTGTCATGCAATAACGGAACTCTGTTATGCTGATGCATATCATTATTACCATTCCTCAGTTTGTTAATTACCAGTAAGCTTACTATTTCTCCTTGCAGATTCAATATTTAGTCTGTTGTTTCTGTATTTAATATTCTATGCCTCTATGGGGTGCCATACCTGCTTAATAGGCATCACTATTATTTCTAATTCAGATTGCTAAAATGACAACTTGTTGAATATGCACTGAAACTTCAAATTTGTTTAGTTGGTAAAGCAAATAGTGACCTGCTACCGGTTGGCAACGAACTCCCAACTCAAAAAAGTGTGCTCAGAAAGTTTTCCACTTCCACAAACTTAAAAACCTGTACAAGAAAGTACAACACTGATTTCATTGGATGTGAAGCAAACATCAAACCGAGCACGAATACCAAGTACCTCTCAGCCACATGTAGCTTCCAAAATGAAGGCATTGCATGATGAAAATAACTTGACCAAGAAAAATAAAGCAAGAGTTTCTGATTAGCATTGGGGTAGAGAGTTAATTTATTGTAAAACTTGATAAACTTTGACATTGTGTGCAGTGATGTGGACACTGGACAGTCTGGTCACAATTGATTAACATTTTATAAGCTTTTTCTGAATAAGAAGCTTTCAAAGCAAGAACGAAGGCAGCAGCGCAGAGAAATATACAAAAGACCGTGAAGATTGCAAAGAAGCATGGAAAAGTGTGCATGGCACAGCACCAAGTCAAAAGACCTAAAATAATTCTATGGAGTGTGAATGCTGTGATGCAGAGTCTGATTATGAAGTAGAAATTTCTATATGTCACAAGAAGCAAATGTTTGGCCCAGATGACAGTTCCACTAGTGATACTGGGTCTGAAAGTGACAGGAATCGTCCACGATGCATCACACAATAAAATGCTATCGTCTTACGATGTTACATCGACCACATAAACATTTCAGACAACTCTGACATAAACAAGATGGTGTCAAAAGCTGCAATGAAGATGGTAAAGAACCAACTGTGCTACCTTGGACCCGAAGTTGTGCAGCTAGCACTGTTTTCTGCTAGGGTTTTTAGTGAAAAGTCAATGGTTCAATCATGATCCGAAGTGGAAGTGAATGGAGCAACGTGTGAGCAGTTGGAGAAAAAGACATTGCATGAACTGGTTACCTCCTCTTCAACTGCTTCCTTGAAATCTCTTGGAATAGATATAGACAATTTGTCAATCAACGATTCAGATGTGTTGCTAACTATTGGTATAGTTGTCATCAACTTGCTGAAAGTTGTTAATGATTCAGCAGAGAGCTCAGTGACTTTGGTGAGCTCATTTAACCAATTGATAACAAAATCAGAACAAGAAATGCAAAAGTCAATGCAGATTGTTGAAGACAACAGGAAGCATATATATAACAGATCTATGCTAGCAAGAAGACACTAAAGTCTTAGTCTTCGGTGGCTTAACTATTAGATATCACAGCATTCGTGGACTTGTTTCGATAATCAATATGGAAGCAATGAATGATGACTGAATTGCTTATTTAGTCATGTGACACTTGTGATTGAAGGTAAAGACCAACTGAATCTCTATGATTCAAACAATAATTTGATCTCTGACAATTTAATTTTTTTATTCACAGCTGCAGTCTGCTCTTAGATTGCATTCATGAGATTGTCTTGCAGATCAAAACTTCAACCTCAATGAGCACCACCCAAATATTGCCATAGAGACTTGAAATTTTGCATGAAATTTTACTTAGGTGAAAGCAACAATATGAGAGGTTGTGCAAAGTGAAATTCCACAAAAACCTTTTTTGGACACCCCTAACCTATACCGACAATGTACTCAATCACCGAAATATATAGGAGGGCCGGGTAGAGTAATGGATAACACGCTGCAGTGGCGTAGCCAGGAATTTTTCATGGGGGGGTTTTATGGCCGGATACCCTGTTTTTTTCTATTTTTTCTTACTAAAATGGATAAATAACCTTAAAAACTCTTTTTTCCGAGCCAATGGGGGGGTTTTAACCCCCCGAAACCCCCTTGCCTACGCCACTGACACGCTGGCGTAGAGAGCGAGAGGTAACGAGTTCGAGCTTCCGTTGGGCAGTCCTGCTTTGTAGGCTGCTATTAGTGCCATGTCTTGCAGGTTGTCTGCTCAATTTGGTGCTAATTAAAATTAAACTTACTGCATAACTTGTACAATGTAAAGCGCAGTGCATTTGCAGGCACTCAATTGAAGAAAAATATTATTATTATTTTATTAAAGGAATAGTTTCAAAGTTCAATCTGATGAAAAACATATTGCCTTGGCGTATTCACAGTGCAATAATTATGGGGAAACTTTATGTGGATACTAAGATGCCGAAGGCTCCCAAGTCCCAGGGTAGTTCGGCGACACAAGTCCAGAATCAGTAGGCATTGGCTGCTATTATTGTGGACAATAATTTATTATTTCTTATTGGAAGGGCTTGGTTCTTTGTCTTGGTCACTTAATTATAGCCTGATATATTCGCGAAATGTTCTCGCCTAGAAGTAAACTTAAGAGTCCACAACGCATTAAAATGCATAAAGCCTAGCTCAAAAAGTATTTGCACGTAGCCTAGGCCTACTTGTAGATATGACCTGCAAATCTGTTATCACATTAAAGCAAAATTATTGGTTAACAATAACGCATCAAGGTCAATTGTGCTGCACTTAGTTCTCAAACACTGTAAATCATATAGATATTTTTACAAATTGCTTGGGTCCGAATTCCACAAACAGATCCAGCATCTTTTTTACAGAGGACTTGAAGACTTAGCTGCTGAATAAAAAGGAATGAACATGTAACCTATTAGTATGCAACTATGCGTGCATAATACATAGCCTATAGGTGCAATGTGCAATTGTGCATGCATTCCTACATAGGCTGGGGTCTATGCACTCAGAAACTTCCATTGCCATCCTAACAATGTCAGAGTCATTTCGAATAAAAATTATTTGAACCAATGGGCTAACAGTGCTCATCGGAGATTACAATTACATTCCTTCATCGGCAGGCCTACTTCCGCTGACATGCAGAGCCCCACTGAAGGATTATTATTCAAATCTATCACTATAATTTTGTGCGGTATCCTGTTATGAGGATTAGGTCTACGCAGCCCCGAAGACCAAGAGCGACGACTGGCGACAAGATTCGCAAGACGCGATATTTCGAAGCAATATCAGACATGCAAATGTATTCAGTATGAGAACTTTAGAAAAACAATTGACGGGTCAGACGTTGATTTGGCAATATGTGGAGTTGGTATGAGTGCAATGAGGACGTCACAATGGAACCACAAAAGACAAGGGACTGAACCCTTCAATCCCGCGACAATTCTCACCCTGCGAGTATTACAGATAAAGGTATAGGCCTAATAATATTATTGTCCATAGGCCTACTCGCATTGCGAGCGTCGAACCCGGTGCTAATCTCCGGCATCTCCTTTGGTGGCATTGCCATACATCGGCGGTTGGTGGTCAGGTCTTTCTGCCCAATCCAAGGTCACATGCGCAGAGAAACTGCTACTCGCTACTGTTGACCTCTCGGGAGTGGAACGCTGGGTTGACCCTGTGGGCCAGCGGGGTTTGAACCCCCTCTCTTCTGCTCTTCGTGCCATTGTGTTACGATTGAGCAATCTTACCTTTTATTTCACCAATAATGTTGCTACAACCTTCCTCTAGAAAGACTTCGAGTTCCGATTTTCTGAAGAAGAAATTAAAAGGCTGGACTTCTCTTTCATTCAACGGCTGACATTGATGCTTCAACTCCATCAATCTAGCAGATAAATCCGAAAATGTGCGACAGATGTCACTGGCCGATCCTTTAGTCATTATGTTTTGACAGTAAAAATTGTAAGTTTCTAAACTAGATAGATATGTCTCAATATCATCTGTTTCCATTTGAACTTCTTTCAATTTGCTATGTTTAATCGACAATAGACCTTGTAAAAGAGAAGTTGTATGCTTATCTATCAACTGTATCAATTCATCTTTTCTGTGCACTACATCACATTCTAATTTTTCAACTCCCTCCTGGATGCCTTCCCTCAACTTCAACAGTTTTCCATGTTTCGTTTGAGCTGTAGATAAGCACTCATTTAGTGATTCTGCATTGCTCTCTATCTGTTTCCTGAAACCATCTACGAATTTGTCAACATGAGAACCTTTATGGTTGCTATGGTCATCAATGAAGCAGATGGCACAAACAACTGTTCTGCAATCAGCACAATAGACATCCAGAGCCTTTTCCTCATGCAATTCACAAGCACTTTTTACTCGATAGGTCGTCTGGTTTTGACCACTCTCCTCATGTTCATTTAGTTTAATCAATTTGTGATTCCTTGTCAATTTGAACTTCTTATGTTGTTTGCAGCAGTCTTCGCAGAACTTCTGGTTGCAATCAACACAGTATGTGTCTGCTGCAGGAATTTGTCTGCCTGATTCCTCTTTAGTTTCCTCTAAACATGCATCGCATAGAGCTGTAGAAGAATTCGGCTGGTCCGAAACTTTTGAGACTTCTATCAGTCTCTCAATGAAGAAATTCTTTGGCAGTCCATGAAATCCCTCTGTTGGAATCTTGAACAGTCGCCTACAGATGGGACAAGGCATCTCATCTCCTGGTCTTTTGTTGGTCTTTAGACCATTCTCCTGGATGCATTTCATGCAGAATGTATGAATGCAAGGCAATGCTTTCGGATCTGTATAAACTTCGGTGCATATGCAACATGTAGTTATATCTTCGAGTTCTTCTCTGTTTATACCACCACTATTTCCTCTGTCGAAACATTTCGAAGCCATTTTCTAAGCTAAAGATTCCAGAACCAAAAGCACTTTCGATTTCCCTATTGGTGTAAGCCTATCGTATATGACTGTAAGCCTAATGTAGGCTACTCGAATGTTCTAATTGCTGTAGGCCTATCATATATCCTACGTGCGAAAAGGAATTTTCATCTGATAACCATGATGAACTCCAACAAATCGTAGTCAACGGTAGCCGCAATTGTAGGATCGAACGAACTAGACGATTTAAGTTAAAGTTTTACTATAGGCCTAGTCTATAAAATTATAGATGAACTGACTCTTATTTTGACTGATGCTATGCGCTGAGCTACTGGATAAAGCCCAAGGTTGTGCTCGTTGTACTTTGTACCTGAATCTTGTAGCATACGCAGACGACAAGTATTCAGGGCAACACGTAACCCGATATTCACTCAACTGGGTGTGGATGCTACAGGCATAGCACAGTCAGATGAATTTAAAGACTTAGGCCTATGTGTTTAATTTCAGTGATTTTTAAAGCCATATATAATGCCAATAGCCTATAGGCCTATTATTGGTGGTTCTCGCGCAGATTTTTAGTCTTCCCAACCAATGTAAATCCTGTAGGCCTATAATAGGGCTTACTGTTATGTTGTTGGGCTATGTTTGTCATTCTCTCTGCGCCTTGTGTCTTATCGTGATCTGGTTCTATCAAGGGCGGAAATACATAAATGTTCGAGGAGGCAAACATTTTCGGACTTTTTTTAGTCATTTGTCTCCAATTTCCAAGAAAAAGATCCGCCAAAATAGTTGATGACCGTTTTTAGGCATTTGTCTCCAATTTCCAAGAAAAAACCCATTAATTTTATCCGCCAAAATAGTCGATGGACCTTTTTTTAGTCGTACGGACCTCGTATAGGCCTACGGGCCTCCTGGACGTGGGGAGGGACCTGCGGAACTACTCATGGGGGCACGTCAACTTTCTGAGCCAAAATATACAGCTGGTGAAAAATAAAGAAATTTCTAAATGGGGGGGCCATGGCCGGATTGACCCGCTGGATCCGCCACTGGGTTCTATTTCCTTATTATTTGCAATCTACATATTAATTATTATATTGCAAACCGATTTTGATATTCGTGAAATCGAAAGCAACTAGGACTTAAAGAGACCGCAGTCACTCAAAGACACAGTGGTTTAAGTGGTTAGGATAAATTTTTTAATCAATGATCATAGGAAAACTGTTTTCCTATATATATTGGAAGCAGAGCTCTGCGCCGGTCGCGCCGCGCCGCCGACAAGTCTAGGGCGCCGCCGCCGCCGATTATTTTGGGTCGGCTCGCCGACGCCGCCGCCGCCGAAAATTTGTCGGCGCGCCGCCGATGCCACGTTGATTCGTTTATTTCCTTTTGTTGCATTTTTCAACTCTTGCATGATTTCGTGAAAAAAATTGCTGCGTCAGTGCGAAATAGATTTCTTTTCTTATCTACTTTGATTTTCCTGGCGATTTGCGTCAATGCTATGATGTTGCCTATTCGTTTTGACTTTTGGAACAGTGCGCTTAACGTTTAAGCTTTTGTGGATTTTGTGGTTCGGTTTGAATTACGGCAGCAAGGATGGTAAGAAGAACTCCAGGTAGGCAGTGAATTATTATACCGTGTGTGCCTTCTTGCCCGGTAGTCCGACCGTACGCTAGGATGGAACAGAGCCATCTGCCCTCTAGTATTAGGATACACGTTACTATCACTTGAAGAGGTGGCGCTCTGCAATTTATGTAGGTGATTGGTCGCTTCTGCAGGCCTGTGACTCCCTATTGCCGGCCAGGTATTACTTAATTCCAATTTTTTCAACCAGTATCAAACTCCCACTCTGTACGTGACCTATGTGAAATTGGTAATTAAGGTTTTAATAGGCCTGTCTAAATGCACAATGCAGCAATGTTAGGCAATTGGTTAATAGATCCCATTTTGTCAGAAATTTAAGCATCATCTCACTATTGGGATCCGATTAGGAAAAGAAAGAAATTTTTCGCATAAAACAAGTGCGACTTATTATTACTTGGCTTGTTTAGATCGAAAGACTTGTGTATGGCAGATCGGTTGTAAAGAGGATGCTAAGAGCTTCGTGTGGAAGTCGTTTGTATTATTGGCCGATAAATCAGAAAAGGTGGTGAATTCTATCAATTTAACTACTCAGTGGGCTTTGATAAGGTAAAATTAAAGAATTGCAAGTATCCACATCTTTTGACGAGATTACATGTATTCATTCACAATAATTCCCATTTTTGGCAGACAAAAATTTCTACGCAAACAAAGCATGTATGTATATATGTATGTATGTATGCATGCATGTATGCATGTATGTATGAATGCATGTATGTATGTACGTATGTACGTACGTACGCACGCACGCACGTACGTATGTATTTATGTATGTATGTATATGTATGCATGTGTGTATGTATGTATCCATGTGTGCATGCATGCAGCTATACAATTTGAACAGACTGGGTCAAGAATATGGACCTCATTCGGCAGGTCAAAGAAATTAAATGTAAGGACGATATCTAAACAAACCAATTTATTTATGGAGTATCATAAGGCAGGTCAAAAGTAAAATAGGCAACTAGCGCCGCCACTGCGCAAACAGTTCTTTAACATCTTTTAGTAGGTTACGTCAGCTGAAGGCCTGAATTTGAAAACGTTGTCATGTGTTTTTTAATCAAGTTTTTGCAGAATCTTTAATTGAACGTTAATTCAGAGAATAATTATTTCTAATCAATATTGACTAAAGACAAGATAATTGCCAAAATAATGGCTGAACACGCTTATCTTGAAAATATAGAGTTCTTGTGTAACAACATTCAAAATAAGTATGCGACGCTGGAGCAGTAATTCCACGACGCCGCGCTGCGCCGCCGACGCCGACATTTTGAGGGCGCCGCCGCCGCCGATTTTTTTTGTCGGCGCGTCGCCGCCGCCGACCAGAAATGACCGGCGCGCCGCCGCCGACACTCTCATGTCGGCGCAGGGCTCTGATTGGAAGTGCTTGTAATAAGGATGCATAGCTGCATATTAGATACCATCCCAAAAATATCATACAAGCAATACACAATGTCGTCTTACAATGTACCGTCAGAAAGGCGGTCCGAAACTGAAGCGAATGGCAAATTGTATGATAAAATATCTCAAAGGATAAAAAGTTATTGGTGTTTTACTGTTTTTAGGCTTCGCAACATGTCGCGAAGAGAAGTCAAGGTAAAAGTTAATATCATTTTCTTCAGTTTTAAGAGCTCTTTCCAACGATATATTGAATGGCAGTTAATTAATTTGCACTAAGAATATTGCATAATAAAACCTGCAATTTTCTCTCAAAAATGCAATTTTTCTTAACTTTGGCTCACTGGTGGGGGGCTGAAAACATTAATATTCCTAAAAACTTTTACACATTTCTTGACCCCATGTCATTGGGCAACTTTTGGTTGCTATTAATATTCGATTACCTGATTTTCTTTTTTCCACTCCACCCTAGCGCTCATGATGCATGCCTCGAGCGAAAGTAGTAAAGTAGTATCTACATGTAGGCTATATAGACTAGCCTATTATACAGGGTGGGCCAAAAAAGTGAGAACATCGCGTAAAAATTAATATAATTGCATCAATATTTGCTTAACTGTATTCATAATAGCTTAAATTGTTTACTTATATACTTACTTACCTATTTAGCTATAAGATGTCTTTATTTCGACGTACTGTTAAGCAAGATTTACAACTCAAAATGTACATGCGTGCGATTGGGCAGAAGCTCAATGAAAATGTCAAATTGAAACGCTTGCAACGCAGTCGGCAGCTACTTGAGCGGTTTCCTAATGGGAGAAGTGTACGAAGCAACTGGTTTACAGACGAAAAGACATTCACCGTTGCCACTCCAGTTAATTCTCAAAATGACCGTGTTTAGCCCGTTGAAACAAAGAAAATGCAAGTTCAAGAAAGTCGACTCATACGAGAACGCGACCATTTTAGCCGCGGTATCATGGTATCAGTTGGTGTGTCTCGAATGGGGAAACTAATATTGTGTTAGTTCAACCAGGCGCCAAAGTAAACAGTGAATACGATTGTGAACATGTTCTGAGACAATTAAGATTTGCTGCCTGTAATTCAAGCGACATGTGGTCGCCATAACTTGACATTACAACAAGACGGAGCTCCATCTCACACAGCCAGAAATACAATCAACTTTCTTCGTCAGGAGAATGTTGACTTCATCGAGCCAGACATGTGGCCACCGAACAGTCCTGATTTAAACTCAGTAGATTATGCCATATGGGGTGCTTTGCAAGAAAAGTCTACCTTTGGCGAAAACTTACCACAGTTGAGCAGCTCAAGTTGGCAATAATCGAAGAATGGAGAAATCTGGGGCAGCGCTTTAATGACAGAAGCATAAGCGAGTGGCGCCGACGCTTAAAAAAACTCGTTGAGAAACAAGGAGGTCACATTGAACATGATTTCTGATTAGCTAAATACTTGGCAAACAAAAATACATGAAACAAATATAATTAACCGAATTATATTTGTAAATAACTCGTATGCTTCAAGATGTTCTCACTTTTTCTGGCCCACCCTGTATAGACTAGCCTACTTTATAGCCTATGTGACGGATTTCTCAAGGTTTATCTACACGCCCGTGGTATAGGTCGCCAGCTGATTGTCGGACGAACGCAGAGTTGTCTGCATACAATGTCATGTATGTAGCGTTGTAGGCTACATTCAAATAACCTACAGTTCATTTGGGTACACATCAATCTGTTTTAAAGTAGGCCTATGAGTCAGCCTGCATGGTGCTGACATTTTACCCTCCAACTCGAGCGTTAAAAATAATGATGTTTCTTCTATCGCCTCCGTCCCACCACCTTCGATCCTCAGTCTTTCTCTTTCAATGTCTCCGTCATTCAATCTACTAACCTACTATAAGCCTTCCATTCGAGCAATAAGAAACGCCTTAAATAGGGGAAGTAGGCTAGGGGGGAGACGGACCCTGTATCGGATTTCTGATTTTAAGACACCATAAACGTCCTTCACGGGCACACATTATTTTGCTACTCGTAGCTTATACAGTACCATAGCTAAGGGCAACACAAATTTAATTGCATTCCTTTTTGATAATAAGATTTTTTAAATTTAAAAATTTAGTCGTAATGGTCCATCTTTCCCCCACTATGGGGCAAGATGGGCCAATCTAATAAATCATGCCCCACGCATCAGTCTTTCATCATAGCATGTTCTGATCACATGCAGGATGCTATTTTATGCACCAATGTGATCGTCTATAATGTAAAACAGTGAGAATAACGCTGAAGTTAATTTTTTTAAATTTTAGGCGATTTCAGTGGTCCATCTTGCCCCCATTGTGGAACTAGATAGACCACTGCAATCATGTCTTTCGCGTTAGGCTAATTGTCATTATTATTGTATCCAACAATTATTGTTATAATAAGAATAACATAATAATTACTTAACATGTGAAATCGGATGAAAAAATTCGAACCACAGGAAAAATTCACACAAAAGGGGCAAGATGGATCACAAGGTCTGTCTTGCCCCGTCGGTGACTGATCCAACTCACCCCATGCCTAAGGTATAAACTTTTCACCAATTAAAAATTAAATCTACGGGGTATCCTGCTAATATTGAATTCGTTAATACAGCAGAAGAGGGTGTTTAACCAAATATACTTGCATCAAAAGCCTGTGACAATGTGCAATTGAATACTTAGCAAATAACTGTTTCCTGAAAATAAGATCGGACAGGTCGAAAATCAACTTTTCATCATAAAAAACGAGAAAATATCGTTTCGGTCGCTTATTTTGGTCAAATCACCAATGCGCCAACAGTATTACTGTAATTAAAGTTCATTCGGAAGGTGGCGACATCATATATACCTTGCATTGACGGGATCCATCATGCCCAAGGGTCCATCTCGCCCCTAGTTCCCCTAACAGCTAGGCCTAAGCGCCTTGTTTCATATCCCTCCCTCCCTCCTCTCTACCGTCCTGCCTGCCAGTGTGACTCTGTCTGCCTGTCTGTCTGTCTCATTCACTCTCTACACGTCTCTTTCCCTCTGCACGTCTCTCTAGACCCACCATCTCGAGTTTCTTTCGGGTGCAGTTCCTTCTTGAAGCGCAAAATTTTGGCTGAAGGTATACTGAATATTTCTGTCAACGGTCTTCCTCCTCGAAGCCATCTCGGTAAGTGAAAGAGATCCAGAGGCGAATGGAATTCAAACTTCTTGGCGTTTCAACGCTCGAACGCCGTCACTGCAAGGTGTTATTTCAGGTATGCAGGTCAACCATTCTAGGTTTTCATTGATTTCCTATAACTTTATTGCCATTCTCTGTAATAGGATTAGTCTCAAATTATTCGTCTGTATTCATTCATTAGATGCATTTATATAGCGCCTCTTCAATGGGGCTACTCAGCGCGGCCAAACAAAACTGTTTTAAGATGAGAGAGGAAAGACTGAGAAGGATTTTTACAAAGAGAGCGGAGGGTCAGAGGAAGACCATTCCAGGTTGAAGGTCCCACCACCGAGAAAGCACGGTTCTGCATAGTGGAAGTTCGAGCAAAGGGTACTGAGAGTAGACTTTGTTCAGTCGAACGAAGGGAGCGGAAGGGGTGAGAACTAAGAGTAGGGATACAAAGCTCACAAAGATAGGCAGGAGCAAGGCCTAGCATGCAGCGCCAGACTAGAGTAGATATCCTATACTCAATTCGCTGCTTGAGTGGAAGCCAGTGGAGAACGTCACGCATATAGCTGGAGATGTGGCTGAATTTAGGTATGCGGCCAATAAGGCGGGCTGCAGAGCGCAGGACGCGATCAATGCAACTCAGACGGGAAATTGGTAGGCCAGCATAGAGAGAGCAGCAGTAGTCAAGTCTGGTGGTAACAAAAGAATGGACAAGGGTTGCAGCAGCAGTAGAAGTAAGTGAGCGAGCAACAGTGCGTAGTTGACGCAGTTGATAATAACAGGCACGGCTAAGTGAGTGAATATGTGGAGCAAAGGTGAGCTCTTGGTCCAGAGTAACACCAAGGTCACGGACTCTGGTTGAGAAGACAAAATCAGGAAAGGCATCAGCGATGGTTGTCATATCTAGCTTTTTCAACTGCTGGCGAGTGCCAAGCCAAATGTAGGCCTATATTAACTAATTTTGTCTAAGTTGTCTCCTTTTTCCTTTTCTTTGTTTGTATTTGTGTGCTTGTCATAGAGTTCTCAAGGTGAATAGCAGGTGGAAACCCTGTAAGATCCTGGGATCCGTTGGGTCTTGGTGCGGCGTAAGAACCTAAACCAGTTAAACCATAGATTTTATTATCGGACCAATTGCTCTGGAGTTCATATGGGGCTATGCTTACATTGCTTAATCCAGTCCCATGCTTGGGGGGGGAGATCCAGATTTCTGGGGAGGGGTGGGTGGGACAAACGACCATTAATTCAGCGGACGACAACTGCCGAGGTACATAGTCCTGACAGAGGAAGGTGTTTTGTTTCTCATAACCCTTTTATGGCTTAGTATTTTTTACTCTTGTCAGGTTTACTTTGATGTATCTTTTTAACACATATTTTCTCACACCTTTTTTAAACAATAATTATCATGTCTTTCTTTATTCTTATTCCCATACAGTTGTATAATAGTAAATAACTCTAACTGTTCATGTCATGTAATTTACAAAAACGAAAAACGGCTGTCAACTTTTTCTGGGAATGTCATTCCTGATCAAACATAGCACATGCATGGAGGACAGACCTAGATGGAAGAGAACGGAGGGAAGCATACCGTCTCCAGAAGAGATTCATGATCTCAAAGACGCCAATGACCTGGAAATGGAAGACCAGCAAGATACAAACAAATGGGAGTAGCTTATATAATAATGCTTTATTCATATTAATGCTCCAAATGTTCAATATGAAGACTTGTTTTTTTGCACTAGTTTCGTCTGTTTACATATTTAAGCATACACCCAGTCTTAAGAAAATGCTCCTGTCACAATGTGACATAATTATAGCCCTATATAAGAACAACTAAGTGATTCCTTTGGCTGAGCAAGCTTTTTCATGTTTAGAAAAAGGAAAATACAAAACTGAAATTATACTAAATATGAAATGCAATAATCAAAGTCATGCCTCCCACATCATAAAAAATAAAAGTTTAGGTCCTAAGTAAAATGGAATAAGCATGTCACTATATTAAACAACAGAGCATTGAACGATAATTAGCTGAAAACAGTCCTTTGGCCATTGCATCTATCAGCTCTTGCCATCTCTTCGTATTTACTCCACAGCAGCTGGGGACATCCTTTCATGCTGCCTCTCATGAATTCAAATTTGTTTGAAAATAGTTTTATCAACAGATATGCATTTTCAGTTATATTCAGCCACTTTGAAATCAGCAAACTGTCATAGCTTATTTTTTAAATCGTTTTATGCAATGTAACGCATGTGCTCTCGTCAGATGCAAATAAACTTACTTACTCACTACCTACTTACTAACTACTTACTTACTTACACCTTGTCCAGGCATCAGTCCTAAATTAAGCCATGATAGAGGAGAGCAAATAAAATTAATCATCTGAGTAGTGAAACTTACACTATTAAACAGCAACTATAATTAAACAAAGAAACTTATTTTCTAGTTCTAACTAGATGAAGATGAAGACAAGATGAAGACAAGATTTGAAAGTAATAACCCTCATTTCACGAAAAAATATTATAATATTACACTTCGTTCAGTAAATATTGAAAATCAAAATCCGTTGATTCTTTACGTCGTTATCAGCCACAAACAGTCGACCGCTTGACTCGTCAAGGAGTATCCTCTCCGGATATCGCAATCCGTGTCTTCCATCTTTGGAGAGAATTTCTCTCTTAAATTCCAGGTCTGGATCCAAGAGGAAAACTCGACCGTTGTCAAGGTCAGCGACCGTGACGAAACCATTTTCATCGACCGACAAATGGAATGGAAGATTCATTTGTCCGATTGTCGATCCAGGCTTTCCGTCAAATGACTTCTTCAAGTTTCCGTCTGCGTCCACTAGGCACACTCGATGCAGATCAAAATAAGCGAAGCCATGACTGACCAGAAACTGACCATTGGTCAGTTTTATAGCATGTCCCAGATGACGAAAACCTGCGTCTGGTGACAGATTTATCTCTCGCATCAATCGTCCGTTCGGTGAATATTCATTCAATTTATTTTTATAACAAACTGTTAAAATGACGTTTGATTCTTCTGTAACGGACAGACTGTATCCCCAATCGTATCCTGTTGACCATTTCTTTATTACATTGCCATGCGTATCAACTCTCAATATTTCGTTCGTTCTATCTTGGCCTTTGAAGTCAAAGATATAGAGACATTTACAATCTGTGTGGCAGGATCCTATATCCAGAGGATAATGTAATTGATTCAAAGTCCATCGACGTCTCAAATTAAACTTCACCGAATCATACACTTGAACTTCTGTGCTCATCTGACTTAAAACAAACAACTCTTTACCTACGATCGTCAATCCACGGATACCCTTGCTTTCCTCTGGTGCTCCGAACGAAAACATCGATTTTCTATTGGAATTTGTTCTGATTGTTTGAACGAAAACTGGATCTGATTTGTATCGAAGTTCAGCTGAAATAGAAACGAAGGAATGTGAACTATCTTAAACATAATATAACTGCTCTTAATTATCAACATTTCAGATGAGAATATTAACCTACTTTATTTTCTGCAGCCACAAACCGTCCAAATTGGAAGCAAGTAAGCGATGATGATATCAGTTAATCAACATTAACAACTCTATTATCTCCCATAACGAATGTTACCTACTCACTCCGTCCTCATTCGCACAACCATGAAATTCATCATGCTGACAACACGGTGAGGTTTTATCACACGTATGCTTTTCAAATGACTATGTATATTTCTTTTATGTCCTTAATATTATTATTATACAAATATTATTAATCTAATTATTCTAGTTATTTGTATAATAAAAACAGTCCGAAATGGCCCTATTAATCTATTTCCTGGCTGGTGAAAGTGACTCTGAATGCAGCTGCATATTATTACTACCATTATTATTATTATTTTGCTCCAAGTTATACAGTATCCCTCAGGGACTTCCAATGCCACCTAGTATAAATCAGAGTATGGAAAGGCCCAGTTCGTATCACTATTATTAATTATTATTATTATTATTATTATTATTATTATTATTATTATATAACCACTATAAATAAAACTTCTACCATTAGGCATTTATTAAATAAATGATTTTGTGATTTCTGAACCTTCTTTCTCTTTCTTTTTCGTTTCAATGTCTTCCTTTCTCAGACGATCAGTTTCGTTGCTTTGTTCTGCCAAAAGACAACTGCTTTGTGTGCTTCTTTTCTTTGACCTCGAGCCACCGTCTTTGAAAAAAAGTAACAACATTGACAACTTGGAATACTAGGCATCATATGTCATCACTCAGTAACCTAATGCAATTGGATTAAAATCAAAGCAGTCTGTGTACAGACAATAAACTTCAGAGCTCATACAAACCTATTGAATTATATGAAGAGCCCAAAGGTCATTTTGACTAGAAACGACAGGTTTCACTTTTCCTCGACCACAGGGAAGTCTGGTGAGGAGATATAGTTCTAGGATGATAGGTGTTGCTCTAAACTTCTAAAGAAAGGTCATTCCAGGAGTATACCATAGAAAAAGGATTGATTCCTTACAGCTGGAGTACAAGTGAATGCAACCAAAATAATTCCTTTTCCATGGAGCAGAAGGTACGGTATGCTTGGTTACCAATAACAGACAGCATAGCTCTTGGAGGCACATTGGGGTGAAGCCATGGTGAAATCATCATACCAGTTTAGCACCATGTAGCCCAGTGGTTCCCAAACTTCAGCGGGCCGCGGACCGGCAATAATTTTTGGTGAAGTTCGCGGACCCCTAACTTAGGCTTAAATGGCGATGGCAAACAAAAGCGACCTAAATTATAAAAAAGTCTAAAATATAAGGCTATTTACAATTAGCCTACTTTTGCATGTCCTTGAAGCCTTATTTGTTTAAGATTTATTATGAGTATTTTTCGCTTGAACTGTCGGTTATTTTTCACCTTGGACGTGTTGTTCGAACAAGAAGCCACTTCTGAATCATTATCACCTTCAAAGTCAAACTCAGAGCGATGGTCCTTCGCTCTGAGTTTCTATAGGCAATCACGCACATTCGCTGTTTTCTAAATAAAAAACCTGTCCAGATTTGTTTGCTTACGTTTGCCAATTTTTTTATTCAAAGACATTTGTTTATATTTAAACTAAAAGTTTTATACTAGTCTATGTTATAATTTTTTAAATTCTGCATCAGGCGTTTAGGCTACTAGGCTATGACTCACCATAGAATAGATTAACATAAAATTAATAAACTCGAAACTGACTGCGGTAGTCGATGTAGTAAATTAAGAATAAATATAAATTGTTTGAATTTGCCATCTGGCAATTTAAAATAAGTGGCGTTGATTTATTAAAATTTTATATTAGTAAGACAGAAATTTGAATAAATTTTGTAAAACAATTTGAATAATTTGACAATTTCAAACAAATAAACTAATAATTCCGATTTATTTTGTTTATTTTTAACTCTTCTCCGCGGACCGGCGATTATACCTCCGCGGACCGGTGCCGGTCCGCGGACCACCACTTTGGGAACCACTGATGTAGCCTACTCAATGTGGAGGCAGAAAAGTTATGAAATATAATTACAGGAGACGCAATCATTTTGGGGATTTGCAGATTGAGATGTGATGCAGAGTGCAATACACAATCAAGACATGCGCTTCGACTAAACTGGACTCATGGAGTCATGGAAGGCCAAAGAGAGCGGTAGTCAGGGTGAGATGTAATGAAGGCATATACTATTAAAAGGAATATACCATTTAAAGTAACAGTAGCAGCACATGGGTGGCAGTATGAAGCTGGTGCAGTTCATAGTACTTAGCAAGACATCAAGCTCAAGTGAGATCTTGGTCAAACTCAACACTGCATGTTTGTCATGTGACCTACCTTACAGACTGTCCATGTAGAAAAATTATGTCACACAACGAAGGGAATGGGTTACGCACTTTTTAAATTTAGGACAGTCCCTTACTACATATCATATGACTTTTGTGTTGATTCGTGATTGATGGGGGGGTTTTAAAATCATCCTGAATTGCGAGACGTTATTTATGGACAGCTCCTTAATAAATTTAAGAAATTATTCATTTTGGGGTGAACCTGGAGACGCCATCCATAAATACATTGACTGCTAGAAGTCAACTATGAGTTAAAATCGCATAAATAAAGAAGCTCACTGGACACACGATTAGATATGATCTATTACCCAATAAAAACAGGTCTATCAGTTTATAGATAGTGCTACAAGACAAATATGGTTCACCAAATAAATATCATCACAACTAGAGCAGATCCAACTCATGGAAACACAAGATGTGCTTCATTTAAAGAAGACTTGGTTGCTGATTAAGAAAGTGAGCATGCACTATGGCTAATGTGTTTGTGACTATAATTTGTGCCACATGCATCAAGAAACTTACTGTACAGCTCCTTTTAGGGACTCAACCAGCCTTAACAGAATGGTAATCAAAAAGAATAAAAGGGTTAAGCAATTAGAGAAGTTGTTGGAGATAAGTATGCGCAGATGAACCAAACTGACATTCGGATTCTAAGTTGGAACCAGAAGCAATGTTTTAAATTCCAGAATAACGGCTTCTGTAGCGACAAACAAAAGAAATGACATGATATGAGCATCAAGCATGGAGGCCTAGACTATGCTGAAGTTGATCATTGAACATCAACCGTCTTTCTTTACACCAGTCTATATGGATAATGGATATGCACGGCATTGCACGCACTGTGAGAACTTCTGTTCTTTACATATCATTTACTGTGATAAATTATAGGAAACTATGTACTTAAAGTTCTAAATGCATAAGCTTGTGAAACTGCTTCCAACGAAAAATGCTTACCTTCAATTTCACCTAGCAAGTTGTCTTCCTTCGCAAACTCCACGATTTCTGATTTTCTGAAGTATAATTTAAAAGGCTGAATGTTTCTATCAACCACAGTTCGACATTGTTGGTGTAATTCCGTAGCCCTATCCGATAGGTCTGAAAATGCGCGACAGATATCGCTGGCCGATCCTTCAGCCATCACCTTTTGACAGTAAGAATTGTAAGTGTCTAAACTCAACAGATATGTATCCAAATCGTCTGCTTCCATTTCAACTTCTTTCAGTTTACTTCGTCTTATCGAATACAGAACTTGCAAAAGAGAAGTCTCATGCATATCAATCAACTGTTTCAGTTCAGCTTTTCTGTTAGCAACATCATCTACTAACTTTTGAACCCTTTCCTGTATATTTTCCTTCATCTCCAGGAACTCTGCCTGCTTCGTCTCAGCTTCAAATCTGCACTCTTTTACCATTTGAACATTGCGTTCTATCTTTTTCCGAAAGTCATCCACACATTTATTAACATGAGAACCTTTATGGTCATTATGGTACTCAATGAAGCAGATAGGGCATGCAACTGTCTTGCAGCCAACACAATATACATCCATAACCCTTTGTTCATGCAATTCACAAACAATTTGTGCTCGTTGGGCAATCAGATTTTGAATACTATCATGATCATCTATATTAACCAATTTGTGATTCCTTGTCAATTTTAATTTTTTATGCTGTTTGCAGCATTCTTTGCAAAACTGCTGGTTGCAATCAACACAGTATGAGTCAGCTGTAGGAATTTGTCTCTCTAACTCTTCCTCATTTTCTTCTAAACATGCTTCGCAGAGAATTCTTGAAGATGCCGACTGACCTGAAGAATTCGCCATTTGCATCAGCCTCTCGATGAAGAAATTGTTTGGCAGTGCATGAAATCCCTCTGTTGGTATCGTGAACATTCGTCTGCAGATGGGACAAGGCATCTCGTCTCCTGGTCTTTTGTTGGTCTTCTGCCCATTCTCTTGGATACACTTCATGCAGAATGTATGAATGCATGGCAAGACTTTCGGATTGGTGTATGTTTCGATGCATATACAACATGTAGTCATATCAACACCACTGTCTACATCTTTCGCAGCCATTTTCTAATGTACACAGATCATAAAATCGTAACCACTATCGACTTCTTTATCGGTGCATTATGATGGATTCTGCGCTATCAAAATTAATGCATAGGCCTACCGTACGACCCGTGTGGTATATGAAATGTGCGAAAAGAAAATTTAGACAAATGTAAGGAACTCAGTTATATATAATTATATCCACGCAAGTACAAGATTAATCGAAAGAGATAAACAAAAGTGATAAAACGAAACTGCTACTGTAATAAAAAAATAATTGACTGCGCCATGCGCAGTGTTGCCACTGAGGTTCCAGAAATAAACCCAGATTTCCTTATGAAAAAATCCCAGAAAAACCCAGACTATATATAGGCTGATTTTTAGCTTGTTCGTATGAGGGTTAACAAATGTTCGTCAAAAGAGTCGAATAAAATGTAATTACAACTTTAAAAATATGAATTGTCAAAGTTGTCAGAGACTCGAAATCTATACTGACAATAAGCTTAATCGATATATTCGTGTGCGCATGCGCAGCGGGTCGAGTATTCCAGAATCATAAGCACATAACACACGTGGCTTAAGCTTAGCCTACAAAGTTTTAAAGTTGTCCGAGGTTTCCAGCCAAATTTTCTTAATACACCAACAATCCAACGGTTTAACCACCAATAGAACATTAATACTCTGCAACAACTTGGCTATTATACCAATATATAGAGGATGGAACCTGACCTACAGTGTATAACTGTATATGCATGTTATAGATGTAATAGGGCTTAACAAGGAAAGGGACGAGTGACCTGACCTATTTTGAAATGTCAAAATGGTTTATTTCTGTGCAGAACTATTCTTCAGGTTATAAATTATTTGTGAATTGACAACATGAGATCTTGATTGTGGAGTTTAAAATTAAAATTAGTGGAAAAATTATGTATCACAAGTTTCACAACCATTTTACATTGAATTTCACAGAATAATCATGTGTTGTAAATACAAAATGTCAACTCACCAAAATAAACCCAGATCTTGCCCCAAAAAACCCATAAACCCAGACGAAGGCCAGAAAACCCAGATCTAGTGGAAAAAACCCAGCTGTGGCATCGCTGGCCATGCGCACGTTGCTAAATATAGATCGATGAAAAAGTTGCATAACTTGATTTAGCGCAATAATTAAGAGATTTTGTTTAATTCAACCGGTTGTCTGAAAACGGAATATAGCACACAAATCAGTGACCCTGCACAAATGACCCCTTTGTGCCTTCTATCAAATTGCAGAACGATGCATTTTGTCAATCGCATCGTGTTCACCTCAGACAAGCGACAACAAAGGACCGAAGCAGATGAATAAATTCATTATTTTTGATGACCGACTCTTTTTCTCGAATGTGCTTGATCTGTTACGTTAAACTATAGATAGGCCTTTAGCTTCCTTTCTTTTAAAGACATAGGTCTATATGCCTAATAGGCTGTAAGATAACTTTACTTCTTTTTATTTTAAAGAGGCGGCTCAGCTAGGGTTGATGGCTGCTCTATTTCGTTCTGTTTTCACCACTCTGGATATAATGCTTCCATAAAATTATGCTTCCGAATTGACCACTGTCATCCCATTCACATTGGTATGTCCCAATGTTCGTCTTTGACCTCTAGGCTACAGTCGATCCCAAATAGGGCCTATAGTGCCGCCAGAAGAGTAGGCCTAGTACGCCTACCATTATGCTATGCTCAAATTCCCACTGCATGTTTAACAACCACATCAATAAATAATTATTGGCTTCCTCAAACTACGATGTTTAAATTTCACTTCAATTGGTCCGTCTCGAGATCTGTAGATCTTGGTCTCAAAAGCATAGCGGGGCCCGTCTTGCCCCAAATTTATCTAGCACCTGCCTCCTTCAGCATCGTCCACTTCGCTCTTCAAGCAGATTTGATAATCTATTCCTCAAATCAGAACAGCTATGGAAGGGTTCGTCCTTCACCCTAATTTATTGGTCCATCTCTTTAAAATACGCTGCCTCACCTGCTCGATCTCAAATTCTTGATGATGACCAACTCATGAAGCTCCTTTGTTATTTTAAAAACCCGTACGTCCTTCTATTGTGGTCTTCCAAACTAGTAGACCTATAGCGCCTATGAAAGCCTGTCCATGGGTGTAATGGTAACATTCGCGATATGAAGAGCAAACATCAAGGAGGTGCAGGAAACCCTCCCAAAAGGTCCGCTTGGCTTAATAAGCATATCATTTGCTATAACCTACGACTCATTTTAAACATACTGCGTTTGTCGGTTTGGAATAGGCCTAGTATTAAACACGATTTCTTATTAGGCCTGTCAACACTACCTCCACAGTGGCAGCAGCCTAGTGGATTGGGTTTTCTGAATCCAAATTGTTTATTGCTCACGGTTTCATTGGTTTTCAGGAATTTAAATAGTTGATCGTGCATGGGCCTTTTTAGTGTCTTGGATTAGCCGGTTTAGATACTATAATTGCCAATATTGATCTAAAGGTTGGTCATGTCAAGACAGTCAGCAGATTTAAAATAGGAGGAATATTAGCAATTCTCATTGTATTGGGAACAATATCAGTTGCAAATGTGCAATGTGAATGTTCGGTTATTAGCGATTTTTTAAATAATAGGGGTAGGCATTTAAGATAACCTCAAGGTTTCAATCTGGGTAACAGGGCTGATAAACACTGAACTTATACATAGTAGTTTTATAATGAGTTACAAGTTTGCTACAACGAATGCCAGAAAAAATATATGGTAGTTTGGAGGTGCGATAATAAACTATGCCACAAAACTTAGCTGGTCTTTTAGCACAAAAACTTCAACACTGGCAAGTTGGAGTGGAGCTCAAAACCAAGATGTTGCTGTGCTTAACCCACAATTGCCCAGTGCCATCAAAGATGCTTTGTTCATAGATGATAGGGCGAAACAAATGCACAATAATAGCAATGTATGGCAATTAAACCATTGTTAGCATTTTTTCAACATTTCTTTTACCCAACAAATTCTGCTCTGTAAAGGGTGTCAAATGCACATACCACCGTCAGCAGCATGTTCTCATGAGAGAAACAATACAAATAATAATTTGCATCATTTCTCTTTTATTCCTTGACTTAGGAATAGAACGTAAATTTCAACACAACAGAAATTATACAATAAGATCTACCAAGCTTGTCTGAATAAAAGAAAACTCAAAACTTCAAGCCAATCCTTACACAAACACAATATCATAAATTAGTTTATTTATATTCTCTCGTCACATTTAACAAAAAACACGACTTCTAAGGGTCCTTACAGTCGATTAAAATATGCACAAAACAAAAATTATCCATTATGTTATTAGGAAATTGCACAAACAGCTGCTTCAGTTATTAACATCAAATCTCGACTACAGATGCTGGAATAACTAAGTAAACAAAAGATATATTTTTAAAGAAGCGTATCATTTTATAATTTACAAAGTACTTTTTGACAAATGCAGAATCAAGTAGCTGGCAGAGAAAATGATTGAAAAACAAAGAAAACAAATTCTTTAAGACTAAATTCAAGCTGCTGCATTCTGCCAGATTAAGTGTGCCTCATACCATTTAACGGCACGCGGAACACAGACTAGGCGCACAATTTCCAAAATATAATGGTCTACTATTAGCTTACTGACAACTCAATTTTAAGCTAAGGCACATTAAGTAAAATTTTAAAAAGTCCCCAATTTTAAGCTGAAACAATTACTAATAATGTTACCACTCAGAACAACGAGTGAATATTTGAAAGTAGTTTACATGAACAGAAATGATCGCTTATTTCATGGAATATTATCAAACCAAACAATTGGCTAAGGCTTATTTATAAACACAACTGAACAAAACACAACTGAACAATTTGCAAGGACAATAGAGCAGTCAGAAAAGCAAAACCTTGTCAAACAACAGCCACACTGCAAAAGTCAAACGTTAGTTACACAACATTTAAAAACCGGTTTAGTTGAGATGTTGAGAACAATATGACTCAGCTGAAAACTACACGTCCAGTCATTCGTGACAACACCAACAAACTGGACTACACAGAATTTACAGTCAACACAATAACATGTACACCAATTTATACAAGAACATCGACATTGCAGTGACCTGCAACAATTAAATGTTATGACTGTTCTATATCGCTTCCGTATCTGCGTAAAATGACTCGATGGTACTGGCGTACATTTTCGATACTACGGGTCGCTTGAGTTTCAACGTAGGTCCTGCAAAGACAAAAACACAGTGTGCTCATCAAAACTGATTGGATGAAATCGCCATGCAAATTATTCAAATTTAATCACTTAATGCCATGCAAGTTATTCAGACTTAATCACTTAATTATCTAATTCTCAGGGTTCCATAGCAATCCTTTTATTTTCACCATTCAACTACATTATCCATTGGTGAGAGCTTGAAAGAGGCGGAGTCATACTGCAGAGTTTCACAAGAAGAAGTTTAAATTGACTTACTGCCACATGCTTCTAATAATACACTCGTATAAAGCTACATCATGACAGACTGAGAGCTAGTCTGTATGCAGCTAGTTCCTAGTCAGTTATGAAACATGAAATGTTGTGTGGATGTCCATCCATCCTATACCAATTCAACATGTACAACAAAAGCCTTCAATGATAGTCTAAACTGAGCTTGCCCAAAGGGGTGGGTTAAAATTCTGGAGGGCAATGACTGTACTTTTGAGCTGGCCACGAGGACGTAAATTTACCCTCTTGCAAACAAGCAATTTATTCAGATAATGCAATGAACTGGGTTCAAAAGCAAGTCTGGAAATTTGTCCCCTGCCATATAAAGCATGCTGGATGGCAGAAATGATCAGGTGATTCCAATTGGACACTGCACCTTTATATAACTTTTACTGAAAACTCAACTAACCCAGTTCTCCGCCTGGGATGGAGAAATCGAGTTGGAGAATCGTCCACTTCTGTATGAACTGTGCTCGTGAGATCGCCTTTGCGTTTGCTCGGTCAATTCCTTCTTGAATTGCCTTCATCACTGGCTTTGGCTGCTTCTTCAGAATCTCTGAAACGGTCGTAGCATCGCAACCCAAGCCCTGATACCAATCCAGAACAAAATGTGACAACTTGTCCGTAGGTTCAGATGTTACCGGATCCAACTCAACCTGAAATTTCAGATACATAAACAAATGAGCGCTTCTCTTACATTCATTACACGGCACTTCAGCCTTACATTACTCTTACTAGATAAACATTACCAAGAAATTTTTCTCATATTCAGTAAATTTCCCACTTCAGTTGCAATTGGTTAAGTTGAGCCACATCATCTCAACTTCTAAAGACATCTACTTGTCTTCATTTTAACTTCTTTACAAGCTTTAAAAATAAAAGTGCCAAAATATATCTCATGAATATCTAATTCATAACCAGGTAAATTTATACAGCATTGGACCAAGCAGCATTTTCTAACACATAAACAGTTGGTAACCAGCATATAATCCAACAAATTAACAATTCATGGTGATTTTTCCGATTATTATAAAATGCTAGAAAAGCTGTCTTAATAAACATTAACATCATCTATGCAAGTCACAACAGCACATTAATAAGGCATTTAATCGACCTGTGCTAAATCAATAGTCCAGGTACAATTCAATAGGTCAGTGTGCTAAACTTTCAAAATTTGAGATGCTGGAGTTACAAATGCCTGACAGAGATGAGATTTTGTTTGAGCTTTCTGCCCCCACATGTGCCACTAACCAACTCAGCTACATAGAGCACAATGACTATACGCTGTAATTGGGAAGATGAGACGGTAAGGGCGAGGACTGGTCACCCGCCATCATATGACAAGGCTAAGAAAGTCTGCAGTGCGCGGTGGTGGCGTCGTTGCCTTGAAGTCGGAAGGTTCGAGGTTCGAATCCACCTCAAGTCGTCGCATAGGGACCTTGGGCAAGTTCTTCACTCACAATTGCTCAGCGCTTCGGCGTGAAACTCCGATGCAGTGTCCGCGCTGTAGTCGGGAGCGCCTCTGAGTAGCGGTTGAGAGCTGGAAGAGGCGCTATAACAAGTGCGCATACAAACAAACAAAGTCACGTCCCAGACACTTCAGTGTTCACCCTTCTTCTATTTACATATACCTTTCTTATAATTTAGGGTTAGGAAATAATCAGTAAAACTTCCAGTGTAAAGAGGTACAACTGATAAGCCATACCTTCAATGTTAATAGCACCGACAGGAACTTTCGTTTATCACCGACCAGCATACAGTTGCTGACACAAGGAAGCTGCTCCTTAATTGCGTCTTCAATTAGAACTGGAGCGACGTTCTCTCCACCGGCTGTTATCAGTAATTCTGGAAACAAAATAAACAATCATCACATTAATATCAAATGGACGGAGAAGTCTACACACACTCAGTATCAAATATACATAATTGGACAAACAGGTTTTATACAGTGAAAGAGGAACACTAATCACTACAAACATCAGATAGCTAAATGCATGGTTATGCTCAAGCAAGGCAGGCACGCATGAGGTCCAGAACATTAATATTTTGCCCCACTTGGTGCACACTCACTCCTCCATCTTTATAAATCAGCACGTGCCAAAGTATGGTAAATGTAAAATTAGTCCCTTGACTGCAGTATTCACATTTGCACTTTAGCTGTAATGACCCCTTGACCTAAAAAACCATACGATTCTTAGACTAGTTTCTGCAGAAACATTTGAACAAGTGCTACCTGCATTTAAAGAACATGCCTGGCATCCAATGCTTTGCCATTATACAGTAGGTACTACCACCACCACTACACTGAAAACTTGTATTCCAAGCATCAGTTCACAAAGAGGTGGTCTAACATCAGCGCTACACTTACTTCCGAATTCACATCCCTTCATACGTTACAACAAAATCTGTGCGCCGCTACACACAGAATGAGGCATGTTGTGTAATAATTCATGACATTTTGCAATTGTACAGATCAGGAGTGACGTGAAAAGAAACCTTTGATTCTGCCGGTGATATAAAGGAACCCATCTTCATCTCTTTTCCCGATGTCGCCAGAGCGGATGTATCCCTCATCATCAAACACTTCTTTCGTCTTTGCCTCTTCATTTAGGTAGCCCATGAAAATGTTGCGACCATTCATGCACACCTACAAACAAAAGCCAAACTTAGTTCCTTTATGCAATATGCATGAACGCATATATATGGAATGTATCTTGCTATTTATGTAGCATGTCTATTATCTCACAAAGATACTGAGACATTTCCAGGCTAATTCAGGTATAAACCACACACACCATGTTAAGTTTGAATGCTGATCAGAAATCAGTTGGTAATGTTACCGTCATCGACTAACAATTAACAGGTAAGAATTCAAACATTATAGACTGCTTACCTCTCCATTTCCGTCTTTATCTGGGTTGTCAAGCTTTGTGGTGCAGCCGCTAATCTCCAAGCCAACACTGGTCGACCTGTACTTCCATGGCATTGATAGCGTGTGTGGACCTAACAGCCAAAAAATCCAATCAACTATCAGTTAACTCAACCCATTAGATTAAAACTTCAACTTATGATGGATGAACAATAAATGACATATCCCAAGACAGCACAACACACAGAACGAGAGTAGGGTTCTGCATAATGAACAAAAAGGCAGAACATTGCCTACACATACTGTGTGCAAAAAGACCAAACAGTACCATATTTTCCTAGATAAAAACAGTATATCCAAACTATATAATATTGCAGTCAAGTCAATCCTTCAGCTTTCATATCTTTTACAAGACTCCACAAGCCAATCAGAACTGGTCTCCTCGAAACAAAAACAGCCATAGATCTGAAGAATAGTATGTTGCAAGTATAAATTTACCAGATGTTTCGCTCATTCCGTAGATTTCGAGCAGAGGAATGTTGAGACTCATGAAGAAGTCGAGTGTGTCCTTCATGATCGGAGCAGCGGCCGTGAAGCACATCCTGCATCGGTCAAAACCAAGCGCCTGACGGACTTTCTTGAAGACCAATTTATTTGCCAGCGACCAACCATATGGCATGGACACCCTGGAAACAGAAAACAACAAGCACATTAAAACATGCACACATTGCACAGTAAAAAGGACTTTAAAATACATAAAACATCTATACAAAATATTGTACATAATATACATGTATTATTGTATTTCTAATAATTCATATATTATTTACTAGGTATTACTAGTAATTACATAATTTATAAAAAAAACTATATAATTTTAATAATTCACATATAAAAAGCATTATATATAGCATAATACATAATTATCACATCTGTAGATTTATTTATCGGATCTTGCAGAATGACCATTCAAGTACGCTCTCAGCATAGAAATGCAGGAGAAAATATATAACTATAATAATGATTTCACATAGTATGAAAGAGCAAATTTTTCATTAGTTGGCATATTATTACTATTAACTGACAAGGTATATACTATGTAATATGTACGCATGCATTACTACCAGTTCAGTAGTATGAACTGAAGTCTACAATAAATTAAAGGTTTTCACTAATTCATCTGGATGGTCACCTTTGTTAAAAGGTGAGCATAGCACATGAAAGGATGAGTTTCAAACGTTCATGCAAACTCATGCCAAAACAATTAAAACTCAACCAGCTTCACTAAAACCATATTTTCAGACACAGGAAAATTCTGCAATAAAATCTGACACTTCTAATTCACCAGTTAAAGAAACATTTCCATGCATGAAAATCGTTATAATTTACACAACGATTTTGGCTTCACAGAATTGAAATAAAACTGGGTATATCAAACCATGAGTGAGAGTTTAGTTTCTAAAGTTCAAAACTGAATCTCATGTGAGCACTGAACAACAGAGACTAAACATGAAACATTGTCTTAAACTACTCAAACTCAGTGGAAGAACCAGCAACTAGTTAAGTACCATGTAAAGTAAAGTAATAAAACAGAATGTAGGGTAGCTAGTCTTTGAAAAAAATTCAGTTTCACCAGCATCAAGATGAGGGACAAAAAAACCTGAGCGGAACGAGAAATTAAAGAAGACTAGCCATTGGCCAATCACATTTAATTGTCTTCTTTATGCAATGAATGAAATGAACAATAGGACAAACAGCTGCTTTGCCCAAATGTATTTCTTCTCTGCAAACAAAGGCTTGTAACGAGTCTCAACAATTCCCCAATTTTTGGCAGTTTTTAGATTAGCTAAAGGAATGTTTCATTAGCTTCCGAGTGCTTTCAATAGCAGTATATACTAGCGAAAAATAATCAGATACACGCACATTCCTACCCACATGAATACAGACATTTAAAACGAAGAAAGAAGAATGTATGTTGCAATGTACCAATCAATTTAATTTTACTAAAAGGAATTCTAATTTATGAACAGTTGCAATGAATAGGGTCTTCAGAAAGTGCAAGCAAACTCAAATCTAATCATACTGAAGAGGAAATAAACAGCCTAAAGGACAATGTGAGGCAGAAAACAGTGACTTACAGCTAGTTTAACAGTAGCTGAAGTTCATTTGGAAAGCCCTAACAGGGTTTGTCAAACAAAGTGTCAGTGAACATAAAGCAAAACAAGCAAAACAAAACTTGACGAACCAAAGAAAAGGAAAACACGTAAAACATTAAATCAAGGAATGTTTCAGTAAAACATTCATTAGCTGAAGTTTAACTGGGAAACAAAAAAGAAACATTCAACAGAAATCAACATAAAAAGTCCAACATCGAACAGCTTAAAGTTTTTATTTACCGTCTCTTTGAGTGAATTTTACTGTCAAATACAAGAGATAAATTTCATAATTATAATTTTTAACACAATTATCATCATCATTATACTATATTATTATCATCATCATCATTATACTATTATCATCATCATCATCAGTTTTTGCCCCAAGGTATATATAAAATCATTCAGAAATTAAAAAATAACTCAGAAAATGCTAAAACATTCTGGCCTTATGAAGATCTGGCAAGTCCTATCATAATCATGATATCATCAGTTTGCAGTCAGCATAAAAATAATTTCTACGCTCAATAGTTTTCCGTGCGTCAGGATTAAACTGACTCTATGCCATGCAATGGGACATTTCTTCATATCTAAAGGGTTGTCCCTGGACACCTCAAAACTCCACCACTGGTTGCATTCTACCAGTGCCAGTCCCAAGCCTGTATACAGGAGGAGGGCATCACTAATGATCTTTGCTATCACACAGTGACTTTAAACCTCAACAGTAACTTGAGCTGCAATAGTGTATATATATAGCATCTACGCAAACAGTCATCTGATTACTTAAAGAAAAACTGATCAGAGATGACTAATAATAACAAACAAGTCAAACAGCAAAAGGAAAAGTTTGGTTCCCATGACAGATACAATAATTACACAAACTCAGTTTTAATTGCTCAAAAAGCCATCATAACAACACGACGTCACAACCTGACAGAAAAGTTTAGAAGCTCATAATTGAATAATAAGTTCTTAAATCACTGTAAGTAAAATACAACTATATATTTCAATTGTTTTCTGCAGTTATTAACTGCCACCAATTCAGGACAACGTATACATAATGTGAATCAATCAGCTTGGTTCTGCATGTTTGTGGGAGCTTACCAGTGGTGACTCTTCCATATTGAAGCACTGTTGGTGATAGGTTAATTTACTGTTCATAATGACTATGATTTAATTCAGTTTAATTCAGGTCCGTGAAAAGCTCTATGATGTGTCCACATAGCGCATACGAAAATCAAGCGATAGTGCTAAGTAATTGTGGCGAAGAAGAAGATTCACAGCGCAGGGAAGCTCTACTTTATTATCTATCCAAGGAATTTATATGGCAACCTTCAAGGTAATTATTCAGAGGCTCTCCCAACCCAGGCAGGGCCAAAGAGGAAATTCTTGAGTGGTTTATAAACACAGCAAGACAAGTCCCCGGAAAGGAATTCACGCCAAAGAGGAGGCTTTTCCAAACAGAGGAACCAACTTCTAGAAAAACCTATTCTGTCTGATGGCTGTGCATGTGGAACCACAAAGTCGCCTCTAGAGGCAGAGCGCAGAGAATGGCGACCACAGCAAACCGAAGTTAAAGCTGAGCACTCTTAACAAATCAGCAATGTTACCCACATCCTTCAAAGCGTGATAACGGACGTACAACAGAAGATTTAGATCTATAGGCAATTAGGCATAGATGCCAAATAGATGCTCACCCGCTGGTGAGGGCCATGTTGCCGTGGAGGCCGACACCCTTGGCCCACTTGGCGACTTTGCGTTTGAAGAAGTTCTGCGTCTTCCCAATCGACTGCATCTTCTCCTGCATCTTCTCCCACACTCTCGGGACACCAAGGAACGAAGTCGGGCGAACCTCCTTCAACGTATCTCCCAGGGAACCCTGTTGAAAAACCACATCAATTCAGACGTAGTCAGGAGAAGCAATAATCCTTACAAATTCAAATGAAGTAATGCACCAATGCTTTCGCATCTATGCAGGTTAATTTTCTTTAGTGGTCACGAGTTTCCAAGATAATGTAAAATAATGCAATGCAATGTAATGAACAAAACTTATATAAACTGTCAAGCATCATCCAAAAGACTACTGATGGATGAGCTCAAACTCAAACAGTACAACTTGAGTTTAACAGAAAATTCATTATCTCAAACAATTGAAATAGAAAGCACATTTAAGTCAAATTCTACCAAGCAGAAGGTCAGATGCACAAAAATTTCGTAAGAAATCAAAATGGTGAGCACAGAAAATGACAAGCTAACTATTCTCGCATGGTTTTCTCTTGATTTCAAATCTATTCATATACTGATTCTAGGTAGTGTCTGTACAAGCAAGTAAACAGGACAAACATCCATGTCAGCATATTTCCATTCCTTTCACAATCATCACCGTTATCTTTTCAGCCCTGAAAACTGGCAAAGACGAAGCCGTTTACCAACAAAACAGATAGAATTTCACAATCTCCTGCAAGTTCATTCTGACCCAAGCAAAATCATTCTAAGCACTAAAGTACATTTTCAAATTAATGTTCATGTTGATAGGGTAAAGTAACTGTCCTTACCCTGAGTGCATTTGGCTGTGCAAAGTAAACGGTTCCAGCATAGAGGATCGGAATGAAGATGTCGAGAACCTGTGCTGCAACGTGACTCAGCGGTAGATAGCTGATCACTTCCTCGTGTCCATAGATCACCTTCGCCTCAATGCCAGCCATCCGAGCCGTCCATACCAACTGCAACCAACCAAAAGATGAGCAAGTAAGTAGACTTTAATTGCATCAGATAAGTACACTTGCATCAGATTGCATAAAACAATTATATGCTTACATAAAGAATATCCTTATCTTATCTTTTCAATATACTTTAAAATAAGATTCATATTTCAGTGTGACCTTGTGCACTGTACAAATTTATCTAATAATAATAGGAGCAGATTACAAAGTCACTCTTGTACAACACAAACCAACATATGAAAGTACATTATGAACTCATATGAAAGTACATTATGAACCCAGAGAGTAGTGGTAAAGAAACGGCTACAGGCCTTCAACAATGGATTTAAAACAATGGATTCAAAACAATGCAGTTATTTAGAATAATTACCTTTAGCCTTTCTCAGTACGTCATGCATACCACATCAACTGTACCCAAAAAGTTTTAAAGAGGTATCTTATAAAGATGTTTCTAACTAAAGAAATAAATATAGATCAATATAATTATGACCCTTAAATTACGGGTTTGCCATCTACAATGTTCAGACTGTTCATAACAAGAAGAGGGGCATACAGGTTTGAATCGGTAAGGAAAATCTTTCAATAACAATCACTTCATTATAGTTTTCTCAATAATAACAGGAAAAGATTACCAACTTACGCATTGCTATGTCAAAACCAACTGCAAAATGTCAGTTTTCTGGAATACAAATGTGACTTGCCATGCCGCAAGAAAACTTAACTAATGTTAATCATCACAAGCATTGAAAGCAACAACAGTAATAAATGCTTTTAAACATCAGCCAAACATCATCAGGCTGAAAATATCCTGCTAAGAGATTGGTATTATATGAAACAAAGGAAATGCAACTCACATTATCATGAGACAGCATCACTCCCTTAGGATTACCCGTTGTACCAGACTGTAACATAAATACAAGATGTTAGTAAAATCAGTAAAACTTTAGCACGTAAGAAACATACATGTGTAATTGTAATGCAACTATTACTAATTAAGCACATCATGGCATAAGTTTCACCCAAAAATGACCAAGTCATCCATAGAGTTAATTTCTCTTAATGACGCTGTGTAAGATTAATATTTAGTGTTGCCCTCCTATTTTGTCAAGCTTTAGACTAGTACCACCATAAAACGGCAGTGACAGAGCTTAATGCATTGAGAAGCTGTTGACTAATGCTTCTGATAAAAAATAAAACAATGCAACAATGTCAAGCTGCTTTATAATAGAAGTTGAATGTGAAGACGTTATATTTCAGAGGCTTTGCAAATACTGATCGGTTCTATAGAGCAGATTTTTAAAGTTCCTGCTTTGAAATAATCACCAAGCAAAGTTTTTGGCATTCATGATAAAAGTAAGTTGCCATATCAGATTATAATTATAATAGAGATAGAAAAGCAGCCTATTCTCTCCGATTTCTTGCTACTTTGGATTCCCCTACTAGGGTTTGACCAGACTCCTCTAAGATTTTGATGCTCACACATCTTTGTGCAGTTTTTCACTATCAACTGATGCAATGGACAATTGTTAGGATGACTTTATAAGAGCATACAATGGAAGCTATCAACAGAATAAAACAAATAAGATGAGACCAGACTTACTGTGTAGATTAGAGTGCAGCATAAGTTTGGAGCCTGTTGATTGCTACGTTCTTGAAGTGTTTCATCGGCACACTCTTTTCCCTTTTCAAGCAATTCCTCCCACTTTAACAAAGAACATCAACAAAGTTCATAGCAACAACATGCATTGTTAAACAAAGGACAAGAGCAAACAAGTTTACAGTCAGCTGCACATCACGTGAATGACACACCATCTTCTTGACAGTCTCGTTTCTTCCTTCTCTCTTTTCAAAACCTGCTTCTTCTTGCAGGATCTCTGCAAGGGCCTTGTAAGCATAACATTAACAGTTTGTTAAAGACAAGTACAGATGCAGAGGCCAGGGTTTAAAGTGGGTGGGAACGTGTGGGAATGGCATTCCCACTGTTCTCGAAATTCCTCGCCCGCGTTCCCACTGCCGAGTATGCTTGGAACTCTGGAAACACATGCGTTCCAATAAAACTATTCTTCGGCATTCCCATTGCTCATCCAAACCACTTTAACCAATCCATGGGACTAATGCTGCATAAAGAACCGGAAGATATCTTACGCACACAATCAAACAGAATAAAACCTTGAATAAACTCAACACAAGTTAATGAGCCGGAAAAAGAAACCAAAGCTCAACGTACTGAATAGACGTCTGGGTATTGAGTCTTCGGCTTGCCACTGTACTGAACGATTGCCTTGAGATGCGGAAGCTGATCGCGAACTTTGAGTATCTTCTGCAGCTGGTTGTCATTTTCAACGACGATTATGTTACACTTCGCGTTGCTCGCAACGTACTGACATGCCTCGGCCGTGTTCGTCGTGTATATGCCGCACGAGAAACCACTTAAAACAGACAGAAGCAAAATATGAATAAAAAACATTTATTTAAGCATAAATCCTCTAATGCTGAGATTTGTCTATTTCGAACTGCAAAACTCTTCGTAGTTTTACTATCAGATTTTCACTGTCAATAGATTCTGAGTAGACTTCTTCTGCAATATATGATGAGCTTTCAATGGTTTCACTTGAAATGACCATTATTCAGTTGATTCGTTGTGAGTTTAACAGTAAAAAGCATCATATACACAACCTTCCACTAGTCTTGTCTTAGAACTCTTTTTATACACTACTCAAGACTTTCCTCTTTGGCTGTTCATGGGCAGGAGCACTGCTGAATAGTTATCTTGAAGGGGCGTAATAAAAATTCCTTCTAATAGACAGATAGATAGATAGCCATTAGCAGAGATCTGTATCAGCAGAGAACTGGTTAAAATGCAGGCAATATTTGGTTAATATGTTCCATCAATCTCTGGTACAAAGTTCTAGAATTTCCTACTTTTTATGCACTCAAGACTTCCCTCAAAACATTGCGGCTGATTCCATTATATAATGAATCTAGAGATCTCAGTCAGTTTGTTGTCAAGTCTCTGGAACACCGTGAATCATAAGTAAAACAAATTTCATTGGACCCTGATTCACGTTGTCCTTATAAACACAGAACAACGTAATGCTTAAGATTGCCTACCCAGCAAATATGGCAGCCAGATCGGAGATGAACCATTCGGGAGAATTGAAGCCAAGAATTCCGACCGAACGACATTTCTCGAGACCAAGCTGTACATGAAAGAGAAATAAACGCATGAATTAAACCACAGTCAACTTGCAAGACAAATTCTTTCAAAATTCCATCAGTCAAGTTATTCAAATATTAAACAGAATTCCTACAAGTTTGGCAAATTGAGAAATAGGCGAACTGTCTGTCTAACTCTGTATGAAAACTGGCACCCATTTAGTGAACTACAATTTTATAGCTGAAAGAATACAATCTGAAGTAGTATTCTACAGTTGATAACTACACAAATACTAACAAAACTTGCATAACTTTACCATGTATGTGATCAATGGTATCAAAGCACTGAACATATAATTCACAAGAATTTAACTGAGGCTACCGAAATCTACTACCAGCATTAAGCAGCAATATAAGAAAACATTCTTGAAAATGATGCTGATGAGAAAAAATAACCATCTAACTTAGTTCACAAGCAAGAAAATCTCTTCGTTTACTCATTTTAATTCTGAATAGAAAAGCAGAGAAATGAACTTACAGCAATGAAGCCTTTAGCTGCAAGGTTAATGAGATCAAAGTATTCCTCGTATGTGAACTTCGTCCATTTGCCATCTCTCTTCACAGCTGGATTGATGAACAAACAAAACACCAATAAAGCAATTTATTACAAAAGCATAGTTGATATATAACTACACAAAAAAACACAGAAATAGCAGCCCTAAGCGACCTCTAGGAAGATGAAGAAACATAAATTATTAATTAACCCAGAAAAAAGCAGATTTAAAAAAACCCAGTCCCTTAAGCTAACCCCGATTAGCACCCATAGTTACGCATACAATCAACTTTGTTATCTCTGGGCTCAAGAGGGCAACCAGACCATCCTTATGTTTACCATATGTGACACTGTAGGGCTCAAAACCGGTCACATCTTGGTTTCTGACCTTTTTCATTCAGTCATATGCTATAGTGGCTCTGCTTTAAAATACTTAAAATTTACAGTATGAAAATATCTTTTTTCCAACTGAAACTATACTTGTTTGAATCTTTCATTAGTGTAGGGTGAGAAAATCACCAAAAACGTTTCTGAATATTCGTGTCATCAAAGTCCTAAGAGACCGCTACAGGATTAGTCTGCAATTTTTCAGGCCGATAAAAGAATACATTCTGAAACAAATAAGGCAAACGACAACAAAAATTGGTTTACCATTTTACAAATAATGCCAACTTCATAGCAAGCTGCGGAATTAAAAATATTCTACAACCTTGTCCCCTCTCACCTATTTCAGTTTCTAGCGCAATATCATGGGAGCAATATATTCATTTAAGATAAGATAAGATAAGAATATTCTTTAATATACCAATTGCTATCCGCATTTTGGTGTACATACAAAGTATAATAAACAAACGTGCATAATTTCTATATCCAATCAATGTCAAAGTGGTTTAGAATAGCATAAAATCCTAAGT
This sequence comes from Lumbricus terrestris, assembly GCA_949752735.1. Lineage (NCBI taxonomy): Eukaryota > Metazoa > Annelida > Clitellata > Crassiclitellata > Lumbricidae > Lumbricus > Lumbricus terrestris. The sequence continues at coordinate 73,455,111 of OX457037.1, forward strand.
CCAAATCCAATATAAATTTTAAATTTAAAAAAAGAAGTTCTTTTAATGACCAACAATTTATGCTGCACTTTGGTTTATATGGTATTACATTTAAATATGATAAAACATCCTTGTTATAAATGATTTCCTCGTTAGGTTGTCCGCCCTAGGAATGATTCGGTCATGTAGTCTTGGCCTCATGGAACAAGGAAAGTCTGATCAATCACCGTGAGAAAAAATGCAGTCATTAAATACCCCTTTGGGGTAAGTTTAGGAGGATGCTCTTCTCGAGCTTTTACAACAGCTACAATACAATACGGTGCCAATGAGTAGGATAATTATCTCATTGTTTACTCTAAACAAAGAAATATACTCTGAAAGTGACTGACCAAGCGCTGGATGTTTTGGCGCTTTTTCCACAGCGTCTCGTAACGCTGTCATCACCGTTATTGGCTTTTCAGACAGTGGGCCACTGGCTTCCACGTGCAACTTCACTGCACCATCACCGTCTGTTGTCCAGAATCTCTCCGCTGGCAACAACTCATCCGGATCTAAAGACAACCATTCATATATAAATGTCCAAGCAAATTTAACAAGTTTCTTTCAACTGCTGAAAATGCGAAATATTTATAATTCCATAAAACACTAAAAAAGATTACTGCAGAATTTTTATTCCATAAACACTGTCCGTGCAATGTTTGTAAATGGGTGAATGAACGACTAAACTGCTACCACACAACCCCCTTCGACACATGGTGTGATGTGATGAGAAAACTTTCAGCATTAGGATGAAATATGATTTTGGATTAAACATGTGTTTTTTTAACATTTGACTGCCTCTATCAATTCTATGAATTATGTAATGTTTATTGCCAAGTCTGTACACCAAATGCAGATAGCAATTGGTCAAATAAAGAAAATATTCTTATCTCATCTTATCTACCAAAAAGTAAATTTGGAAAGTTCCACAAGACTTGACCATTGTAACTCACCTCTTTTCAGTGGGGCAGAGCTCTTTGGTGGCTCATCAAGAACCAACTCCACTTCATCAGCATCTCGACCTGAGTCACCCGCGCTACTCAGCGACTCAACTGATTCGGTCGTATGACCGTCTTGTGTCATGCTGTTGCTCTCAGTCCGTGGCATTGAATCACTATCCAATCTACAATGTCACCAACACACACATCCATTTCACATACAATCCAACCAATCAGATTTACTTTACACTACTAACAAATCTTTACTTATCTGAAAGAAGTAATGCAGGAAAACTGCACAATGTATTTCAACACTAAATGCATTGGATCGTCAAAAATGGAATTTATCGCATCTACACATTTGACGTCCGACTACCAGCGCTGCAGTTATTTAAACAACTGGACAAATTATTTATGGTAATAACTACCTGCATATATTAGTCATGTTTCCATGTGTTTTCTGCAATCATCAACTGCTCTGTTACATATTCCACCCCTTCAACCCAATAAAACTTAATGCTCTTGTGTGAATGTCATCTTCAAAGAATTGATCAATATGATCAATAAACGTTGAATGTGAATTGATCAATATGTAGTCGCTCCGAGATAGTTTTGATGTTTTCACAAGACGCTGGAACAACCTTAGTTATAAATAAAAAGATGTGAAATGTCAACAATTCATTTTGAAATGAAATGTTAACAGGAGTATTGGATAACAAGTGGTATTGTTTGCAAGCAGTACTGATGGCAATTTAAGAGAGTTAATTCTCCTGATTAATGTAGCAAAATTTGTAACTGGTTCATAATCTGACCTGACCTACTAAGCAAAATCTGTGATGTAAATATACCAGCGTCCAGCATGCAAGACTTCACAAAATTAGTTTGTGCACTTCACGCATGGCTTCTGAAATTAAGAATCCAGGGTTACAAGACACTTAGATATCCAAAGAAAATTGGTCACAGTTCGGTTGTTAATTAGTTATTTAACCAAACATTCAACTAGTACCTTTGAGGAGTATCCTCAAAGTGCTGGTCTGTTTATTTTGCCCCTAATGATGGGCCACAGAAGAATTTTTAAGCTCATGCAGAGATTACATACCCACTGTCAGGACTATAAATATCTTCAGTAACGCGAGATCGATTGTTCATGGAAGAAAGAGGAAGCACAACAGCTGCACTCATCTCGTCTTATGATGCTTGTCAGATTTCCTAACAGAACAAAAAACAAACAGTTTACAGATGTGTAGTTAGGTATACATGGTCTAAGCCATAAAGCCATCCAGCATAGTTTATTTAGCAATTTAGGGACACTCCATCCATCCATCCTAAGAATTTATATAACTACTGCCCTTTCAGGATAACTATTCAGAGGCGGTCCCAACCCAGCCATGACTAAAGAGAAAAGTCTCGAGTAGTGAGTAAGAGTTTATAGATACAAGCCTTGCGGAAGCCAGATGATGCGCATTATCCTTTATCCAGACTTAGGATTGGCTTTACTGGAATACAGCCAAGTGATAGAGTTCAGTAGAAGTAACAGTTTAAGGACACCACGTGATAACAGAAACCATTGGCATCACCTTCCCCCCACCCCCATCTTCATCCACACTTGGGCACTGGCACCATTGCACCTGTATTTATCTGTTTCTACGTATCTGCATATATGTATCACTGATGAGTAGCTCACCAAACCTTTAGCACATCTGACTCACTCGCTGAACATTACTCACAAAACTCGATAAGACATGCTGCATATTGATTTATTTCTATCAGAAGAAGCCTTTTATTTGATAACATAGCGGGAAATGTCATCACGATAGAAGCAGCGAAGTGAGCAATTTTTTAAATGTCTCAGCCATCAATCAATTTACATTCATCTAACGGAGACAAAATTTGTCCAACTGAGCAAGACTGTACATGTATCACAGAAACATAGTATCATGAAAGCTGAATTTTTAAGCCTTTACAAGAAAGAAAATTGTGAGAACTTAAGGTTGAGCAGACCAATTGTGAAGTTAAGGTAACCGTAATTGCAAAATTTGTATAGCACCACTTCAAGATAGATTCATCAAAACCAACATAGCACAATGAAATCATGATTGAACAAAATGGCAAATGTTCCATTAAATTGAATTACAGTGTCTTGTATTTTAGCATAAATTTATAAAGCAGTTCTCTGAGTGAGAGTCTTTCAGAAGTAGACCCAGCGTGAGTGACTCCGATAGAAAAGGCAGGATTTTAGGCAAGAGAAAGATGAGGAAAGACTACCAAAGAGAAAGACAGCACGAACTGATGGATCAAGTCCATTTAATAGGAAAGGACCTATAGATGAAAGCAAAGACCTGTATTGAGCCATGGCAGTCCTGATCTGATGCAGGAAACAAAGAGGTATTATTGAGGCAATGCTAACATTGGTATTGCTAAAGAAAGGCAATGTAGTTTGATTACTCATACATAATTCTACAACATTTCCTCTGATTACTTAAAGATTTGCTTCAAATTAATAAAATATCAAAAATGGCAAAAGCAGGAAACCGTTTCTAAGGCTTGTAAGCTTCACATCACAACAATAAGTTACAAAAAACAGCACCACACCACCCATTATCGCTGACATCATCCTAATCATTAATCACAACAGAGACTATCATCTAAGTCACGTCACCCCTTACACCACGGTGACAACCCCCACCACCATCATCCTCACCATCATGGAATGGACTTCCCCCTCTTCCATGGGCTAAGCTCAAGTCTGGGATCTTCCCTGCACCATCTCACACTCGAAGAGATGTTTATTTTTCCTCTGGGCTTCTGTGCTGAAAGCACCTTTGAATAGTCTACATATGAGCTGTGAGAGGCCCTTGGCAAATCTTAAGATAATATGCAAATCCTAAGATAAGATTATCAGTTTAACACTGAACTTATACTAGTTAATATCACGTATCAGATTAGGAATCCAAAGCAGCGTTAATTTACTAAGTATTATCCACTTTGATTATCAATTATTAACACAAAGAGGTGCCAACTACAATCTGATCTACTGATAAGCAGGACCTGAAAAACTCAATTAATAAACCAATTACTACCGGTACTTAAGAGATTAATTGCAAGGAGCCATCATCATCAGCAGTATATGTTCTTTCATTGTTCACCATTGCATGACCCGAAACTGACACAAGTACATGTGTAAATCATAAGCAGAGGAATCTTATGCAAAGCAATAAATTGATTACTGTTAACCTGTTGAGTGAATTAACACAAGCAATACAACAAAGTGCTTAAACTCTAGGACTACTTCTAGTCTGAATTGACTGATAAGCAACAGCTGCTAGGTAAGTACTCATTAAGAAAGAACTTGGCAAGTGATCAATTATATAAAACCATTAAAGCAATCATGATCTAAACTCATTCATGGATCACTGCAAAAGATCTTCAATGCAGCTGGAGTGTGTCCACGTCACTTGAAGTGGAACAGATAAGCTAACAGATAACCAAGCACTTGCTCCAACTTAGCTTACAAGTTCTATCAAGGGCACTCACTCTTCAATAGCATAGCTCTGCAAGGCTTCTATCCATGCCAAATTATAAAGCAAATTTTGATACATGTTGTCTAATTTCATTCAGTGGTTGTCAAGACAGCCATGATATTCACAAGTGGGTCGTGCCCCTGAGAAATTTGGACACCACTGCACTAGATGGGGCTTGTGGTCCATCCAGTTTAAGGACAGCCATAAAGTTTAAGGACAGAATAATCATTTAGCAGTCAACTTTCTTAGGGACACAAGTGGAGCAAAAATATCAAAACATCTTCAAGTTAAGAATTCCAACCTCAGGATTAAGTAAACGGCATGTTAACCGTTTTTTATACTATCAAATCGTATCAACAGATTTCTATTATAGTGTCTAGTGCAGAACGACTATTCAGAGGCACTCTCAACATGGAAACTACGGTACGAGGGAAATTAAATCCCTACTCTTGTACATCCATTGCAGTCAAAAAATGAAGCACAATTCTTGTTTCCTGTACATAGAGAAATAATATATGAACGACGCAAGTAAAATTGTGCTAATGGATGAATATGACTTAGAGATCTGAAATGAATTGATTTTTTACTGAAATCTGAACTGCCAAGTTCCGTAAATTACCTGATTTGAAAAGGTCAAACACCAGAAAACGACAAAAATCTTCAGCTACAGCCAACTCAACGAAATTAGAACGTATTTTCTACTCGAACCTTAAAGCAGTCTTACACGAATATAATAGATCTTAAAAGTTTTACGCTTCAAATACTTTTTTTAATCATAAAACGGAGACTAAACAATGCGACCTCAAGGTGCTTCGAATTCGGAGCAAAGCCTAATTAAGTAATCAACCTATGTAACTGGGTCATAATTAAGAAACCGACCTATGTAACTAGGTCATAATTAAGTAACCCACTTATGCAACTGGGTCAAGACATCGGCCTTACACGCAGCAGCAGCCTACATCAGGCGATCGTTAACGAGGAAGCTGACGCACAGCCCGCAACCGGTAGTTCAAGCAAACAGATTGCCACCGTGCGCAGTTAAGTGCACGCGTACTTTTCCACACGCGCCATCTCCGCTAAAATCCAGCCAATACTAGAAACCGAAAGGCTCATTAATAATTCATTAGCCAATAAAAGTGGGCGTGTCCTATGACGCAATAGGATTAAAATAGCGCACGTCAACATCAGGCGGATTTTGCTCGTGGTAGGCCTATGGAAAATCGGAAAAGGAAGATATCTCATAACCGTAATTTACGTTGCTAGACTATCACGTTTTTATGTTCATGGGCGCCTCCATATACTTTTTTAGGATGGGCAAAACAACAACAGTCTCGGTAACAATTGTTAGCAAGAGCTTGGAAATTGCAAAGCATGAAATTAAGAACATGGATATTTTTCATAAATTTTTCTTATTTTTCTAAATGCAAGTTTCCCAGTTTCACCTTGTAGGCCCTACATCATAAGTATCATTATGCCTAGTGCTTTAGTGTGAAGACATTTGTTAAAAACCAAGTAGTAGTTACAACTGACCAAGCGGCTTGTAAAGCACTTTAAATACATTTTATCAAGTGTTCCAATGCAAAGACTTACATACAAAGCGGCTTGAGAAAAAAGATAACACACAAGCTGTTACGACCCATGTAAAAAAATCATAATTATGCTAAGCACGTTGTTCACCACTTGAAGACTGGTTACAAATTGATAAGTCAAGAGGTCCTTGAGCAAGCATGTGCATATACCCGTAAAAACATGGTGTCCAAAAAAAGAAACCCTTATGAAATCTTGTACATGAAATCCAAGTTAAAAGACCTCTTCCTTGCTTACCCATTTGCATGTAAATTAATATTACTTAGAGGCAGTGCTATGAATTTAATTTAGTTATATAATTATTTACTGGGCATATCTGTCAAAATGTAGTTTTACTTGCAATTTAGTCTTAAGTATGTTATCTACTGGTAATTTTAGAGTTCAAGAGCACATCCATTAAAATTGTGTCACATTAATATTGAAAATAAGTGCATGGATGCCATTCACGTCCGTGCAGTCAAACTTTAAGCCCTGCTTTACAAGTGTATTATTAGAGCAGCATTAGTGAAGACTTTAGAACAGATCACGTCAGATCATACGAGACCCATGTACACTGTTAAACACACAACTTAGGCCTATTGTTCTCACACAGTTGCCTCTTATCACCGATCCACAGAGGTTTGGTCAAAGGTGGATAGAGAAAAAAATTAATGTTGGCATTGCACTGCTCTGGTGCAAATGACTTAATGATTTATCAGCTCAAAACCTATGCAACTGTGATAAAAAAATCCCGTGCTTCAAGGCACGTGGCACTGCGTAACTGAAATAAAACAGCAGCTCGTATGCGAGTATAATCAGTATATGGTAACAGTGCCTGAAAAAATGACCTACCTACTTCAACAGAACATAGATCCATCAATAAAATTTATCCCCACTCTAATAGTACCAAACTCACGTCTGGATAAAGGTGGAGGGCAACACCAGCAGACGAACCCAACAGTCACAAGATGTTACTATTATTATTATTCCGAAGGTCTGTCTATTTAGAAATCTGGTGGTTAATGACGTGGAGTGGCCAGATGTTTGTCTGCTAAGCGCAAGATGTGTCATCATATCTATAGATTTATATAGCGCCTCTCGATGAATGACCATTCAGAGGTGCTCTAAGCACAGAAACTCAAGGGGAAAAAATGCCCTTAAAGATAACAAAGTCACTAAGGCTTCAAATTCAATTGTTTTGCCCTCTCGGATTTGGTTTCACAATTCTTTGTTGACTTGGTTTATACGATAAGAAGCACTAATAAATAATTCATTAGAACATTATGCATTGGCAAGTAAACAGTTCCCAGTGGCATAGGCTTACTATGACAATCTATAGAATGTCAAAGAGAAAAAGTATAAGTTGGGGAAGTACAATGCCCAAAACTAGAGAAATTCTGTTCACAATTATAATATGTGATAAAGGAGATCCTTACCAAAGAACCAGTGGTACATTCAATACTTTTTTTACAAATAGGTCTACTCTAATAAAAGAATTTCACCAGTAGGCTAAGCAACGGAAAACACAATTTTATCACTCGGGATGGTGCAAGCCGATCTGCATCTTTGCCCTTGAAGCAACTGCAAGCATATCCAACAAGCTCAAACTGTCTCGAGATCAGTAAGATTATATTAAGTGAACCAAGACAAGCAATAATAAAGCGCTATAAAACCAAGGCACTTTAATTCATCAAAAAGGTATCTTGACAGACCCCAAAACGTCCAATTATACATTTACTGACAAGTGACCTCTATAGTCTCTACCATGATCATAGTCTATACTATTCATGGGTCAGGTCGGTCGTTACTGTCAAAAATGCAACTTATCGTAAGCTCAAATGATACATTCTACATAGAAATCTTGTTCACATTTTGAAAATTTGCACGCCTTGTTCACACACGTGTGCGAAGACTTTTAAATCCGTTAAGCTTAAATTTAAATCATATTTCTATCCAACTTCATACGAATTGAATCGTTCAATTTACCTGTAAGTAATAGTAACTCGGCGTTTTTAGTCTTAGAGGAGCGGCGTAGTGCAGGCTTTCTTTTAAAGCTCAGAAAATGAACTTTTAACGCAGATACTCATCAGTTTACAAGACTCATAGAAGCGTGAGTTGCTGTTGTATATTGCGTTCTAATCGCCACGTAAGAACGCCTCAGCAGCTCATGAATATTCAACAACACGCGTTTAGCGTCAGCAGCAGCAGCATGGAAGACCGTGCGATCGATCGCCACACGCTTTTAAAAATAATTCTTAACTGCGCACAAAAAGCCGTAGGGCCTATCACGGTATCAGAAATAGGTATGTAGGCCTATGATTATCGCCGGCAATAGGCTCTATCAATTCAATAATCCCAATACATTATAACTGCAATTTTATAATTCCATCATTGCGTATGCCAGAATTGCACGTTTAATTTGAACGACAAATTGTAGGCCTAGGCTAGGTAGGTCTGTTACGCCCGCCCTAACCGCTAGGGGACCGGAAGCGCTTGCAAGGGATGCCCCACTTACTCGCTTACTTTCGCCCCCCTCCCCTAGTGTGGCGGCGTACTGCCGGGGCGACAGGGAACCACCTACGGGAACCTCAAGTGTGAACGACAGGGAGGAACGTCCAGATTCTCTTCTTTCATGGGTACCAGGGCCTACAGGACATGTCTCCGCGGCGGTTTGTCGACGCGCGACAGCACCCTCTTTCCGGTGCTCGTCTGAGTTCGTTATCCCCACGGCAGCTTTGGGCGAAAGGGACCCGAACTCCTGAAGAGGTGGCGGAGAGTATTTGGCTGGATATATCTGGCGCTCTATAAATCTCTCATCACTACTGACTGTCCGCCCTCCCTCCGAATCATCCGATTCCTCTAGGGCGTCCCCCCTCAAAGAGCTGGCACGAGACATGGGATTATTCTGTTTTACAACTAATTGCAAGTCAGTCAGTGAATCACCTTCAATTCTATTTCAATATGCAACACTTTATTTGTTCCTTCACTACTACTTAATTAATATACAATTGGCAGCAACCTGTGCACATACAATTCTGCCTATAATACTTATCAGTTCAACACAAAGTATTCCTAACACTACACAGCATTTATGGCTGGTTATTACACACTCTGCATTACTTGATACCTATCTCTTATGCTCCTGCATATAACTAGGCTATCAGTTCAGTTCTTATTTCCTTAACTACTGCAGAAGGTCAAATCACGCTATTAATCAGTTACACGAAAGCAACGAATTAACATCAACACTTTGCACTAATTTACCACGACCACAGCAACAGTTATATCGCAAGGCTACTTCTAGCAACTCTTTCAATATATTCACACTTCTTAATACAAGCGCTAATTTATCCTTCGCTCTACCTGTAATGCGCTATATAATCTATATCAACGCGTTCCGGCCATTTTACACATTCATTCATTTACAGATTCAGCACGCTACACTTGAATTTATTTCTACTTCCCTGATTCCTAAGCGGTTTTGCTTATTTCGACGTTCTCTTTCCACCGGAGGCGACCAGCGGTCGTTTACTTTATTATCTATTAATTTAGTTGACTTTCCTATTAATTTAGATGCCCGAAAACTTAGTTTTAAACGAATTTCTATTCAAAAAGATGGCCTAGTCTTTCTCGTCGGTTTCACCCTTTTTCGTCTCTTCGTCCTACTGACCTAGATTTGCCCAACAGCCAATCGGGAGCGACCTTTTACCGCTGTTTTAGATCACGTGCCGCTCTTGGCCAATCAGCGGCGCCCACACCTTCGCCACGTCATCTAAAAGGTCACACGTCATGCTGGCGTAATGTCTGCAGCCTCGCTCTGGTGCAGCATAGAGTTAATTAACCGTTATGGCCAGCATGGATAAAAATAAGTATAATTTTGTAGCTTTTCCCAAAACGCTACACTCTCCCCTCCTTAACCCGAATTTTCCATATTACTGGAAAATTCAGCAGTGGTCGCGTACTGAATCCGTTGTACATGAGTTGCTAAGGCAGGGTCATCACTACTATACTAAAAGACATTGCTGCTTGAGAACAGTCTGAACAGTAAGCAGGCAATTCTACATCAACAACTGTATGAAATCTCATCTTAACTCTATGAACCAACAGGGTCCCTAATTCACAACAGGAGAATCAACTAATTAGCCTCCCAGCAACGCTTATTGTAAAAGTTCAGGCATACAAAGTACAGCATCTTATCACGGCTTTACTCATAACAACTAAACCCTAACAACACAGCCGCTTAAATTCTCAAGGTGACTGCAGGGCAATGTTTACGCTCATGTAACATCCTTACTTAGCAATCTCCCTGAAACCATACGTTCGGAATCACCAGCAAAAAGAGGGAGGGACGTCTACTTAAATTGAAGGTCTCCAACTCACTCTCGCTCCCTACTCCACGCAGACCACAATTCAGCAAAGGCACAAGGTCAGGGTATCAGGCGATTCAGAGAAAGCATACCACTAGGCCAGCCTTTACCTCACTAGGGTTACTAACTACGTCCATTGGTTACCCAATCCTCGTCGGAATACAGGCCATTGGTGTTTAATCACCAGTCTCTGCTTCCACGAACCCCGGGACTACTAACTACCAGACACAAAGTCTCTGAACTAAAGCAGGGTTGGAAATCCCAATAGAAATATTATCCATACTCTTACACATTGTCAGATGCTATCGGGTTATCCTCCCACCCAGGTTTCAGGTAATGCACATCAAACAGTTACAGTAAACAATGTACTACAATCCATTTCAGCAACAGCTCGAAGCCACAAACCAAGAGAATGTCCTCTAACACATACAATCATGCTTCGGCTCCAAATCCTACCGATAATCCTAGCGCAGTTAACATGTTATTAGCTACAACATTAACGACAACTTAGACTAACACGAAATATAAGCAATTTGACTTAAAGCAGTTTTCATCCAAAAAGCAACTAAACCTAAGATGAATCATTTTTCTGTCATTATGTATCCAGCCCAAAGTTAACTCTCAGCAGGCACAATCATCACATCAGTAGCTGACACATTATTACAGGCATAACCGTTACAACAAGGCTTGAACCAGCTGCATAAGGCATTACCGCTTAGTGAAGCGTACCTATGCCTACTAGGACGGATTGACTCCATGACCTACGATGTTACCTCTACGTCACCTTTCCACACAGGAAGTTTACACCGGACCAAGTACACCATTTCCACCAACGGAAAGAATATATCACCATCATTCCCACACAGGAAAATTCTCAAGCAACCAATAACGACGATTGGACGGATTAGCGCTTATTCATTCATTCCCACACAGGAATTCTCAAGCAACCAATAACGACGATTGGACGGATTACCGCTTATTACATCTCATTCATTTCCACACAGGAAGAAGTTTACATCCATTTCCACCAACGGAAAGAGTACATATCATTCATTCCCACACAGGAAAATCTCTCAAGCAACCAATAACGACGATTGGACGGATTACCGCTTATTATATCTCATTCATTCCACACAGGAAAAACTCTCGAGCAACCAATAACTGCGACTGGACGGATTACAGCTCATCTAACTAACAGACCACCAGTCTCCTCTTCTATGTAACCCTTAATGCCTGCAACAATTTCAGTCTACCTACAAGTTTACCACCGATCTGTTTACTTAACTTCTTTAGGGCAATACCACCTTAGATTCCTAGTCAATTTTTACTACTGTTTCCCAGTTACCGCTTAATCAGGAGCTCAATCCTTACAACAGCTTTCATATAAGACTTTAGACTATTATTCAACATGACAAATAGCTAAGTATCAACAGCAATCTTGCATATATGCAGTGTTCTTTAAGAATTCTATTATCCTATGTCAAACCATTTCCACAGCCGTACTCTCCTAGTAAGATAAAAATCATAGACATTGGCACTAATCATTATTACAGGCAAGACACATTACATGAAGGCTGAGCTACCTACACCAGGCCTTACCGCTTAGAGAAGCGTACCTATGCACCATGACCTCTACACCTCCATTTCCACACAGGAAAGAGTACACTTGAGCAACCAATAGCGACGATTGGACGGATTACCGCTCTTACCAAATAACAGGTCCTTAGTCTCACCTTCGCATGCAATTCTTAATGCCTGCAACAACATCAGTCTGCCTACGAGTCTACAACTTACTCACTTACCAACTACTCAGGCCAATGCATACATCAGGATAATTCACCAAATTCTAGCAGACTGCTTTTCAATCAATGCACAAATGCAATTTGCTCCTACTCTAGCACATTTTAGATTCAACTTTAATCTGCAATCGAGGTTATGCACATCAAATCTTAAACTAACATGCAAGCACAACATTTTGCCTTTCTTCTGTGGCAATAAAAACAACAATGCAATAAAACACAAGTAAACAATTCTAATCTACCCCCAATGATCTAACCTAGATCAAAGTTATAAAATAAACATTTTATTCATCGAAAGGAACTAAAACCTAGGCTTCTCGCCACAGTCTCTACTCGTCGCCATTACGCGACGTTACCATCACCTTACACTACATTACTCGTTATACCCCCCAGGCTGCACGAAGCTTTCTTGGTGATCTCGCCAGCGATGGTGAGGAATGGTGCCTCTCAACAGAAAGTGACGATTCTGCGGAACTCTGGTGCGTTTCCTCTCTCTGTCTCGATAGGCGGCGAGACCAGAGGAAGGATGCATGTTAGCACCACGAAGCCCGACGAAAGTCGGTAGAGGCCACATTCCACCGCAGGTAGGGCGGGCGAAGTGGGAGGGCAGATGCACACCCCGACGAGGCGGGACTCGGGCCACCACCCTAGGCTGGTAGGTCTTCCCCCCAGGACTGGCTGGAACAGGAACTCTTTCCGGTGGTAGCGCTTCCGCTTCGACCGATGCTCGTGGGATAACACGGGATTTTCCAGCGACTTTTGGATTCGAACGCCTCACTGAAGGCTTTTCTTTTACTTTGCAGTTCGAAGGCACCGGGACAGCTGTTGAGACGATGACTCGACGACACTGCGCAGGGCGGCTCTTCTGCTGAACCTGGCGTGCTTCATTGTGTTCCAGTCCTTCTCCCTCTTCCTCCGGCGTCGAGTCGTGGTTACGAGTGGGACAAACTCGAGCAAAGTGACCGGGTTGTTGACACTCGAAGCAGCGACGGTCACCCGCGGGGACCCTGGATGACCGGTTAACTGTTCTCTGACTTCCGAAGGTAGGTTCCGGCCTGGGTGGAACTTGACTTCGGGGCCGCCAGGGGCGAAATTGTCCATCGCCGGAGGGGCTGCTGCATATGGCGTTTATTCTTGCTTCCATCTGCTCTAGCCTATTCAACACGATTTCTTGGAATTGTCTCTGACTGTCAGCAGGGGCAGAGTCTATTTCCGTTACAGTTTTTACCCGACTGGGTCGATGTTCATCGCGGCCAAGGTTACCATCATCTGCTTGACGGTAACCCTCTAAACGCATGGCAGTCTTATAAGCATGGTCCAAGGTGGTAGGTTCTCTCTCACGAACCTTCATGGCTAAGTCTCTGTCTCGCAGGGCGTCGAGAAAGGCACGAATCGCTATGACTTCACTGTGCACCGAGGTGGGACCAGGGAACGCCAGGATCATGATTCGTCGAATGTCTCGTACTACAGAGCTGAGGTCTTCACCCATCTTTTGACGTCGTGTGTTCAATTGGGTCTGGTAGAGGACGGCTTGATCGGAGCTTCCATACCGCAGGCGTAGACGATCAACCAGGTCAGACCAGGATGCTATGGTTTCGGAGTCGAACTCGTAGAGCAGCTGATCAGCTGGCTCTGTCAAGGCACAGGTCAGCTGGGCGAATTTCTCCCCATCTGTCCAACCATTACTGTTCGCACAGATCTCGAATTTCTTTAGGAAAGCTTCGACCGATGTCTTTCCATTGTACCTGTCCAATTTCATATACTGTCTGGATTTCGAATCAACAGTTCTGCTCGCGCGTGATTGGGACTGCACAGTGACCGACGAGGGTGGAGTCGTACTCGGCTGAAAACGACCTTGGATCGTTGGTTGAGGTTCAGCTGTAGGCGGTTCAGCATACTGTTCGAACTGGAACTGACTGTTTTCGCTCCCGGATGTAGACACAACATGGAACTTCGCTTCCAGGTTGTTCTGGGCTGCTCGTGTGGTTACCCAGAATCGTTCATCGTAGGCGGAAGCTGGCCGACACAGAGCGGTTGTTGGTTGACAACCTGACAGGTGAGCGGAAGGGCCAGGGTTCGAGGGCAGGTAGGCGGAACTTTGTGTAACCTGTGGTTTCAACGACGAGGATAAGGTCGACATGATTGACTGAGTCGACGACACGACGGATACGGACAGTTTGCACACCGAGGCTGTGACCGGGGTGACGGTTCTCACCCAAGGATTCGACTTGACGACACCACCGATTGTGTTCGGGGTCGGAGGAGGGGCTCGGACGGCGAAAGGGTGCGACGAGGGAGGCGGTGGTGGGAAGGTGGTAGCCCGAGGGTGGACTAGGGTTGGGTGCCCGGGATGTGCATCCGAAGTCGGGAGTCCCAGTTCCCTCGGCATCGCCGAATCCCCATCCTCCATATCTGAAACTATACATTCAGAGTTAGCAAGGATCCCAACACAACCTTTATCCAAATTCAACAGATTAGGATGCAACAGAACGTTATGAAAGGGTCGCAGATCAGTTACCTCCGAACCTTCACTTTCATAATTATTTCCACCAAGCTTTCTGTTAACCAACCTCGCTTGTTTATCTCTCATGTAAAATTCAAAATCAAAACCCGCATCAATTGCTGCGGTAACAGGGTAGTCCGAAGGACACTTGGGTCTAGCACCATAGTAAGCCATTTCTTCGCCTTCCCACTTCTCTCTCTCTCCAGGAAATTCTGCCCTTCCAAATTTTCTTGGTTCCCCTTGTTCCGTCGGTTCCCCTTGTTCCACTTCTACCCCACTTCTGGTACCATTTGTTACGCCCGCCCTAACCGCTAGGGGACCGGAAGCGCTTGCAAGGGATGCCCCACTTACTCGCTTACTTTCGCCCCCCTCCCCTAGTGTGGCGGCGTACTGCCGGGGCGACAGGGAACCACCTACGGGAACCTCAAGTGTGAACGACAGGGAGGAACGTCCAGATTCTCTTCTTTCATGGGTACCAGGGCCTACAGGACATGTCTCCGCGGCGGTTTGTCGACGCGCGACAGCACCCTCTTTCCGGTGCTCGTCTGAGTTCGTTATCCCCACGGCAGCTTTGGGCGAAAGGGACCCGAACTCCTGAAGAGGTGGCGGAGAGTATTTGGCTGGATATATCTGGCGCTCTATAAATCTCTCATCACTACTGACTGTCCGCCCTCCCTCCGAATCATCCGATTCCTCTAGGGCGTCCCCCCTCAAAGAGCTGGCACGAGACATGGGATTATTCTGTTTTACAACTAATTGCAAGTCAGTCAGTGAATCACCTTCAATTCTATTTCAATATGCAACACTTTATTTGTTCCTTCACTACTACTTAATTAATATACAATTGGCAGCAACCTGTGCACATACAATTCTGCCTATAATACTTATCAGTTCAACACAAAGTATTCCTAACACTACACAGCATTTATGGCTGGTTATTACACACTCTGCATTACTTGATACCTATCTCTTATGCTCCTGCATATAACTAGGCTATCAGTTCAGTTCTTATTTCCTTAACTACTGCAGAAGGTCAAATCACGCTATTAATCAGTTACACGAAAGCAACGAATTAACATCAACACTTTGCACTAATTTACCACGACCACAGCAACAGTTATATCGCAAGGCTACTTCTAGCAACTCTTTCAATATATTCACACTTCTTAATACAAGCGCTAATTTATCCTTCGCTCTACCTGTAATGCGCTATATAATCTATATCAACGCGTTCCGGCCATTTTACACATTCATTCATTTACAGATTCAGCACGCTACACTTGAATTTATTTCTACTTCCCTGATTCCTAAGCGGTTTTGCTTATTTCGACGTTCTCTTTCCACCGGAGGCGACCAGCGGTCGTTTACTTTATTATCTATTAATTTAGTTGACTTTCCTATTAATTTAGATGCCCGAAAACTTAGTTTTAAACGAATTTCTATTCAAAAAGATGGCCTAGTCTTTCTCGTCGGTTTCACCCTTTTTCGTCTCTTCGTCCTACTGACCTAGATTTGCCCAACAGCCAATCGGGAGCGACCTTTTACCGCTGTTTTAGATCACGTGCCGCTCTTGGCCAATCAGCGGCGCCCACACCTTCGCCACGTCATCTAAAAGGTCACACGTCATGCTGGCGTAATGTCTGCAGCCTCGCTCTGGTGCAGCATAGAGTTAATTAACCGTTATGGCCAGCATGGATAAAAATAAGTATAATTTTGTAGCTTTTCCCAAAACGCTACAGGTCTACTGGAAAAGGTAGCATACCCTAGGTTTCTAGGTAAATTAGAACGATAACCTCGCCAAGAGAGTTGCCAACATAAGGAGTTCATGTAGAGAGTAGGCTAAGAACGTCAAAAGTCACGTTTTAATTTAGGCCTAGCCTACTTCTGTCTATGGGTCAACGTCTGGCCAGAATCCGTCGGGTTACGCCGGATTGAGTTGAAGCAGTATTGGGCCTAGGCCTACCGACATGTGAATGTGAGTTATTACCGTTAGTTACAAAATAATAAGAAATTAATTATAAAGAAGTCATATTTTTTAAAAAGGACTTAGGCTACTCACTTACATGATTGAAGAACTTCATAGCCTTTGGGTCTAGCACAAACTGAAGACAGGAATTCAAGCTTCGCAAAGTGGGCTATTATCGCAGGCAGTTCATTCTATAGGCATAACCTACGTAAAACAGTAACTAAATCATAGACAAGATGAAATGCAATTAGGCCTACAATACAAGTTCGACCTACATGAGCTAAATGTAGGTCTACGTAGGCTACGTAGCGTACACAATTTAATATAGCCTACAGAAAATTCTATATAAGATTGCGCTAAATAATAATTATTATACAGACCATAGTACCGTTTCCGATACGATTATGACAATACCAGCGTTCCATAATTACATTCATGCATGAATGGCAGCATCGTACGATCGGCTTATGCTTCACGCAGGCGAATCGATACGGTACGATCGCGTGCACTGAGCAGGAATCATCAACGTCAACCAACACGGTTGTTTTGGGGAGATGCAAGGTGCAGGCATACCGATCTACTATAATAGCCTAGTACCACATGTCCCGAAGTCAAAAAAGGGGATTTAGGTCAGCATTATTTATGTTTTGATACATCTAGCATCTTCCTACATCTGAATAGGCTTACGTGTTGTTGATAGGGTAGGCCTAGGCTACGTATGAGCATCATTGTAAACATGCGCAGTTAGGCCTGTTTAAAAAGCGCCTCACTATGACCTAATGGCGTCAGTGCACCAGCACTCACAGGGAATTAAAGCAGTGATCCTGCTCATAAAAATTAGTACTGAGCTTTGGCAGTTTGACAAAATACTTCGCATTAAAGTACTAATGATAGTCTACATATCGTGCCTTCTCGGTCATTGCCCCGCGCTGTGTCGCCGCGCGCTTTTTCCCCAGGGTCCCTCGAGCCATGGCGCCATTCTAGGCCATATGCGCATCTCAAAACCAGGGCTGTTTTTAAGGAATTTTTAGAACTGCACATCCTCTTCTCTCCTTTCTCATCGTCCATGGTAAATTACTCTCAATCTGAGGAAAATAACCTAGGCTATTTTTACTAGTTTTAACTGTACGGAACGTGACGGAAGTGCTTCGATCTACAACTGCACGAATCCATTTAGAACTGCACATTTTTGTGTAGAACTGCACGTTAAAAAAGCCCTGCTCAAATCTTCCTTAGGCCTAATAGGTATAGGTTCTTATTTAGAAACCGCTGAAAAATAGGCCCCTTAGTACGCATGTTCCTGATCTCCTGCTAAGCTAGGCCTATAGTTTATTATAATTATAGGCTATCGATGAAATATGATGACGCATTTTTTCGTAAAAGATTTGTGTGATCGACCAGCAAAAATTGACAAACCAAATTAAGATTCTTCCACTAACAAGTTGAACTTCTATAGTTTACTGTAGCTGGGTCGTTAATATAGGCCTATGTAGCTTACTTGTTTTTCTATTATATGCCTATTATAACTGGTCTAGCGTGAGAGTGCGTTCATCAATGCATCTGTCGCAATTTTTTAATAGCAGCCGGTTGTTCTTTAATCAGTAATTTTAATTTCTTTCATAAATTGCGGGCCTATGCAATAGCTTTAGTTTTAGTTAAACCCGGGCCTAAATCTAAGCTACTTCATGTAGGCCTACATAATTGCTATATTTCTCAGGCTAACGTACTCGAGTCTGATCAACATCTTGTTTTTGAAGACTAGCAGCTAACTCAGAATTCGGACGATGGCAGCGACAGTTAGGCTAGGCTGGCAGAAGTTGAATTTCCCACTTCGAAGCTTTTCGTAGACCATGCGCAGCCGAGTCTCATTCATAAAGACTTTCACTGAAACGGTGGCTCGATAATAATTAATTGCCCAGCCATACTCAGGCCCGCCGACAGAAATTCTGGGCCCCTGGGCTGAGCAGTCACGGGCCCCAAACTATCTTTAGATATATTGAGCAAATTTACACAAAAACAAATAACAATAGTGTGGTTATGAATGTATGCTAATGCTTATGCTACATTTATGGTCTTAATGTCAAGAATTTTATTTTCAAATAATGCAGCAAACAACAAGCAACCTTTCTGGATTTAACTGCAACAATATCTCTTATAATATCCTGGTAGTTCACTATCTTGTCTGCGAACGTAAAAAATGCACTTCGGAAATGCTTTTTATTCATCTCCTGGAAAATTGTCCGAAGGTCTTGGAGGACTGTTTATTATAAGCTTAATAGCAGCCTATATCGTCTTAATTGTTTGTGTATAGACCTAAACGCGGGTCCTGGCGGCAGAGTGCCAACATAAAAACAATGCCTCTTTACAGTTTCCATAATTTCAGCATTTTCATGATTCTTATTTATGATGTTGTCATTTAGAATTAAGATATTAACGGCACAAACTTCATTTTAATCCATTCAGTTATAGGCCTACGTTCATCATGCAGACACGTGTATTCGTGTAATCATGGACGGAGTTTATCAGGGTCTATGGGGGGCTGAGACCCCCCCCAAGAAGACTCAGATACATTTTTTACTGTGTAAATGGTCTCTTTTCCCGGGCTTAGCCCCCAAGAAGGCTTTAGCCCCTCCAAGAACGGAAATCAAACTCCGCCCATGCGCAGTGTTTAATCTAGTCCCCATCCTCTGGGGGGGGAATTGGGGTTTCTGGGGGGGGGAGACATTTGAACGTCTGAAGGACGCTCGTGATGCGCGTAGCACCGAGACGGGGAGGGGTATGGGGAGGGGGATGTGCCCTTCCCCATCAGAAACTTTTTGAATTTCCACATTGCAATGGCAGCATTTTAAGGTGTCATCTAAGCAAAATAGCTGTACTGTTTCAGTGACCCATTAGAAAATTTTTTGAATTTCAACATTGCAATGCAAGCATTTTAAGGTGTCATCTTAACAAAATAGCTGTACTTTTTCAGTGACCCATTAGAAAATTTTTGGATTTCCACATTGCAATGGCAGCATTTTAAGGGGTCATCTTAACAAAATAGCTGTACTGTTTCAGTGATACATTAGAAAATTTTTGAATTTCCACATTGCAATGCAAGCATTTTAAGGGGTCTTCTTAACAAAATAGCTGTACTGTTTCAGTGACCCATTATAAACTTTTTGAACTTTCACATTGCAATGGCAGCATTTTAAGGTGTCATCTTAACAAAATAGCTGTACTGTTTCAGTGACCCATTAGAAAATTTTTGAATTTCAACATTGCAATGGCAACATTTTAAGGTGTCATCTTAACAAAATAGCTGTACTTTTTCAGTGACCCATTAGAAAATTTTTGGATTTCCACATTGCAATGGCAGCATTTTAAGGGGTCATCTTAACAAAATAGCTGTACTGTTTCAGTGACCCATTAGAAAATTTTTGAATTTCCACATTGCAATGCAAGCATTTTAAGGGGTCTTCTTAACAAGATAGCTGTACTGTTTCAGTGACCCATTATAAACTTTTTGAATTTTCACATTGCAATGGCAGCATTTTAAGGTGTCATCTTAACAAAATAGCTGTACTGTTTCGGTGACCCATTAGAAAATTTTTGGATTTCCACAATGCAATGGCAGCATTTTAAGGGGTCATCTTAACAAAATAGCTGTACTGTTTCAGTGACCCATTATAAAATTTTTGAATTTCCACATTGCAATGCAAGCATTTTAAGGTGTCGTCTTAACAAAATAGCTGTACTGTTTCAGTGGCCCATTAGAAAAGTTTTGGATTTCCACATTACAATGGCAGCATTTTAAGGGGTCATCTTAACAAAATAGCTGTACTTTTTCAGTGACCCATCAGAAAATTTTTGGATTTCCACATTGCAATGGCAGCATTTTAAGGGGTCATCTTAACAAAATAGCTGTACTGTTTCAGTGACCCATTAGAAAATTTTTGGATTTCCATATTGCAATGGCAGCATTTTAAGGGGTCATCTTAACAAGATAGCTGTACTGTTTCAGTGACCCATTAGAAACTTTTTGAATTTCCACATTGCAATGGCAACATTTCAAGGTGTCGTCTTAACAAAATAGCTGTACTTTTTCAGTAACCCATTAGAAAATTTTTGGATTTCCACATTGCAATGGCTGCATTTTAAGTGTCATCTTAACATGATATTATCATATATTATAGTAGAAAATAATGTCATTATAATCATATAATAATAAATAATATCACGATATATTATAACACTTCATGTAAAACAATGATGAAACAGTAACTAAAAACCAATATCATTTCGTCAATTTTTTCTGGGGGGGGAAATGTCAATCCTGGGGGGGGAACTTTCCCCCCCCAGAGACGTCTAGATTAAACACTGGCCCATGCGTGTAATTCACTAGAATCAACCGATGTAGGAGTAGGCTAAGCCTAATTACTGGCTCTGATTGCCTTCTTTTGAGATTCTGAATTGAAATAGGCCTAGTGTGCAACTGTATAAGCTTGCCATTTTTCCCTTTACAAACTTATTAGCTTTTTGTTTTTGTTTCTGTGCTCCATATTTGCGTTTATAAAATATTCCTTCGTTGCGAGAGAAATTTATCATTTAGATTTGTTAAATTGCGATTGAAATATGACAACGCATAATTTAGCAAAAGAACGTTCTGAGAAGGAAGTGAGCGTGTTCTTTGGTAGAAACACTGATAACTAACATGGTGGACAGTTGTTTTAAACTTAAACAGTTGTAGTAGTGTAACAGTGAGTAATAGCCTATTAGGCTCTTCTTAAAACAATATAAATCACAATTAGGCTAAGTAATAGGCCTATAATTGAATAAAGGTTGGGCCCGCCGGCCATTATCAACATATAAAACATATTATAATCACTGCAGCCCGGGCCCCCTCCGGGCCCCTAAAAGTCGCCGGGCCCCTGGGCATCTGCCCCTCCTGCCCCCCTCTCGGCGGGCCTGCTAGTGTGCAACTGTATAAGCTTGCCATTTTTCCCTTTACAAACTTATTAGCTTTTTGTTTTTGTTTCTGTGCTCCATATTTGCGTTTATAAAATATTCCTTCGTTGCGAGAGAAATTTATCATTTAGATTTGTTAAATTGCGATTGAAATATGACAACGCATAATTTAGCAAAAGAACGTTCTGAGAAGGAAGTGAGCGTGTTCTTTGGTAGAAACACTGATAACTAACATGGTGGACAGTTGTTTTAAACTTAAACAGTTGTAGTAGTGTAACAGTGAGTAATAGCCTATTAGGCTCTTCTTAAAACAATATAAATCACAATTAGGCTAAGTAATAGGCTATAATTGAATAAAGGTTGGGCCCGCCGGCCATTATCAACATATAAAACATATTATAATCACTGCAGCCCGGGCCCCCTCCGGGCCCCTAAAAGTCGCCGGGCCCCTGGGCATCTGCCCCCCCTGCCCCCCCCTTTCGGCGGGCCTGGCCATACTAGACTAGACACTTATGAATAGCTATTATTCCGACGGTTTAAATCCAGCCAGTTAATCACTGTTAATGCTGGTAAAAAAATGAACAATGTATTATGTATATTATGTGCATTTGAGATTATCTTGGCCTTCCGATAAGCGGGTTCGATATCTCAGTGACCTTCGCGTGCGCAGTGGTCAAGGTCAATTCTAGCATGGATGATGGACAGACCTATACCAAAAGTTCGGAAACTTAAAGACTCGCGCATTGCGAATTTGCAAATTGCAATTAAATTATAATTTTATGATCCATCATTTATGATAGAATTGACCTTGACCACTGCGCACACGAATGGTCAGAAAGATGTCGAACCCGCTTATAAAACGGTGAATTAATTGTGGAACCCCATTCCGCAGTCTCCTAGCTTCCACCGAAAATTATTGCAAGATGTTTTAGCTTCATGGTTAGTTCGGTTTACTCTGGAAGAGAGTTGGGTTTGATTTGCAATATTAACAACTGTTAATTTAACAAGTTAACAAGTAGGCATATATGGCCGTTAAAAAAACACTGCATGCCTTTCGCTGCCTCTCCTATGATATTCGTCATCATCGTCATCGTCATCTTCTTCCTCTCTCTCCTCATCTTTTTCATTGCTCCTCTTCTTCATGCCGTGGTTGTTGTCCTTCTGCCTCTCCGCCTCCCTCGATCTTTGCATCAAAATCAAAGTCATCTCGTTCTTTTTCTCATCATCGTCGTCGTCGTCGTCTGTCATCGTCATTATTATCATCACCACCCTATAGTATTAGTTATAGGCCAAATTTTTTATAAAAGAAAAGAGGAAGCTTTAAGGAAATAAACTTTAATTAAATCATTACAAAAACGATAACAACACAACACAATTCACATTCATTTTCTCGACGCACTCATTACAAAAGGGACAAGATTTTCCAAAGGCAGAGGTATTACACCTAGTCGTAACATAAGCTACACAATTAAGTTACCAACGTGTTCTAACATAATTATTAGGACAGACATTTTGTAAACAGCTGTTCAGCTATAAACACGGACTAGTGAAAATAGACTTCAGACACCGGAAAACTGAGGAAACAACGACTTTGAAGTCCTGATCGAGTCTCGACAGACTATAAATTAATGCTATAGGCCTATTTCCTAGTTGAAAAGCAATTTTAAAGCTGCCAAAATCAACTAACCAACAAAATTGCATCAAAAGACAAAAGCAAAGTAGGCAGCAGATTCTTATCTAAATTCAAGCTCAGACTATATGTTTTGTGACTTAGGCCTATGTAGTATGATCACACAATTCGATTGAATACCCCATTATTTAGTTTCCACTATTAATTTTTCAAACGTTCTTATGCTCAAAGTTAATTCACCTTAAGTAAAGAAAATTAAATTTAAAATAATAACAGAACTATATAACCCAAGCTAATTACTGTCTGGATTAACTCTATTATGTTTGTTAATATGTCTGTAGGCCTACACCAAAATGCGATCATCATTTGGTCAATTGGAGAATATTCTTATCTAATCTTATCTTATTATAATTATAAGTTGTATAGCTGATAATATATATTATAACTGAAGATTACAGCAAATAGCAGTATTTCTTAGTATACTCGGTTACAATGAAGCTTATTCGAAAGCATTTAACCTATAATAAATTGTATCATGATAAAAGCATTATTAATAAACATCAAATCAGCTCATAAACCAAAAAACGACTGAACAATTTGCAATCAAAACTAACAGTCTGAAAGCAAACATCTCTTTCGTGACAGCCAAAACTGCAAAATTAATGTCAAATATTAAACAACAAAAAAACAACGATTTAATTAAGATGTTGAGAACAAGATAAAACACTTGAAACCCTTTGGCTCTTTCCTAATCCAGCCATTCAGGATAAACCAACAGGTAACAAGGTCAAACGCTTGCCACAATTTCTAGTGATAACACGATGTATCACCGATTCATCATTCATACCAATTCATTTCGTGCAAGAATATAATATTGTCAGTTCATTGAACTTGCTCATTTTTATAACAATAATAATTATTATTCTATTCTCTTCCGGAATATGCGTAGAGCGAGTCGATCGTGCTGGCGTACATTTTGGATACTAGGGATCGTTTGAGTTTCATTGTAGGACCTGCAAAACAAACACATCAGACAAAGTCAACCGAATGAAACCGTGTTATTTTTACTCACTGTTGGCCATTTAGAATCGCGAAATTATGGGTTCAGTTTTCTGCGCAAGTTAGCCTATTGATCACTCCAATTAGCCTACTCACTGAACAATACTATACTATCCGGTGACATCCAAAAATGCTCCCAGTCTACCACAATTTGAAGGATATATCCGGGACCACACCCTAGACACAAAATAAATGATTCCCGGTCGGGCTCCTGACAGTCCATCTACTAACTTACCGTATACCAGCACTCAGTCAAGAGCTGAATTATGATAAACAAATTATTTTCAAGGGCAACTCCCTCTGTTGTCATAAGCCCTCATCAAATCTGGAGCCATCCATGCAGCTACTCACTTGTCCAATTGGCCCCTACTAGCGAGACCTGTCCCTTTAGGTGTGCTCTTTGTTCTCACGTAAACGCTTTTTAAATGCGGTATTTAATCATATTTTGTTAAATTTATTCAATTGCTGTTCTGTTTACTGGTAAAATCTTTACTGGGTTCAAGAAACTAAATGTATTCAATTGAAATAATATGATGAGACAGTTTAAAAGAGATGACCGTTATCCATTGACTTATCTTAGAGAAATGGTTTTAAAGTGATCCACCTATCAAACATAGACAGTTCATTCGCATTTAAGGCGCTTGCACCAACGTTCGCAGAGCATTACAGCTGCACGAAGAATTGAAGCAAGTTCAACTCACATCATTTGTAGTTCCTCAAAGACAGAACGTGAACTAAGGACACGATGGAGACTTTGTCTTATAATCAACAAAATAATGCAATCCTTCACCTGCCAAGTATAGACTCCCTTAGAGACCACATACAGGTTCTTGTACACCGTACACACATGCCTCTTTCATCCAACAGCACAATTTGATTTCGATAGCCTACACGTCTTGGCTCTTGGAGTTTTTCTTCATTGCCCGATTAGGCACCAAATGGCAGGTAATGAGTAGTGAGTAGGCCTACCTATCCTTATTACGTATCATTATGGCACAATCCAAACAGTATAACTATAACGAATGAAAACTCGCTCACCAAGCTCCCCTCCTGGGATGGAGAAATCGCGTTGAAGAATCGTGTACTTCTGTACAAACTGTGCTCGTGAGATCGCCTTCGTATTTGCTCGGTCAATTCCTTCTTGAATTGCCTTCATCACTGGCTTATGTTGCTTCTTTAAAATCTCTGTAACAGTCGTGGCATCGCAATCCAAACTTCGATACCAATCCAGGACAAATGGTGACAACTTGTCCGTCGGTTCAGCTGTTTCAGGGTCCAATTCAACCTGAAAAGCCAAAGACATGAGACATCTAGGGAGGCAAGCTTCGTGATTACCGTGAACTGTTCAAATGGGTAAAGTAGGTCTTTTGCAAAGTTCCACTTGGACAAAGATAAGTTACAGCTACGTCGTATATACTAGGTCTATTCTTCATATTTTTACAACTATAGGCTACATCGAAAATTGATAGGCTTAATAGGAAAGCTCGTTGAAAGATAGTATCGACAAGTTATAATACTTAACCATGCACAATATCTTCATGGGCTACATAATATTATCACAGCTTGGGCCAATATTGCAGCCGCTACTGACTACATATTCACAGTATAGATTAGACCTACATGATAGAACAGCAGCAGATGTAAGAAACCTTATCGAACTAGAGTTGGTTGTTGTTTTAGGTCTTGATATTTAAAAGTAGAAGTCTGGCACAGATCCTAACCGGGCTATCCAGCTGTTTCAAGTCAGTCTTAGCTCCTACATGTACCATTCCTCAACTTCATGAGCAGTAACTCATTTTTTTTATCAAATTATAAAGTAGGCCTATACATGATACATCTTCAAGGTCCACGCTAATCAGCAGTGAACAACTTCTTGCGAGGCACCCGAAACCGTCATATTTGACAGTTTAAGTCTAGTTAAATACATACACTAACTCTGTAAAGTGTATGGCAAGCAATTGACCACTTCCATCAATTCATTGATTGCTAATGATTATAATCCATAACCCAAAAGCCAGTTAATACAAAAGCAAGAATCGGACAGACCTTCAATGTTAATAGCACCGAGAGGAACTTTCGTTGGTCACCAACCAGCATACAGTTGCTGACACAAGGAAGTTGTTCCTTTATTGCATCTTCAATAGGAACTGGAGCGACATTTTCTGCACCAGCCGTTATCAGCAATTCTGCACTCAAAATAAACAATCATCACATTATCAAAAGAACAGAATCATTATTAAACATATAATCTGTGCAACAGTTCTGCTGAATCTTAGACAATGCATTAACAACAATAGCCTGTAATTGTGTAATGCATGCCTCAGACAATGATGCATGGTTAATGGTTATGCAAAGCTGAATCAGTTAAGTGCACTGATGAATCAGGTTAGAGGACATAACATATGTAACTTAACATGTGGCGCCCTTCAGACCTCTATGCCCAATTGACTGGTAAGTAATATGAGTTTACCTCAGTAAATAAGAGTTGGTATTTTTTTTAAATTCTGGTTTTAATTTGAAACAATAATCATACGAGATATGATGATCAAACCTTTGATTCTTCCGGTGATAAAATAGAATCCGTCGTCATCTTTCTTCCCAACATCTCCAGAATGCATCCATCCTTCATCGTCAAAGATCTCAGTTGTCAATTCATTTTCGTTTAGGTAACCCATGAAAATGTTGCGACCCTTTGCGCACATCTACAATTAAAATTTCAAACTCTATTTGTTCATAGCGTGCATGTGTGGGCGTGTGTGAAACTGTGGATAATAATAATTGTAATAAATGCACTTTGTATAGAATCGTGGGAAGAATGCATACCTGAATACGTGTGTATCGATTTTAATATCAATGTACATGCAATGTCATGCATGTATAGTCAGATAATTATATTATACCGGACTCTATTGTTTAAGGCCCGGATTCTATGACAGGAAGTTACTCCAGGCAAAATAAGACCACGAGAAAAATTTTCATTAGAATATTGCATAGATACTGACACTGACTTAATTACAAATGGACTTTTGTTTTATTACCTACCTTAGATTTTTCGTATATTCATCCTAGATGTTTGTCCACTGAATATAATTATGTGTGTACCAGTATTGATGCGTAGGACAATTTACGTAACTTTTCAGAATTTTACACCAGCACATTATTTGTTTCTGTTTTCATTTTGACACTAGCGATCACATCAACTGTCAGTTAAAATTCTTAGGAGAATTTAGTTGATGTTGATAACCGCAACTATGAAACAACAAAGTCTTTATTTGAAATCGAGTGCGATATGAACAGTTCTAGAATGCAGCTCACCTCGCCATTCCCCTCTTGATCTTGGTTATCAAGTTTTATGGAGCAGCCGTTCATTTCCATTCCAACGCTAGTCGGCCTGTATTTCCATGGCGTCGACACTGTATGTGGTCCTAACGTAAGTAAAGGCAAGACAATTTATCTAGACTGCTGTGAATTGCCATGTTCAATCAGTATTTAAGGTGCCTCATTAAAATCTACAACTAATTGTTCATAGGAGAAGAACAGCTTCAAACGTTGGAGTAACTAGTACTCCGATAAGCTACAGTTAGAATAAGAATAGAGTCTAAAGGACTGAGATATTATGGTTCTTAGGTCTACAGTTATAGGCAACCACATAATGCTAAAACAGCTATTTAAGTCAATTCGTGTATTAGAAAAGAGAGGCCTACGAGTAATAAAATAGAATGGACTATTATTTAATTTATTAATCGACAAATTGTAAATCGCATATTAGCTTAAACAGAAGTTTAGCAACAATTAATTTATACTTATTCTTGCAAGACAAGTTGTAAGCATATCAGACAATATCAGAATAGGCATGCAGACACTTTATACCGGTAGTTCATCAATGGCTACACGAAAATGTCTGCTAAAAACTTGTCCAGTTGTTCAGTAGGCCTACTGATAAGCATTAATTTGATAATAAAAAGTCTGTCCCATGAAAGAGATCCGACATTATCAAATTAATACTTAACCTGAAAGCAAAGTATTAAACATTTATTATCAAATTAATGCTTATCTTGGAAGCAGAGCATTAAACATTTATTATCAAATTAATACTTAACCTGAAAGCAAAGTATTAAACATTTATTATCAAATTAATGCTTATCTTGGAAGCAAAGCATTAAACATAAATTTTATTCACTTGTCCATTCGCAGCATTTTTACAGCGCTATTTTAACTAGAATATGTAGGCTATCGATACCAATTATTCCTTCGGTTTGTAAACCCAGGACATTCTGCTGCAGCCCGTTGTGCATGCACACTGCACAGCACCAAAAATGAGTCATCTGCCAGAGGCTGAAGAACAATATGTGTAGTATAGGGTATATCATGATCTTACCAGTCGTTTCGCTCATGCCATAGATCTCCAGCAGAGGAATGTTGAGACTCATGAAGAAGTCGAGCGTGTCCTTCCTTATCGGAGCAGCGGCTGTTACACACAGTTTGCATCGATCCAAACCAAGCGCCTGACGCACTTTTGTGAAGACCAACTTATTCGCCAGTGACCAACCGTGCGGCTTCGACCCTCTGGCAACACGCGATGACACAACCATTGTCAGAGAATGTATATAAAAACTGCTCTATTGTCTTGTTAAGTAGATTATGCATCTCTTACACACTAAGTTTTATTACCGAAAATAAAGAATATATTAATCATTCTGTGTTCGTACTGTAGGCCTGTATTTGGCTCATCTATTTCTAAAATGGTTCATCTGCCTTCCTTGTGTATTCAACGATGAACCACTTTAGAACTAGATGAGCCATTTCTGAGTAGGAATAACATAAGTAGCCTATTAAGTCGACTACGCATAATTAATAAATTCTTAGATCATTTTATCTAAATAGACTTAGAACAGTGTCAAGTGAAATTTAGATCATCATGGATCCAAGATCTAGCGATAAAAAACTTCTACAATGTGGCTATCATTAATTACCAGACACTGCTTGATTTCTCCTTCAAGAGATAAAAAACACATGAACAAAATGTTCAGGACATTGCCTCCTCACCCGCTGCAGATGGCCATGTTGCCCTGGAAGCCAATGCCCTTCGCCCACTTGGCGACCCGCCGCTTAAAGAAGCTCTGGGACTTGCCGACCGACTGCATCTTCTCCTGTATCTTCTCCCACACTCTCGGTACGCCAAGGAACAGCGTCGGACGAACCTCTTTCAACGTATCTCCCAGTGAACCCTATATATAATAATATTGTATTTTTTACTCAAGAAAATGTAATTTGACATATTAGAGCAAATTATTACATGAGGAAGGAACCGAAAAGTCGACTAAACTACAGTAGGCCTATCTAGTTCTGTAAAATTATAGGATAGGAAGTTTTACTGGTTCCTGTGGAGAGCACTGAGAACAGTTGGAAAGAGTAGGCTTACTCTGTAGATCAAAGTAAATTCCATTGGAAATCCATACCGAAGCAGAAGCGGCCTAATCACTCCACCTTACAAAACTCTCTGGAGTTATGCATTATTCTAACATGAATTTCTGTGGTAATGCAACGTAGCCTAGCAACCAACTAAAAGCATCTTTTATGAACTTCTTACCCGGAGTGCATCTGGCTGTGCAAAAAAGATTGTCCCTTCACAGAGAATTGGGACGACGATGTCGACGACTTGTGCAGCGACGTGACTCAGAGGTAGGTAGCTGATGATCTCTTCATGTTGCTGCTTCAGTTTCATCTGCATGCAAGCCATTCTGCCCGTCCATATCAACTGCAGCCGAACAAAACAATAGGACGTCGTTAACTGTTGGCCTATGCGCAATTGGGAACCAAGAGAGAAAGAGTGAAACAGTTACTGGGACACAGCCAGAGAAAATTTTCGGAAGGGGTTATCCACTTGGGAAATTTACAAAGAACGTGGTCGCAAAATACACAGAATAATTGTCTTTAAAACATTCAATATTAAATTCAAGACTTTTATCGAAGTCAAAGCATCACAGCATCAGCAAACTCAAGCAGGACGTATCAATTTTGCAAATTAGATACAGGCTTCATACAGCCACATTATCTACCCTAAAGCATGCTTCTTTGGTGCCAATTAAAGGGTCATCCCAAAAGAAGCAACAATGCCCCGCTGCAGGAAGCCCATTTCCCTTAATTCCAAGTTGGTAGGAAAGATGAACAAGCAGTCCCCAAAATACCTTCAAAGGTATTGTTGCATCCATTATAATTCATTCATTCCAACCCAACTAGATACCGTTCAAGTTGTGTTTTAATTACTCCTAAGTTATTCCGAAATTATTTATTTCGCATGATTTGAACTCACAAACCCCCACATAATTTATTGTAATACTTGTAAGTCAAGGCATAGATCATTTCGCACACATTTTGCGCAGTAAGCTTACATTTCATCTAGACACTGTCTTATGTAATCAATCCTGGCCAACCTAGATTGTTGTTTGCCAATGCGGCAATGACTATGGACAGGTTATAATAGGATTTTGCAAGCTCTGCAGGCCATGCAAAAGTCATAACTTTCCATTTAATTTGGGTAAAAGACAGCACTGTTTTAATTCCAGAGATAGTCACAACCAAACGCAGCACATTTCAAAAATCTATTTAAGACGCTAAAATAAGGATAGTCTACAGAGTACAGAGAGAGACTTCTTGCCTATCACATCATGCATGCAGTTGTGATCAAATTATTGAGTTGTATAGCAGTATGGTATAAGAAGTTGCAAAGGCAATAACAAACATTTGAAGAACCTTGATTCCAATAAAGCTGTATAGACCTAGCCTATGCATTGCAGCTGCGAAATGTATAGCCTACTTCAACAGAACTCACTCAAGCACTCAGCGAGATTAGACAAAACAACTCTAGAAAATGGACTAGCTGAACAATCTTGCTGAGAAACTGATATTAGGCCTATATATGTTAATAAAAATTCGACTCACGTTATCATGAGACAGCATCACTCCCTTAGGATTACCCGTTGTACCAGACTGTTAACACAAACACGCAACATTAGCAACACGAGAAAAATTGTATCAAGTAACACATGCCACTTATCCAGGTACTGCAAAAAACGGAACCACATGCAGATGATATTTTTAATGGCGCACATGTAAACTTATACACTATTGGCATAAACTAGCCTTCTGCTTACTGTATACACCCGTCGTGTATCGTGGAAATCTTTTGGATATGATTCCGAGTCATGGTTTAAAAAAAACCTGTCGCAAAAATTGCTGAACTTTAAAAAAAAATTGAATCCCTGATGTGATAATATTATCTTAGGCCTCCTCGTGTTTTATACTAGTTCTGTGCAATGGATTATGATAGGAAGTGAGCATTAAGCTCAGTTGGTGCCTCGTGCAGCCTAATAGCCTACGCGTCTTTCAGGTAATATTATTTTATAGCATAAAAACTGAGCTGTTTTCCTTGCGGCTTCTAGGGTTCCATCACAAACTAAACCGATATTTTGACAATCACCAATCACCTTTACTCGTGTGCAACCATAAAGATTTGCCTTGCTCATAATTTCAACAGGCTAGAACGTTTTATATGTAAAATATTATTTATAGCCTAAGTCTTGATTGATTGTAGAATAAAAACGGAAATTAAGACTGAATGAGATGACCCACTGTGTAGATCAGAGTGCAGCATAAGTTTGGTGCCAGCTGATCGCTACGTTCTTGAAGAGTTTCATCCGTACAATATTTTCCTTTTTCCAGCAATTCGTCCCACTTTAACGGAACAAAGACATACAAAACATTCACAATCAAGACACATCTGCGTCATTAAACCATCGATATTTATTAATAGACCATTATTCAAAATCAATTCATTCACCCACATAACCAGGCTGCGGTGTGTCAACCTGGACGTTTGTCACGAATTAAACGAATATCTATATATTATTGATATCGATGCATTAAACGCATCTGCGTTATTAAAACGCGCCTACGTCATTAAAACTTAAACAGCACAGCGACAGGACCTTAAATGCATCAGTTGTGTCAGTTACTGACAGTTTTGCATCCTCAAAAATTCTAAATGTCTCGATCATGACATGATATATCATGTATATCGATGTAGTTAATCTAACGACTTCGATAAAATCATTGATCCATTGCAATGTCATGATATCGACCGGTAGAAAATTTGTGGACCTAAGAAGTAAAACCGTCATAAAAATCATAATTTATTTGCAGAAGCCTCAAAGAACATGGATACTTTGGATCGTATCGTAATCTCCTAATCTCCTTATTTCTAAAGCGCCACTGGAAAGACAAGCGCGGGGCACCGGCTTATTCACGAGCGCTGCGTTGAGTTAGGAGGATAGCCCCACTAGAACGAAAACTAATGTTGGAAAAACTTGTAACAGACAAGTCTTAAGATTAGAAGATAAACCTCCAACAACCAATTCATTCACCCACATGATAGGCTACTCACATAAAAGAGAGAAAAAGCATGAGTCTTACCGAATATACGTCTGGGTATTTGGTCTTTGGTTGACCATTATACTGAATGATTGCCCTGACCAACGGCAGTTGATCGCGGACTTTGAGTATTTTCTGCAGCTGGACATCGTTCTCTACGACGATTATGTTACACTTGGCATCGTTGGCGACGTACTGACATGCCTCTGCTGTATTCGTTGTGTATATACCACACGAGAAGCCACTGTAAACGAATAGAAGAGAAGTAGAATAAATTAAATTTAAATTTCATCTACCTCACCATTCACCGACTGCTATGCATAGATGTGATTATAATGTATGTGTGGATTGAATTTTCTACTGTCTTCTACTTTCTACTTTCTCTGTTGGCTCATGGTTCAGGTCCTTGTTTCTCCGCTTGCCGTGTGCCTCGTCAGGTTTGGGTCATTGGTTCAGGTTGCCTATCCTTTACGCATGCATGATGTGGTGTTGTATGGACCAGAAGCATCGAAAAGTGGTCTTGCATATATATGATGGAAGAAGAAAGATAGCCTTCCTTCCTGCAGGTATTTTTAAGGGGCAGAAGGAACTATCAAGAATGGAAGGATAATGAGAGGAAATCTCAGACTGGACTGGTTGGTATTAGATGGTCAGCCTATAGGTAACTAACTGAAGGAGAAAGTCCAGCAACTAGAAGAGTGGTGCAACTGCATGTGCAACTGGACGTTTGAACTTGTGCAAGGATAGATGACCTGTAGAGAGATACGCCACATCATCAAGCTTATTCTGGACTCTACAACAGCATGAATATTGGCCGGTCTTGTTCAAGGTATTGCTAAAACAATTCGATTTGGGTTGAATAATACTTGGAAGCCAGTAAGAAATGCAGCAATTTTTCATACCCGGCAAAAATAGCTGCTAAATCAGAGATGAACCATTCGGGTGAATTGAATCCAAGAATGCCAACGGAATTAAATCTCTCAAGTCCAAGCTGCAAAACAAAAGGAAATACACCGAATTAATAGAAAACCTGACTGTCACAAAAATTCTGTCAGGTGAATTAATTACTTAAAACAAGCATTTTAAACTAAACGGACATGTTAGCACGTACAATGTAAACAGCCTTAAAAGCTAAATGGCTGCTACACAATAGAACTAGGCCTATTCTGGCCACCATCATTGGCTGAAAGGACACAATCTGAAGTGGGATTCATGGTTTATAACTGACCTAGATGGTTACAAGGCTGTTTAAGTGTTTATTGCTTAAAGTTGTTTTAATACGAAGTGCCTTCTATCAATTTTACCAGTCGTAACGTAGCCTACTGCTCAGAAGAATTTCAAAGAAGCTGCAAGCATCCATTTCTAGCCTATAGCTCTAAGCTTGCATCCAATCAGAGAACAAACATTCCCATTGAAGCGATAGAACATGACGCTTGACACAAAAACAACAGAACGACTGTTTTATAAAAGCATGAGAGTTTCGTAATTTATTTAGCTAGATTCCCTTTGGGTTCCATGACAAAATGCCGCAAGACAAAATGTCACCGAAAAAATGTTGCAATCGTAAATGAGCAAATACTAGTTTATTTTAATAATCGACAATTTAAAATAACAATCGAATAAACTGGTTAATAGTAGTGTCAATGGACACATATTCCAACTCAAAATGTCAATACAAAGTTACAAAGTGTACAAACAAACTCCCAGTACATGATGTTACTACATTATATTATAGCTACAGTGATAGGCCTACTAATATTAAATTTGTTAATGTCTCCGAAAAAATCTCCATAAATAATGCTAATACAACATTCAAACAGTTCATAGACTACAACATTGACCATGAATGACGGTGTGGCTATGAGTTTCTATTTCTTCGATTACGTCATCGTGAGGTGTGTGAATACGAGCTCGACACGATCTCTTCTCATATCGCTACAGTTCTTTACCAGTTGCCCCATCACGCTCTCCCTTTGTGATGAAAAATACGCAAACTACCAGCTTTCGTTTTCCTTTTTGCGACGTCACGTCCTCTTTTATCCTGATCCGCTACCCTGATCTAGGGGAGGGTGCGGCAAAACGCCCATGTGAGGTAAGATGCCCATAGGCATTATTTCAGTCAACTGAAATGCCGAATCCAAATTTTAGTTAGAACCGTTTAGTTTTATGTATTTCCGGTTGAAAGACATCCTACTTTCGTTTTCCCTGTGACCAGGTCACTCGTTATCAAGAAAAATCGATTTTTGCGAAAGCTGATGTAAGGGTTCCCATTTTTCATTAATTGGTTAAAATTACATAGTTTCGCTTTTTCCGAAAGATCCATGCTTTGTTGGATTCATACTTATTTAGATATGCTACATTGAACTTAAACCTGCCATTGAAGTAGTCGTTTTAGGCGAGGAGTATGGAATGTAACTACTACTGCTTGGGGGTAAGATGCTCACGGGGCTGGGCGTCTTACCCCACGTGACTGGGCGTCTTACCTCACATGACGGGACATACATACCTACATACTACAGAAATACATATATACATACATACATACATGCATACATACATACATACATACATACATACCTACATACTACAGAAATACATATATATATATACATACATACATATATACATACATACATACATACATACATACATACATATATGCATGCATGCATGCATACATACATGCGTACATACATACATGCGTACATACATACATGCATGCATACATACATGCGTACATGTGTACATACATACACGCATGCATACAAACCTGCATACATACATACATACATGCATGCATGCATGCATACATGCATGCATACATACATACATACATACACACATGCATACATACATGCATGCATACATACATACATACATACATTCATGCATACATACATACATACATACATACATGCATGCATGCATACATACATACGTACATGCACGTACGCTAGTCAATTATCTAGTATACATTATCATTGGGGTAAAATGCCCAGGCTATGGGCATTTTCCCCCCTAGGTGGGGCAAAACGCCCTTTTTGGACCAACAACTTTCAGACAATTTTGTGCCGAAATTTGAATTCATTTAATTTTTTTATTTAGTGATATTGTAGCTTAAGTGCAGATGTTTATGTTGATAAAAAAATAACATTAGATATTAATGTGTTTTGCTCTCTACACCCAGTTTTTCCTTAAGGGGGGCGTTTTGCCCCACCCTCCCCTACCTCCTCGTATAGGTATACTTCAAACTTCGAATAAATCGAAGACATTAAAATTCTACGTGCTACGCACTTAGTCTACGACTTTTTTCCACGACATAATGTCCACGACATTTTGTCAGCGACATCTGTTCTTGCGACATATTGCCACTGCGACATTTTGTCGGCGACATATTGTCTTGCGACATTTTGTCAGGTCACCCCCCCCCCTCCCTCAGAAGTACAGGCATACAAAAACATCAAACTCACAGCAATGAAGCCTTTAGCTGCAAGGCGAGTGAGATCAAAGTATTCCCGGTATGTGAACTTCGTCCACTTGCCATCTCTCTTCACAGCTAGATTTAAGTGAAGATAATAACAGAACGTTTTCAGACTAAGCAATAAGCAATAACCATAATCTTAAGCGGACACGAACAACAAGTAGGACAGGTCCTTGAGCTAATTTCGAGAAGCAACCAGTAGCAGGGATGGATGAATTAGCCTACTTTTAAAATGTTATTGAATTAAAAATACTTTGGGACATGAAATATAATTTATAATTTCAGTTAACAAAATATATGGGAATAGCAATAATTATTGATTGCAGGTAATTAATTACAGATCACATAATATAAAGTAATTTCATTTACGTAATTTTATTTACGTTATTTGAATTAGGTCTAATACCCATCCTTACCCATAGACACCAACAATCGAACATCTACTGACTTTATTCCTTATCCTTTAAGTTAGTAGGCGAGTGCAGCTGCAATGGGCATGCAGTCATAATACTTTCCACCCTGTCTTCTTACAGACCGTGTACGTTTGAATGAAGATTGAAGAATTGCTATATAGGGGCAGCGGTGGAAAAGAATCCTGTCCTGACTCCGGCTGACTGCATGGAATTTAAACTTCTGAGCTATGCCAGCGTTGAAAGGCCTGTATGCTCACAACCTCACGAAAGAGACTGCCATACATCTTAGCAGAAGAAGCTGAATAAATAGAGTTGAATTCTTTCTAGCAACCAAAATAATAGCCTGCATAACCTGCGTCCAAACACGAACCATTGAACATGTGTTCTGACAACTGCAGTGAATTGAAATTCATGACAAATTTTACTCCGATGAATAAGGCAATATATTAATATTCATTCAAAATTGGGAATAACAGATAAATAAGGCAATATATTAATATTCATTCAAAATTGGGAATAACAGATAAATAAGGCAATATATTAATATTCATTCAAAATTGGGAATAACAGATAAATAAGGCAATATAATAATATTCATTCAAAATTAGGAATAACAGATAAATAAGGCAATATATTAATATTCATTCAAAATTGGGAATAACAGATAAATAAGGCAATATAATAATATTCATTCAAAATTAGGAATAACAGAATTGATGACTAATTTTGGCGTGCACATAATTATTCATACAGATAAGAACGCTTATCATCGACAATTAATTTTGTCAGAAGATAAGATGCTGAGAGGAAGTCTTGCCACCCACTCTCGTACGCCAAGGGTAATAGAATGAAGTCTCGAATGTGTCATACCATTGGTTGCTTTGAGCTCGTCATAATTTACATATACATGTAGTTGCTACTGAGTTAGACAATAATGACTATTGCTAGACAATAGTAACTATTGTTAGAAAAATGGTAACTACTGTTAGGCAATAGTACCAATTGTTAGACAATAGTAACTATTGTTAGACAATAGTAACTATTGTTAGACAACAGCAATTATTGCTGGACAATAGTAGCTATTGCTAGACAATAGTAACTATTGTTAGACAATAGTAACTATTGTTCGACAATAGTAACTATTGTTAGACAATAGTAACTATTGCCAGATAATAGTAACTATTGTTGGACAATAGTAGCTATTGTTAGACAATAGTAACTATTGTCTGCTTTAGTTTCATGTGGATCACATTCTCAAAGTGTCTGACCCATAGCTGTGTGATTTGGTGCCTTCTCCACTGTATGTATAAATGCTGTCATCACGGTAATTGGCTTTTCAGACTGTGGTCCAATGGCTTCCACGCGTAACTTCACCGCCGTCTCGCGACCCGTCGTCCAGAAGCTATCGGCTGGTAGCAACTCATCTGGATCTAAAAGCATTTTTGTATTTCTATGCAAATTTAGCACTTCAGCAATTTCCTCAATGGCTGGAAAATTAATGTAGCTTTCGAATAATTATTATTCCAATTCCTGTAACCTACTCGTGCGTCGCAGAATTCTGTATTTCATAATAAGCTTAATACTCAAATAAAAAGAAATTGGGGGTAAATTTTCCATTTTGGCATCTTGCTGCATAAATTGCTTGGGTGCTTGCTACAGGGTAATTGATCCAAGTAAGCGATCTGTAATTAATTTGAACTTAGGCTTCTTAGCTCGTCAGGTTTTGCCAGCGAAGTGAATTCGGTGTCTGCCCCTTT
Source organism: Lumbricus terrestris (assembly GCA_949752735.1). Taxonomy (NCBI): domain Eukaryota; kingdom Metazoa; phylum Annelida; class Clitellata; order Crassiclitellata; family Lumbricidae; genus Lumbricus; species Lumbricus terrestris. The sequence goes on from OX457037.1 coordinate 73,493,506, forward strand.
ATTTCCCAGACACAGTATGTTCCCAACCAGTGGCGTCTAACCCCTTCTGGGGAACTTATCATCGGAAATCAGCAATCCCAAGTTTATGTCCAGAACTACTGTACCCCCCCCCACCTTGAGACCGTACCCAAACCCACCATTGGTAGACGCCACTCTTCACAATGCAATATATCTATTAGCATATCTGGAATAATAAATCAGTGAATGAAGAAGAATTCAAACTGCCATAGTCATAGCATCATAATAAATAATTCTATGAAGACACAAAACGTTTGCTTGTCTCGGTCATCAAGACTTAATTTAGATAACTCTTAAGTCTTACTTAAGTCTCACTAGCCCAGTTATCTACCTTGGTAAGAGAGCTGGCGGCCGAGCGTCTGTGGAAGAGAGCGTGAGGGTCGCTGTTCGAATCCCGAAGGTGGCTATTTCAGAGATTCAAAATCTCGGGCTAGCACGGTCCGTCCACGAGGACCTAAATGCAGTGGCGGCGCTAGGGGGAGCTAAGCCCCCCCCTAAAAAAGGCCATCCATTTTTTTCCCCATGTAAAAATAAAAATTTTGGACGATTTACCCCCTCTAGCCCCCCAAAACTGAAATCCTGGCGGGGGGCTTCAGCATATATGGGGGCTTCAGCATACATGTAAATCGGGGGCTTCAGCCCCTTAAGCCCAACTCTGGCTGCGTCTCTGATTCTGACTATGGAGAGTACTGCAGGCGGTTACTCCATGCTTGGTTATTTTAGGTTACACCCACCAGTCTCTCTGTGTGTGTTCGTTTCTCCATATAAATCTCTCTATCTGTCAGTTTTAGAGCTCTCTGTCTTGCTACTTCAGCGCTCTCTGGTCTAAGTGTATGCCAGCGTCTAACTAAATACACATGTGTGAGTTGTGTCCGACAGCATGCTTTGGCTTTGGCTAATGGCCCCCATAAATCAATAGCGCCACAAAACTCAACCTTGCACATACAGAAACACATACGTACACGTAATACGCACATACAAGCCTATGCATGCAAAGATTAATATATACATATATACATATATATAAAAATACATACACCAGGGCTGTTTTTAAGGAATTTTTAGAACTGCACAACTCCTTCTTTTCTTTCCCATCCTCCATGGTAAATTTTTTCCAATCGGAGGACAACGACCTGTTTACTAGTTTTAACTGTAGGCTACAGAAGTGCTTCTACAATTGCACAGATCCATTTAGAACTGCACATTTTTTTTCCAACTGCACGTTGAAAAAATCCCTGACATATACTTACGTACATAATAGATTAAACAAATAAATGCAAACATAAATATATAATGTACAACGACCCATTCATGGCCTACATACAAAGAAACACGCTCGAAAGAATCTGTAGACTATGCTGCGTATAATTGTATATTCGTTTAATTCAATAAACAACAGACAGAACGCTGTAGGTTTACATGAGCACAATATGTTACGTATTCAACAACACATACATAGGCCTACTGTAACACATTATTAAGAATGATTGTCTGATTATAACATTATTATTTTGTAATATACGTGACCATGTAATTAAGCGGAACCTTGTTTTTTTTATTTTCCCATTGTCTCCATCGACGATCGTTCTATTAATTATGCTTGAAGGTTAAACTGTCTTGGTGAACATGATTCAATCGTTCGTTCGTTCGTTCATTCATTCATTCAGTCATTCATTCAGTGATTCAGTCATTCATTCAATCATTCGTACATTCATACATTCATTCATTTATATATCACTACACATACTTACATTCCGCGATGCACATCATATACACAGCAGTGGCAGATTCAGAATGCTTCGAAGGAGGGGGGTAAAAATTTTCGGTCTTTGCAAGGATAAATTTCATCTTTTGTCGCAGGAAAATCTGATAACCTTTTTCAGTCATTTGTCCGATTCTCACGAAAAGTGTACCCATTTTATCCGCCAATAAGTTGACGACGAACTGATGGGGGGAGGGGGTGCACATCCACTTTCCATGCCAGAATGGCTGGTGAAAATAAAGAATTTTCTAAATGGGGGCATGGCCGGATTGGCCCCTGGAACCGCCCCTGATATACATACAACACATAGATAGGCCTAGTCCTACATATCTTGTATGCATGGTATAACATACATGTATCCTGCATGCATGGTATAACATACAAATGTCATACATATTACATAGACCTATAAATTGCCTAACCATTTTAACTCACCTTTTTTCATTGAAGCAGGGCAGTTCGTTGGCTTCACAACTTCATTCTCTGCGTCTGCTTCAATGACGATGGGAGACGAATCAACTGCAGCTGATCTTCTACATTCATTCTGCGACGAATCGTTGCTCTCGCAGTGAAGCGTTGATTTGCTATCAAGTTCAAATAAATACTCACGATATTATAAGGAAAAACAGACAAGCATAATTAGGAGACCTTTTATGACTATATTTGCAATAATCAATTGAAGTCATTGCAAAATGTAAACTTAGACATATATCCTATAGTATAGGCCTACTTGTAGTCTTGTAGACCTAAGCTTTATGTGTAGGCCTATTATTGGTGTGCATTAGCTATGCATGCATGCATGCACTATCACCCATCACCTGGATCACCACCTTCCTTGGGATCCCCTCTACATAACCCCTCGGGCCTTTCATTCGAAATGAAGGTCACACGTCTTCAAGAACTATCACCATGTCTCATCTGATCGTCCACATTACTATTCTCAACCTAAACGACTCCAAACTTAACAGCCACTCTGCCGCCTCTGATCCTTTTGTAACCGGACAACGACCTATACTTCGAACTATAATACTGTTCTGCTGGAAACCCTTTTGAATAGATGCAGCTCTCGTGAATTAGCTGGTGCTCTGTGCTTGACTTTCGAGTGGCGCTTCAGAAGCCTGGAGATAACGATTGCGATAACTTTTTCTACATTTTTATAGCGCCTCTTTGAGATCTCTATTCAGAGGCGCTCCCGACTGCATGGGCGTTTCACGCCAAAACGCATGAGCAATTGCAGGTGAAGGACTTGCTCATGGGTCCTACGCGACGGCTTGAGGTGGATTCGAATCTGAAACTCTCCGGCTCGAAGGCACCGAGTACCACGACTACTAACCGCCCCACATAACGACAGATCCTATATGTATGTACTATGTATTGAAATAAGGTATTTTTATTGCAAAAACCACGTTAGAAGTTATTCGAACAGTAGGCCTAACTATTCGAGCACGAAATTACATACTCAGTGTCGGAGGTTGGACTTTGAATATCTTGATTAACATGAGATCGACTTCTGGTGGAAGAGTTATTTGATTGCACAACAGCTGCTGCACTCATTTTGACTTTTGACGTCTATCTGTAATGAGAAAAGAACAACAGTCTATATATAGCGCACGTATAGGGTCCGTGGTGCCAAGGTGTTTCAGAAGGTAGGACAAGTGAAGAAATTGTTGGAACCCATCTGTGCAGTATTTCAGAAATACACAAAATATTGGTCGTAGGACTATAAGCTTACACAGTCCAGCACACCAATCATTGTGTGGTTGCCTAGACATATATACTACCATCTTGCCCCAGTGCGCTATTCTCACTCTTGTACTTTATAGACAATCACAATTGTGCATAGAAATTAATCTACATGTGCCCAAAACATGCTCTGATGAAAGCTTAATTCGAAGGGCATCATTTATTACAATGGTCCATCTTACCCCAACAGTTCATCTTGCCCCAATATTGGGGGAAGATGGACCACTACGGCTAATTTTTTAATGACCAAAATCTTCTCTAAAAGAGAGGCAATTAAATTTGTGGAAACCATGTTATTTCATGTAGAAAAAATGTTTTGCCCGTGATGCAAGTTTATGGTGTCTTAAAACCGAAACCGTTACGGGGTCTGTCTCACCCCTCGTCAGTGTGAGAATTGGGGAAAATAACTGGGAGGTTGGACTATGATCCACTCATAATTGGGGCGTGAAAAACAGACTTTACTATGTGACTCTAAGAAAGACTGGCGATTGAAACCCTCCACATCCGGCAATTCTTACCCTGCCCCTATTCCCCTACCTTAATTGTTCCACTGAAAACTTAACTCAGCTTAGAAATGCCGAGTAAGACATAACCTAACGTTTGAATATTCGACTTGCCTATCAGTTAAAAACTTCTAATCAGAGGGAACTTAGACTTACATCCTGTATTTGTGACAATAAGATTAAACCGGAGACTAGTAGGTCCTATACCGGTAAGTGGTAACGCAAAAATCCAGCCGTAACCAACTCAACACACAAATATTTTTCGTGAAACCAAGAGATAAGCCTAGTCATGAACAGAACACCGTGTCTTGTTAAGAGTCCTTCAACTTCAACATACCTGATTAGATCCCACTCTTGTGAGGTAAAACACGTGACCTCCTCCACTTGAAATCAATTAACAAAGCTGCCGTGCTTTGTAACTGGGTCGTGTAAATCGACCGCCCTCACATCAGGCCACAATAATTACCGAAGCTGGTTTCATTCAATACCGACCACGCTTAGAGCGAACCGCGTCCACCGTGATGCTCAGTACACGCGTACTTTTTCACCCGCCGTCCGATCTATTATAATAGATGCTGGAACAATGTTGCAAAAATCCGATAGTATGTAGGCCTACTAAAATGAAAACGCTAAACTGGGCGGAACCTACAAGTGAGAGAAAACATTACCAATCACACGACGTTAATTAGTAATGTCACGTGGATGCGCTGAGCTCCGGCTGCATCACACGCACACACGCACACGCACACGCACACACACACACACGCACGCACACACACACACACCAGTGACACACGGCTAGGCTACGATGCATAAATCGAGGATTTACCCGATATACGAAAATCCCGTCCAGTCCCAAAATAACCAGCATGAGTCATGCAATGTTCATTACCTACATGCAGAGCCTTCTATTACTCAGTAATAGAAGGCTCTGCCTGCATGTATATGCGTGGCAGTGTGTGCAGCTATAGTACAATGTAGAGCCCGCTACAAATTTGGACGAACACTCACGAGATTGAAAACAACAAAGCACACAATATTTAGTTGCCCACGTAATTGCATGAGTTACATATGTATGTGAGCATGTTCAATGATCACTTTATAGGCTCACATCATATATTATAATAAATTATAAGTTTATTATAACCGATCTCACATGGAGTGGTCCATTCTTGAAGATTTCGGTTTCGACCACCTGCCATCTTTGAATATACAATATACATGTAAGCCTATAGGCTAGCTAGTCAAATCACTGAGCAAGACATCACGTCTTGCTCGGCAAGGTCTGCACTAATCATGTCTAAGTCTTATGGCCTCAGTTGCTGTCTTCTGTCGCATGGTTCTTCTGAAGTTTGAAGGACTCTAGCCGACTTGCCCTTGACTGGGCGCCAATGAACTTCAATGAAGCACGACCTAAGACAGCAAAATCTCCTGAAAATCGTAATTCATTTTACTGTTTCAACCTCAGAACAATTTCCGATTTAAAAAAACTAATTTTGTGCTTTTGCGACAAGGTTTGCTAGAAAGTTTCCTCGAAATGGCTGTAAAGCCCCACCCTGCGAGATATTTTCCTGGCAAATTGACAACGCTTCTTCATTTGAAAATCAAATTTGTGTAGATCATGTTAATTGCCGTGTTATGTAGGCTATCTAGTGCATAATTAATGCATATTGTTGCACTAATCCAGCGGTTCTCAACCTGTGGGTCGCGACCCCCACGGGGGTCGCTTGACGATTTGCCAGGGGTCGCCTGGTCCTTCAGAAATTTGTAAAATATGCAATAATAATTTCAGCTTTAATTACTACACTACAGCAACTTGAAATAAACTTTTTAAACGATTCATTCGTTAGATTGCGACAGCCAATAAAAGCTTTGCCAACTTAGTTTTCAAATGTAATGTCCACTTTTACCTTTCTTCTAAAAAAAACAAAAGCGGTGTAAGTCTTAAACCACCTCTCTTAGCACTGGAATCACGAGTAATTTTGCTAAGATGAAAGCTTAAAATTTTACGGCGACAGTGTCCAAATCCCCAATAAAATTTAAACAATGGCCAGGGCCAACACTCTGAAGTCTTAAACCGTGACTATCAGAATTGAAAATGAGCAATTTCATTGAGATGACAGCTTAAACTGCGGTCATTAGAGTGTGGAAATTCAAAGAATTTCAACAATGGGGAGTGACATTTTTTGAAGTCTTAAACTACGTATGTTAGCACTGAAATCATGAGTTATTTCGCTAAGATAGCAGTTTAAACCGTTATAATTTTATTACAGTGAGCAAATGAAAAATTTGTAAACAATAGGAGCCGAAACTCTGAAGTCTTATACCGTGACTAGCCTATCAGCATTTAAAAACTGAGCAATTTATAACTATTAAGATGACAGCTAAAAATGCAGCCATTACAGAGTGGAAATTCAAAATTATAAGCAATGGGGGAGGGGAACATTTATTGAAGCCTTAAACCCTGTCTTTCAGCGCTGAAATTTTGAGGATTTTTCTCATACGAAAAATTGCAGAGGAATGGGACGCTTTTTAAGTCTTACACCACGACAGATGATGATGAGCTCTTTGCCCGAGGGCAGGTTCATTGGCTGTACGCCCCTGGGGATGAGATGAGTGAGGTGGTTTCCCGTTGCTTTCCACACAGACAATTGTGGGTAAGCAACTTGTTCAAGGTCGCTATGTATACGTGGCTTGAGGTAGGCCTAGATTCGAACCTGCGACCCTTCGGTCACAAGGCGACGAACTTACCGCTACTGTACACCACCGCGTCCCACTGTCGGTCCTGAAATTACAGCCTAAAATGCTACCATTGCAGTGTGTGGAATTTCAAAGACATGTTGACGATTGGGAGAGGCACACCCCCTCCTCAAACTCCTTTCCATTTTCGGCGCTTTGATAAAGAACGCAAGCAGGCGTATGGCCCAAGTTCATTGAATTGGTTGCCAACCAAAACGAATCAACAAAGCTGATATGAGTGTTAAGAAATGAAGAACTATTGACCAATTTTCTGTGTAGTCTATTGTTTAATAGTTGTTAGGTTTCAAACACCAAATAAGCTTATGACATTTAACTTCAAATTACCGAATGAGTAGGCTAATGATTAGCTCTCAGAATCGCAAGAGCCAGGAAGCCTCAATTGTCAAAACCAGTTTTATAGTTATGAGGATGAAAATACTTGACAATGAACAATGGTAACAAAATGCAGGGGCAACTCAATCAATTTTGCTGTTGGGGGTCGTCATAACCTTTGAAATGTTGCCAAGGGGGTCGCCGCACTAAAAAGGTTGAGAACCGCTGCACTAATCTATTGACTTCCGTAGGCTCTAGGCTATATCCTCGTTTGCAACAGCACGCAAATGACATAAATCGATGGCCACTGCAAAGTGGAAACCATGCATGATCTTGCATGTAGGATATCAAACATATTCGATCCAGAGAAAGTAGGCGTGTGTAAAACTGTGTATTCATCGCGAGCTATAACGTACAATATTTTCAAGTAATAGGCCCAAGGCTATGGAAGCCCAGCGGTGTTCTTAAGCATTGGCAACCAGCCAATCACCAGTGCTTAAAGTGTAGAAAGTGAAGTGCCTTGACGCCTCTTACTTTTTCCTGACTGTGCTGGTCTAAGAAGTGGCAGGATTTTAAAAGAAGTGCATGGACGCCGTTCATGACCGTCCAGTCCCACTTTAAGCCCTGGCAAACACTAACACGTACTAGTCAGACAAGTATTGACAAAGCCGATCTCGGCCGTAAACAATAGACACGTGCTGTTACCATGGTAACCTACGAAGAATCAACGACATAGACCTAATGATGTCGCCTTCATCGTGCGTTCACTTAAAGAAAGGGGAGAAGCGGGGGGTATGGGGGGGTATGCTCGAACGCTTTAGCACGGGGTCCTGCTTGCAGAGGGTCCCAATCGAAGTTGGAATGTTGGAGGACAGGGAAAGAGTTCGCTACGCCAATTAATTATTTGCTCACAAGAAAGAATCATTATTTTTCAGCTTAGATTGTATTCGCACAAAGCAATAGTAAATTTCAAATGTCAGTCAAGCAACCAGTATTGCTGTGTTTCTTTTTAATCATCTTCCTTCTATCAATAACTCTTCTACCGTAGCCTATGTCAGGGTAAGAATTGTTGTGGGGGAGTTGAGTGCAGTGGCGGCGCCAGGATTTCAGTTTTGGGGGGGCTGAAGCCTCCGCCGAAATCTCATGAAAATTTTCCATTTTCGCCGCAAAAATTTCTGACGACCTTTTTTTTTAGTCGTCAGCCCAAAATCGTGGATATTTCACTGTAAAAAATTTCCGACGACTCTTTTTTTTAGGGGGCTGACCCTCTTGTAGGGGGGGCTTAGCCCCCCCAGCCCCCCCTAGCGCCGCCACTGGTTGAGTGACAATCTTAGGGCTCATTCTAAAGTCTTCCTTTCACACCCAAACAACACGTGTATCATAGTCTGAACCCCTCCTCCGTTATTTTTTATGCAATTCCCTGGTCTATGCTCAGTTGCTCACCTCACTATTGATTTTATTGCGATTATCGCTTTGAATTTGAGCTTAAGTTGTATGATCTCGTTATCGGAGACTACAAACTTCTAAAGAGCCACACGAGAGCAAAGCACATGACATCTTCTGCTTAATCACGAGTATAATTCAAGTTATTCAACATCATCTGTATGTAATAATTAACACTGCTATGCAAACATTTGACAGTTGAAACAAACATTGGATAATGTATACTCCAAAAATACAAAGCGTTGAAGTTGCTTGCATTGACAAACTAATTATTATTTTTAGCAACAAGCAGTGGCGGCGACAGGGGGGCTAAACCCCCTGAACAAGGACATCCGGGGGCTAAGCCACCCCTAAAAAGGGGCCATCCGGTTCTTTTTTTACATGTAAAACTGGTTTTGTGGATGAAAAAGGAAGATTTCGGCCAAATAACTAAAAAAAAAGGTCGTCAGAAATTTTGGAGGATAAAAATGAAAATTTCCGCCGTGAGGATTCAGCCCCCCCCAACTGAAATCCTGACGCCGCCACTGGCAACAAGGCATTTTGACTCTGCTTTACAACAAGTCCATTGTCATGTGCTCGTGACATTCACGTCGTACCATGATCACATTGATCAGTAGGATAATATTAGGGGTCGTGTGTATGCAGTGGCGGCGCTAGGGGGAGTTCTAAAGGGGGCTAAGCTCCCATATAAAAGACGGTCCGGGTTTTTTACATGCAAAATTGAAATATTTCCACGATTTCCGACCGGATGACTAAAAAAAGCTCGTCAGAAATTTTGGCGTTTGAAAATTTTTTCATGAGATTTCAGCCGGATGACTAAAAAAAGCTCGTCAGAAATTTTGGGGGATGAAAATGAAAAATTTCCTCCGGGAGGCTTCAGCCCCCCAAACTGAAATCCTGGCGCCGCCCCTGTGTGTATGATTAGCATAGGTCCTGAACGGATGACTCACTCTGTATACACATGTCTTGGTGAACTTAATTTATGTATTATGAAGAACTTCCTGTATAAACACTGCATTCAAAAAAATGGAAACACCTACTGGCTCGCTTAGCTGCATCGGTAAGAACGCTGGCCGCGCAGGTGTATGCAACTCTGTGAAAGAGAGCGTGCGGGCCGCGGTTCGCTTCCTGAATGTGGCTATTTAAGAGATTCAAAATCTTGGGCTAGCACGGTCCGTCCACGGGGACTTAAATGGCGTGGCGACACTAATCATCTTTGCAATGGCAGTGTCGTTAAACACATAACAATTAACCTAGCTGGAAACACCTGCAAAACTTGAATAACTTGTAGGCTTCCAAAGAATGTGAAATTCAAATTGACCCAAATAGTTGCTTTGCTTAACGAAACACTTCAATCAGTTTGCCAACTCTCCGATAAGAGTCTGATTGTGTACTGTGGACTATTACTGGACCTTCAGCCGTAATGTGTATTTAGGCCCATGTAGACTTGTAGAGGCACAGGTCATGCATAAGCCTATGATTATCCATGTATATAATTAACATACATGGGCAATTGGGCATATACAAGTGGATGACACGAAGCAGGCCTAGGCCTATTTGTTTGAACGATGCATGCATACAAACTTTGCAAGTCAACCTAACACATGTTATACTCCAACTCAACGAAACACAAATACAAACTTTGCAAAGTCAACCTAATACATGTTTGTTTGTATGTGCACTTGTTATAGCGCCCCTTCAAGCTCTCTCTACTCAGAGGCGCTCCCGAATGCAGAGCGGACACTGCATCGGAGTTTCACGCCGAAGCGCTGAGCAATTGTGAGTGAAGGACTTGCCCAAGGTCCTTACGCGGCGAGGTGGATTCGAACCTCGAACCTTCCGGTTTCAAGGCAATGACGCCACCACTACACCACCGCGCCTCACACACTCAACGAAACACAAATACAAATTTTTCAAAAATCAAACTAACACATGTTATACTCCAACTCAACGCAACACAAATACAAACTTTGCAAAGTCAACCTAACACATGTTATACTCCAACTCAACGCAACACAAATTCGCATGAGAGATTTAAAAGCGAAATGCAGTGAAAACTTTCTATGCCTATTCTCACCTGAAAATATAACAAAATATAATATGCCTACCATTGAACGACCTAAAACATTCAGTTTCGCGCGTACTCAGCCACTCGAGATCTGTCCGTCAGTTATTGTAACTTGGCGACTTTAGCTTCGGAGCACAGTGCATATATACAATGTAGCTTATAATAGCTCAGCCCTATTATAGTAATGCCCAAATTTGTAGTTGACGATGCTATCATTTAATTAAACCATGCAGCAGGCAAGTCACGTAGTAACCCAATCCCAGCGTTGATGACTAATTTTTGCAAAATATCACGAGGTAATAGAATCTCTGCTCATGAATATTCAAGCAATCGCCTTTGATGCTAGACTCTATAGTTTGACCGTGTAATTTCGTTTGCAGGCGAAAACCAATCTGAAGTCGACTATTATAGTGTGCATTCCTGGGTAAAACACGGGCTGTGTAACTAAGTAGCCTACATGTAGATTCTAGATGAAAATCTGCATATTGTTAACACACAACGTTAACACACAGTAGACCAAGCTGTTAACACACAGCGTCTGTTGTGTGAGCTTCAATGCCGCTTCGGAATAAAACAGATCTAGGCCTATTACACCGGGTTAAGTGGGGCAGCAATATTATAGGCCTATGAAAATATAACAAAAGCTACATCAACAAATCAAAAGAGAAGAATACAAATTCAAAATCAATTTAATAAGTATTCTATCATTGCATATTTTGTCAACGGTCTAAGGAAGCTACTCAGAACCACTAAGCTGTATAGGCTACAGGATATATTTGTGCCAGATATATTCTATTATTATTTTTTTTGCCCCGAGGTATTTAGGATCCATCGGGGACTTATCGCCTAACTACTGCTATAAAACCAGTCCGGAATGGCCCTATTCGTCTGCTTCCAGGTTTGCGAAAGTGCCTCTGAAAGCCACTGCATTAAATCTCTGTATTGTCAACGAGAGACGTTGGAATAAAAACGTGGTTTCCCGTGGGTCCCCTGTAATGGTAAAAAGCTTTTGGCCCAGGTCTGACAGGAAGGTCAGTCCCAGTGGCGTAGCTAGCTTTTTGTGGGCCCGTGTGCCGGGGTCCCGCATGGGCCCCTGTTTGACCCTGTGGCTGGTATCTTTTCGTTCTTGCAATCAATATCACAAAACTAATCAATGGCATTTGCTATTAGGCCCAACACAAAAATGCCATGTAATACACTCACTCAGTGAAAAAACATGAATGCTGCAGATGAAACGAATGAGACAGATAAATTAAAGTGTTATAGGCCTAACTGCAGTGATTTCCCATTAGAATTTAAAATCTTTCAAGTTGCAGTCTTTTCCACTTATTATTAGCTGCCTATAGCCTACTTAAAACAATGCCATGGCATCATAGAGTTTTCTTTTTAGCATTTTTGCCCCGCAAATTTTTTAACCATCTATTAATTCTTTTCCATGTTTGGCAATTTGCACACCGAAAACGATACAATCATACATTTTTCATAGTAGGCCCTACCTAAAAATAAGTTAGCAATATTCTTTACAAGTCCAAAAATTGGGGCAAATACATGAATTCCTAGAACCCTGATCCACACTTGCTCAATTTGGTGTCTGCCTGATTTTGGGGGTGAGAGCTGAGAAGATTTGAGAGCAGTGTGAGAATTGTTGAAAAATAACTGGAGAATTATGCTATGATCCACGTGGAGTTGGGTTGTAAAAAGGTGAAAAGACTTAACTATGTGTAGTGTGTACCCTAAGAAAGACTAATGAGGGTTGAACGACCTCAAACTCCCGGGAAAATATCACTCTGTTTGAGGAAGATGTCAGTTTACTACCGTCAATATATAATTATCCAGCATATGACCGGAATACACGAGCATGCCTGTTACAAGTAAAAAGTTTCTGCGGCGCACCATTTAATTGCACGTTTTCCCGGGAGTTTGAGGTCTTTCAACCCTCGTTAGTCTGTCATTAAACGTGACAGATAGGCGGATGTGATCACGCCTATCCTAAACGATAGCATAGGCCCGCTTTTGACCTTTGCATAGGAAAGTTTGTGAACTAAAATCAGATGCGTGGATGATTCGTTTAGGCCTACTGTTCCCAGCTTAAAACTGAATTTTAAACCAATTATTTATTGTCGTTCACAATTAGCGTAATTGCGCAATCAAATTTTGACCGTCATGACTCGAGATGAAAAACAAGTTCAAGGGAATTCAGTATAGACCTGCCTGTCTGCCTGCCTGCACGGCAGTTGACAGACGTCCCGAAAATAACAATTTCCCGGGTGGCGTACCGCTGGAGGTCGGAGTGTGGTGGAGTGTCGTCGTGGGGTGTGGGGGTTGGGGTGGGGGGGCTGGGGGGTGATATGGGTGGGAGAAGAACATTTTCCCCGAAGACCCAAATTTCACGGGTGGAGGTTGGAGTGTGTTGGGGTGTCGTGGGATGTGGTGGGGGAGGGGTTGGGCGATGGGGAAAAAATTTTCCCCGAAAACTAAAATCTCAAGGGTGGCGAACCGGTGGAGGTCGGAGTGTGGTGGGGTGTCGTGTGGTGGTCGGGGTGGGAGATTGGGGGGAAGAAAATGTTTCGGGGTTGAGGAAGGGAGGGATTGGCTGGGAACGTCCAGGAACGACAGAATCCCAAAATTCCCGGGCAACGCCGGATACCCCAGCTAGTAGGCTAATAATTCAGCAATCTCTGTGGGCCCCTGGAGACCGTGGGCCCGTGTGCTATGCACACATTGCACACATGGTAGCTACGCCACTGAGGCTACATGTAGGAAGTTATGCGTAATTAAAATTAATTTTATCCACCTAGTACATTATTGACTCAGGTTCACTCAACTCTTAAACATGTCAACTCCTTGTCAGCGAATTAATTTTTTAGAATAGGCCTACTATAACCGACTTGTCTAAGACTCTAAGTTGAACATCAAACATGAAGAAAAAATTTGCAGTAGAACCTACAAATGGGCCGCTAAGGTGGATGTCTAGGCCTACTAACCCATTCAGATGTAGGAAATCAAAATGAAGAAACAATTAAGCGACTATATAGGCCGAGCCTAGTACTTTCAACTGTTTTGGTTTGGCAAGAGAACCCTAGTCGTGCTGTTCCATGTAGTCCGAACATAAAAATATATGCAGTAGTGTGAATGTCGAGGAGTGGATGGGGTTGTCGATGGCGGATTGCCTAAGGAGAGCGAGGGACAAAGAGGGATGGAGGAAACTGACTCTGGTCTCCGATCCGCAGCAATGAGGATGGTCAAGATGATGAGTGTGAATTTACAATTTTTTAACACTAACCTACATGTATATATAGGGTGTCACTGAACTCAGTGACCAGCCTGACCAGGGGTCCTTGAGGGGGTATACTGCGTACAATTCCGAAGGGGAAATTTTCCCTCCCCACATCTAGAAACAGATTTACGACCCTGGTCACTGTTCGATAATAATACTAATTCATTGCTCATTCCTTTGGTTTTCAGTATCATTATGACGATTCCAGCGTTCCATAATATTCAATGCTTGAATGGAAACATCAGACCATTGGCGGACTCCGCCACTGTTAACTCCGCCACCGGTTGCACTCTGCCAGTGCCAGTTCCAAGCCTGGATAAAGGAGGAGGGCGTCGCTAATGGTCATTGTTACCACACAGTAACGTTAAACTGCAAATACCATCCGCCACTGTTCACGCACTGGCAGCGCCAGCCCCAAGCCTGGATAAAGGAGGAGGGCGTCACTAATCATCTTTGTTATGGCACAGTGTCGTTAAGCAACGACACGAGACATGAGCGTGTGCTTTCTTTGGGCAAATGGATCAGACTCAAATCTCGATCGTGTGTAGGATATTAATACTTATGGTATGAAGAGATACTCGCAGCAAGCATGACGCAGTTTCACGTGCCAACGCGACACTTTGGGAGTTGGGACGATCCAAAGTTCCGACATACATGTACATGTAGGCTAACATAATATTATGTTATATTATATTATTTCAATCTGGTCGATCTACTTTTATGCCTTTAATTGATATGTATGATAAAATTTCTAAGGCCTTTGAAAACAATGAATATTCTATTGGTATCTTCTTCGATTTAGCAAAGGCCTTTGATACTGTGAATCATGAGATCTTATTAAAAAAATCAGCTAATTATGGCATCAGAGGCGTCCAATTAGCTTGGTTTGCCAGTTATCTTGAAAGACGTCTCCAGTGCGTTTCCTGCAATGGAGCTCTCTCAGACTTAAGAGTTGTTAGATATGGAGTACCCCAAGGTTCTAATCTCGTACCCTTGCTTTTTCTTCTATACATTAATGACTTGCCTACTATATCTCCTACTCTTTCATTCATCCTGTTTGCTGACGATACAAATGTATTTCACTCTCATAAATCCTACCAGAGTCTAATACAAACAGTAAACAATGAGCTTGTCTTCATAGCCGAATGGTTCTCTGCTAATAGACTCTCCTTAAACATAGATAAAACTAACTTTATGCTATTTTGAACTAATAAAAAGATGTGCCCCCAGAATGAATTGCAACCGTCTATTAATGATACCTCCATAACGCAGGTTAGCTCCACTAAATTTCTTGGTGTGCACATAGATCAACACCTCACATGGAATGATCATATTAAATATATCTCTGCCAAGGTTGCAAAAAGTGTTGGTATCCTTCGTCGAACCTCCCATATACTCCCCCCCACTATTCGTCTTAAATTGTACTACTCATTAATTATATCCTTATCTCTCATACTGTAATTTAGTTTGGGCATCTACATATAAATCCAGGCTCAATAAATTAGTACTTCTCCAAAAACGTGCAATACGTATCATAGCTGGAGTTAAGCCTTTTATTCACTCAAGTCCTTTATTTCAATCATTAAATTTATTAAAATTTCACCAAATAGGCCCTAATGACTTTTCAGATAAGAATCTTTATGTATCGGTTCACCCATGATCTTCTTCCCCTTAACTTTGCAGGGTACTTCCAAAAAGGATCTGAAATACACTACTATTCTACTAGGAACTCCTCTCATTATCGAGCCATATCCGCTCGTTTAAATTCAAGAAGATTCCATATTAAATGTACTGGACCAGGTATATGGAACTCGTTTCCTAATCATGTTCAACAAGATTCCAGTTTACAAAGGGCAAAAACACTACTGCGCAACTATTTGGTTAATGACTGCAAAGATATTTAACCTTGTAGTCACTGATTTTATTTTATTTGATTTTATTATTATTTTTGTGTTTGTTTTGCGTTCTTTAGTTAAGTTTACTACATTAATTTTCATCTTATGCTGTTCTTTCTTGCCTATTGTTCAATTCATTATATCAACCGTCTAGCCATCTGTTAAAATTGATATGTAATTAGGTGTCCCTGTTAGCGGGATATTCATCCCTTAGGGCCTTCCTTGTTGCCATCTGATTATGTGAAGCATGTTATACTATGTCTATTGTGTATGTTGATGGTTGCAATAAAATGAATTGAAAAAATTGAAAAAAATTGAAAAAATGTCCGGTGGTCAACTGACTCTTAGCTCAGTGATTCTAGGCCTACTTGGGAGCTCGTGGCCATTCGTCAAAATATGTATCGATACGAATAAGCATACGATGCGATCGGATGTAGCCTGCATGCTTGGTAGAAAAAACACTCAGAAAAAATAGGAACATGTTTGACGTCACGCACTTGTCAGCATGGCATCATGATTTATGGGATGGTATAATGTGCAGACATTTGCCTTTATGGTCTCATAATTATGTCCATTGACCGAGATACAGTCTATGAAGCATTTGCTCATTACTGATCAGCCGGTGTCAGCATAAACATTAATGGGTTCATTATAAATTGGCCTCTACCCAATGCAGCGACATTCATTCAGCTTATACAACTTTCGGCAATTGGCTGACAATTTCGCCCACGATAAAGGAATGTTATATAAAACATTGTGCTAGGAAACTCAAATAATAAGTATCAAGTACCTATCGGTAGCCATAACCGTCAATTCTGCTTATGCACACCTCCAGCATTTGCTGTTGTAATTTTGGAAATAAACGAAATTTACCTATTATACATAGGCAATCATAGTCTGCATAGACCATGCCTACAGGCTCTGCCGTTTCCTGTAGCAATCGTTTGGCCTCATAATAATTTATGCCAATCAATTGATTGAGTGTATCCTTCACCATCTCTGTCCGTTTGAATGAGTGACGCAACATTAATTTTAAGGTCGATCCGAATGGAATAGAATTATTAGTTGATAGACAGAGAACAGAGGAATCAGAGGATGTCTGTTGTTGTGTATTTGATGCTGGACGGAGTGAATCGTGAGTACTTTTAGACTTAGAAGAAATGAGTAGAACTCATGTTTAGCGAGGGGAAAACAGAGGGAAACGTAATGACCATTCGCCAGTTGAGCAAAACTAAACGAATTAAACAAAATAAAATGTTCAGACGATGACAAAAATTAAGTTGAGTTTAGTTCTCAAGTTCGATGCAGTTTGCTGCCGAGGAAATTATCTTGGTATCGCAGTTGCTAGACCTACTTGACTATGCCCTACTCTCTCGAACATTATTAATGGGATATAATATTAGGCCTATACTATACTATGCATTAGGTTTAATTACGATGTGTTAGGAAACTGGCGTATGATTAGATTTAAGAACAGTTGGCGTAGACGTGTATTCAGCGTCATGTAGGCCTAGCTGTATTTAAGCATGCACTTTTTCTATGCCTATTAGTAACCTATGAATGCATTGTATAAAGACAGTAGGCTATAATCACCAATTAGGCACATCTCAAAACCAGTGGCGGCGCTAGGGGGGGCTGGGGGGGCTAAGCCCCCCTACAGGAGGCTAAGCCCCCCCTAAAAAAATGGCCATTTTAATTATTTTACATAGAAAATCCACGATTTTTGAAAAAAGGTCGTTAGAAATTTTGGCGGCGAAAATGGAAAATTTTTCCGCGGGCTTCAGCCCCTCCGAAACTGAAATCCTGGCGCCGCCACTGCTCAAAACACTGCCTGATGATGAATGCAATGACGACGACAATAATAATTTTATTGAGCCTTTTGTTAACGGACGTCGGCCACATGGGCGCCCGCAGAAATTTTTGCAAGGGGAGGGCAAACACAATGGTCACGGTTACATTTTTTGCAAGAGCTTGAAAAATGCAGAGCAGGAAATTAAGAACATGGGTATTTTCGTAGATGCTGTAGATTTCTCAATTTTGCTTTGATGTTGGCCAAAGTGAAAAAATTACTAACAATTCCAAAATAGTAGTTTTTAAAAATGGGTGCCAATTTTCCCGGGGGGCCAGGTGCCTCCTCTTGACTCTTTGTGAGGGCGCCCATGGTCGGCCTATTATAATAACTTGACGATGCACAAATCCAGTTATATGCAGAACTGCACGCTAAGGAGCCTGGGATATTTGTAACAACCTACGATTTGAACATACAAAGAAACCGACTGTTAAATTATTAAGCTTAAACAATGGATTGTTGTGCAAAGCCGACCTCAGTGTGCAATTCTTTGTTCCTCGATTTTCAATCATGATTAGCCAGAAGAATACTGGGCTCAGTGGGCTGATAGTTGTTCGTGGATGCTGGTCCAGAGTTTATGAATAAACAGCCAATTATTCCTTGCGTTCTCGCAGTTTTTCTAGTTCAGTTTAGCAACTAGGCTCTAAGATCATCTGTGGAAGTTTGCATACCCGTAGTTTGCTTCTGCATGGTCTCTGAAAACTCATTGGATTTCGACCTGTTTTCACGCACGACTTATGGCTGTTGTTAAGCGATCGCCGATAGATGCTATTTTGTTAAGTGATAATAGCGCTAGAGAAATTTATAGCAGGCCTAGACTGCATCTCCTTGTCATATAGGCCTAATTTTGTGTGTGAATCAAGAAGTTTCTTGGTTTGTTTAAAATCAAGTGCAATTGAGACGACGATTTATTCGAGTAGGCACACAGTTGAAAAGACCGCACCTAGCCTATATGCATCGAGACAACCGCAGCTTATTGCTTAGACGCAACTGTTTAGGCTACCTGTTTCTTTATTAGCCTACAAGGTTTTGAACTGAAAGATATGTATCCCCATTCTCAACTAATTGCAATAATTTTCTTAATTGGCGTCATCTGTGTGTCAAACATTGTTGACGGTTTGGACGACGATAGGAGTGAAACCAATCTACAGCTGCATCAACGAGAACTCACACAAGGTAGAACTCAATAATGTCTGATACTTACGCACAGCAGTTATGACTTATTCAGAATAAATGCAGTCAAATTTAGCACTTAGTGAAAATATTTGATGTGGTTAAATATACGGCATGTATACATATTTCTACATAATGTACATGTATATCATTATTTGTTGCGACCATCCACCATCAATTTTTACAGTAGCATGATTCACAATAACAGGATGGTGCAATGAAGGCCGTAGAGAGAGAGAGAGAGAGAGAGAGAGAGAGAGAGAGAGAGAGAGAGAGAGAGAGAGAGAGAGAGAGAGAGAGAGAGAGAGAGAGAGAGAGAGAGAGAGAGAGAGAGAGAGAGAGAGAGAGACAGACAGACAGACAGACAGACAGACAGACAGACAGACAGACAGACAGACAGACAGACAGACAGACAGATAGATAGATAGATAGATAGATAGATAGATAGATAGATAGATAGATAGATAGATAGATAGATAGATAGATAGATATACATGTACATTTATATATATATACACCGTGTCTCAAAAAAAACTGTGCAGAATTGTTTTTGTCAGAACTTCGTCAAATTTCCACTAACCTTAATAAATTTTGGTAGGTAGACGGCAAAATGGCCGAAATTTTATGCTAAGTATAAATTTTCCACCTCACCTGATTCATATCACCGCACTACCTTGTTAAACACAGATGTACCCATTTTTCATAAAACAGCGTCTTGAAACCTGGCTGCATTGAAATCCGCTGCATCGAGCCGGATGTCAAAGTGAATGGGGCATAGGCCTACTATCGCGGCAACCTTCTTGCTCAGAGGATACAATCAGACATACGCCGGATATCCCAGGGCGAGTGTATTGTCTTTCAACAGGATGACGCACCGGCGCATCAAGCGCGCGACACTGTCTCTTTCCTGGAGCGAGAGACGCCCGACTTCATCCCTCCAACACTGTGGTCACCGAATTCACTGGATCTTAACCCAGTCGACTATAGCATATGGAGTGTGCAGCAGGAGGTTTACCGGTCCAGAATAGCCAACGTCGACGAACTCAAAACGTTCCTGCTTGACGAGTGGGCGAGCTTTGACCATTCGATCGTTGATGCTGCTATCGGCCAGTTGCGTCGCCGTCTAAGAGCTTTGTGTCCGTGTATTCGGGGCATATTTCGAGCACCAATTGTAACACTTTTAAGCAGATCTGTCATAGTTGTTAAAACACTCTGCCAAGTAAACCATATTTTACTTTACTGCGTGCTAATTCAGTTGTCAGATAGTTTGTTGCAGGCAATGAAATTTAAGCGTTATATGAAAAATTGGCACATCTGTGTTTAACAAGGTAGTGCGGTGAAATGAGTCAGGTGAGGTGGAAAATTTATATATAGCATGAAATTTCAGCCACTTTGCCGTCTACCTACCAAAAGTTATTAAGATTGGTGGAAACTTGACGAAGTTCTGACAAAAACAGTTTTGCACAGTTTTTTTGAGACACGGTGTATATAGAGAGAGAGAGGGAGAGGATGGAAGAGCACTAGAAGGTGTCGTGCACAATGTACATGTAGCTCGACTCCTAATATTAATCAGATTTGCTTTTAAAAGCGATTCCAAGCAACAATGAATAGGCCTAAATTAAGTTTTTCCTTGTTGCAGTCTACGTAAATTTCATGAGGAGTCTTGATCCTCTTTATTGTTCCATCGTGGGTATGACGCGACTGAAAGGCTACATTTTCACTCTTTGCTATCGGCATGGCTTTGAATCAATTCGCATCTATGAGGATACGACTCCATTTGATCTTCTGATGCTTATACCTCTCGAAGGAGTTTATAAACCATTGTTTCTAGCATCAAGTGTCGCTTCGGAATGTCTCTACGTCACCCAATTAAATGCATCGTGCATCTGGAAGATCGCATTAGAAGATCACAAGGTAACGAAATGGAAATGCAGTGAAGAACGCCCAATAAGCATGACCGTATCCAATGATGACCAAGTCGTTGCTGTCCATCGTAATGAAACCTCCAATCGACAGTTTATAAGAATCTATGGATCAGACTCTGCTCTCATCCGTCAAATCGAACTGCCAGATAGGCCTATCCAGAATGGTTTTTTCACGGCTATTCTAAAACCCAATGGACAGTTTGTAAAATATATGTACATGCATCATATGCTTCACGATTCACCGTACAGTACCTTAGTAATAAGTCTTGTTACAACTAATGGACATCTAGTCAGGCAAGTATATGCCACACACCAGGGTGAAAACCCTCCAAGTAATATAAAGTGTTGGTCGCTTCAGTCGGACGCTCCTTCAAAGAATTTTAACAACTCCATTTTTGATCCTGAATGTGAAAATAAATACAGGAATCACTTGGACGCTCACGTGATGTTAGAAGGCTGTATCATTCCATTGGCAGTTTTTTTAACCGAATGTTGCGAAAGATATAGCACGATTTTGATAGAAGTACAAGTAGAATTTGGAACGCATTCGCCTGAATTTAATCTTACAATTTATGAGTGTTAAATTAAACTCGAAAAGAAATCAAATTCCTTGTATAGAAAACGCCAAGTTAGTGTTTCACGCATTGCCATGCATCATTAGCAATATCATGTGAATGGTGGAAACGCCATAATGACATTGAATGCTCGTATACTAAAATATTTAATCGGATTCTGAGAAGTCTATATATATTAAGCTATAGGCCTACCTGTAGGCGGTGCAGAGTGGGCTACGGGGCCGTTTCCAAATGTCTCAAGGACATACACAAAGAAATGTGCATCTTGAATCCTCTACACAAGTTGCTGTAGATCGTCTTCTGCTAGTTTAGCCTATATAATACTTTTCTATGATCTGATGCGTCTACTGGACTTGTGTGAATTATTATCGAACAATGGAATCGTTGTTAATCCAGAACCACGACCAGTTTGAAAGTGCTCATGACCGCATGTAGTTATAAGGTTTTTATTCAGTTTGTAGTTAAATTTGTTTTATTAACGTGTTGTTGAGAATTTAAACTTTGTTGCAATCTGTCACCACCTGAATAAATCTCCTTCAATTGTATGTCTTGGTTAACTCTAATTGTGAATTTTTACTTGGGATGACCCTGCCACCGTGATCTCCAATTCCGTCGGGCCTCCCTTGTAACCAATGCATTCCTATTTCGTACATTTGCTGTCTTTTATGTACTCTGTCTGGTTGAAATATAAAAGAATTGAATTAATTTGAAGTAAGCTATCGCCTTTCGGGAATATAGATCGAATAAATATGTAATGCATACAGCCATACACACTTGTCAGATTAAAATAAAGAATAGTCTACTTAGACCTACATGCTTAGGCTACTACTTAGCCTACATAAATTATTGGGCTATTTTCGATTCGACACCCATAATAATTTATCAGTGCGATTGCAAAAATCGATCATATAAATGCAGCAGTTGGACTAAGTCAATGTTGGAGGTGGAATTTGATCAATTAAAAATTTATTATAAAATAATCGATATTCTCGAAACGTAGGCCTAGTTTTATGATAGTAACACAATAGGCAAAGTTTTTTAAATTCTTGAAGTGAACTTATGTAATAATAAATTGTATCATAATCAGAGTGACGTTATAATGGGTAGTCTATAGTTTTGTATTCTCAAAAATTAATCAAATTATATGATAGTAGATCTATATCCTGATCAAAGTGAATAGGCCTAATTTCGCCTTCTCAGTGAACTTATTTAATTGTAGAATTGTATCATAATCGAAGTGACGTCACAAAAGGTCCCGTTTTATATTCTAAAAATTAACACCTACGTACATGTAGGGTTGCAGACCTAAGCAGCCCTATAATAGTAGCTCTTTATCATACTCATTCAGGGGCGGATCCAAGGGGCCAATCCGCCATGCACCCCTTTCAGAGATTTGCATTGGACGTGGCCCCTCTTCCCATCAAATTTAAAGAAGCTGCAAATCAACGCAACGGGAACAGGAAGCTGAGAGAGAAAGTAGCACGTGACTAAATAGTCATCAGATTTAAAATAACCGGAGTTGCCACGGGTTCTTAGAAGTTTTTTCTAGAAGGACTAAAAAAAATTTGGGGCGGATGACCAACAAAAATTTTGGACGATCCAAGACCAAACATTTTGGGCCCCGCTTCCGAAATTTCCTTACCCGCTCCTGTACTCATTCAAATGAGATCGAAAACGTAGGTGACAGTAGGTCTGTAATAGTCCACTTTCACAGTCTACGTAGGCTACACGAAATCGCCAGCTGCCAAAAGGGTCATTAGCTGCACTTGTTTGCAAAAACTGAATTAGGCTACGTCATTATTATCATGTAGATCACTTTGAAACTTCAAGAGATAGTAAATGAATATTTCTATAAATCGAGTCGATGAAGTCGATCGAAAAATCGTCGACTCGATCGACTTGCAAGTCGAGTCGGTCGTTCGTTTTCCGAAGTCGAACCAATCGTTGTGATAGGCTCGACTTCGGAAAACAAACGACCGACTCGACTTGCAAGTCGATCGAGTCGACGATTTTTTGATCGACTCGATCGACTGCGAGTTATACATTGGCGAATTTCGCCACTGTTCGCACTTTGACAGTGCCAGTCCCAATACTAAATAAAGGAGGAGGGCGTCACTAATCATCTTTTTTATGACACAATGTCGTTAAACAACAACACGAGACACTAACGTGTGCTTTCTTTAGGCAAACGGATCAGACTCGAATCTCGATTGTGTGTAGGATATTAATACTTGGTATGAAGAGCTACTCGTAGTAGCAAGCATGATGCAGTTTTACGTGCCAACGCTTCACTTTGGGACGATCCAAAGTTCCGACATACTAGGGTAACACAAGTCCGGTGGTCAACTGACTCTTAGCTCAGTGATTCTAATGGGGAGCACGTGGCCATTCGTCAAAGATGTATTGATACGACATGATCGGATGGGACAGTAACCACTGTAGCCTACGCAATTGGTAGAAAGAAACACTCAGAACAAAATAGGAAATGTTTGACGTCACGCACTTGTCAGCATGGCATCATGATTATGGTATAATGTGCAGACCCTTGCTTTTTATGGTCTCATATTTTTGTCCATTGACCGAGATACAGTCTATGAAGCATTTTCTTATTAATGATCAACCGATGTCAGTATAAACAATGATGGGTCCATAGTCAATTGGCCTCTACCATGCACTGCAGCGACATCCATTCATCAGCTTATCACTTTCGGCAATTGGCTGATTATTTCACCCACGGTAAAAGCTCGATGAACTTCATACACGAAAGTAAACATTGTGCTAGGAAATTCAACCAATAGGTATCAAGTACCTCTCGGTAGCCATAACCATCAATTGTTTTAATGCACACCTCCAGCATTTGCTGTTGTAATTTTGAAAATAAACGAAATTTACCTATTATACATAGGCAATCATAGTCTGCATAGACCATGCCTACAGGCTCTGCCGTTTCCTGTAGCAATCGTTTGGCCTCATAATAATTTATGCCAATCAATTGATTGAGTGTATCCTTCACCATCTATGTCCGTTTGAATGAGTGACGCAACATTAATTTTAAGGTCGATCCGAATGGAATAGAATTATTAGTTGATAGACAGAGAACAGAGGAATCAGAGGATGTCTGTTGTTGTGTATTTGATGCTGGACAGAGTGAATCGTGAGTACTTTTAGGCTTAGAAGAAATGAGTAGAACTCATGTTTAGCGAGGGGAAAACAGAGGGAAACGTAATGACCATACGCCAGTTGAGCAAAACTAAATGAATTAAACCAAATAAAATAGGCTAATGTTCAGACGCTGACAAAAATCAAGTTGAGTTTAGTTCTCAAGTTCGATGCAATTTGCTGCAGTTAAAATAATTTTAACCAAGATAATTATTATCTTGGTATCGCAGTTGCTAGACCTACTTCACTATACACTACTCTCTCGAACATTATTAATAGGTTATAATATTATACTATAAATTATTATGCATTAATTACGAAGTGCGAGGGAACTGACGCAGGACTAGATTTTTAGAACTTAGTATGATGTACCGTATATGCCTATTTTAAGCATGCACTTTTTCTATGCCTATTAGTATGAATGCATTGTATAAACACAGTGTGCCACCAATTAAGCGCATCTCAAAAACACTGCCTGACGATGAATAGGCCTACAATGACGAAGACAATTATTCTTTTGTTAACGGAGGCTTCGGCCCATATTGACTTGACGATGTACAGTGTCAATGACGTTCTTTGTTCCTTGGCTATCAATTACAGCATTGTCTTCATCAACCGACAATACTGAAGCATAGTAAAATTTAATGTTAACCAACCCGTCAAAGCCATAGGCTACCAGCCTACCATAGATTCCTCAGAATTCCTTTTGCAGTTAAGCCTTGATATGCAGCGAGAGGAATGATTTTATTGTGTGCATTGGTGCAAATAACGGGGGCAGAAGTTACTATCCCCATAGTTTTGACTTGAGTTCAACTACCCACTAAAATTCTTAAAACCCCAGAAATATGTGTCTCGGACGTTACGTGCAGATCTTCGCTTCTGGGCATAGGTACTAAGTAGCCTATCTTGGGTGCAATGGAGACAAAAAGTGGAAGGTAGGGAGAGAGGAAGACTTGGAGGAGGTTGCTTGGTAAATTCAACTCCGGAGTTGAAACTCGAGTCCTCGAAGCAGCTTTTAAACATTGTTTCGATAGAATCAACTGTGGAATGTTTCCAAAGACGCTATATAAATATCGTCGTTGACAATGATGGTGATAGCAGATTGGATATTGTAATATTTCCTTTAAGGAATTTTTAGAACTTCATAGCCACTTATTTCCCTTCTCATCCTTCATGTTAAGTTAGACTCCCAATCAGATGACAATATTAGTTCTTTGCCATTTTTACTATTTCTAACGCATAGAAGAGCTTCTAGAACAGCACAACTCCAATTAGAAATGCACATTATGTGTAGAACTGCACGCTAAAAAGTCCTGGGATGATATTGATATCAACCTACGATTTGACAAAGAAGCGGACAGTCACTGTTAAATTGGTTAAACAATAGATTGTTGTGCAAAGTCGATCTCAGTGCAATTCTTTGTTCCACGATTTTCAATCCTAATTAGCCAGAAGAATGTTCATGGATGCTGGTCCAGGGCTTATGAATAAATCTGCCAATTCTTTGCGTCCTGGCAGTTTTTCTATATAGTGTTGTTATAAAAAGTTAGGCCTACTGTAAGCTTTAGCTTAGGCTTTAATACGATCATCTGTGGAAGTTTGCATCCCCACCGTTGTTTGCTTCTGGTCTCTGAATGACTATATATAATAGGATTTCGACTTGTTTTCGCTCACAGCTTGTGGTTGTTAAACGACCCCCGATAGATGCTATTTGTTATGCGATAACAGCGTCAAAGAAATAACTAGCCTAGTAGACTGCATCTCCTTGCCATATGAATTTACGTGGATTAAAAAATTTCTTGGTCTGTTTAAAATCAAGTAGGCTAGCCAACAATAGAAACGACGATTATTTTATTGGAGTAGGCCTACGCTTACAGACCGGGCGATCTGTTGTAAAGACTAAAGACCATCACAAAGCATCTATTTCAATGCATCGAGCGACCTACAGCGTTGTTGATTAAACGCAATTAATTTACCGTTTCTTAATTTACAAGTTTTTGAACTTCTCGAAGAAATGTATTTCAATTCTCTACTGATCGCAATAGTTGCTCTGGCTGGCATCATCTGTGTGTCAAACATTGTTAACGGTTTTGACGACGAAAGCAGTGAAGAAAATCGAAAGCATCAACGGGAACTCACGCAAGGTAGAATTCCTACTGAATGTTGTCTGTCACTTATGTGACACAGATTTTATATTTTTCAGAAATCAGAACAAATGTTTGCATATCTTGTAACTCAGCGAATAGGGCTGACGTGGTGAAATATTTGAATATAATTCAATACTCTCTCTGTCTCTCTCTCTGCATATTATATTAATTATGTAGATCATTTTTGTTGCAACCATCAAACCTCAAATATTTACAAATAGTATGACTCACACTAGCAGGACGGTAAAATGTAAGGCCCCCAACACATATAAATTGTCGTCATTACTTACTTACTTAAGTGATAAAGATTTTCTAATAGGGATACCCATTTGATGAAGAGAGAGTGCGACAGACAGACAGACAGGCAGACAGACAGGCAGACAGACAGGCAGACAGACAAAGATACAGAGAGATAGAGAGAGAGAGAGAGAGAGAGAGACAGACAGACAGACAGACAGACAGACAGAGACAGAGACAGAGACAGAGACAGAGAGACAGAGAGACAGAGAGACAGAGAGAGAGAGAGAGAGAGAGAGAGAGAGAGAGAGAGAGAGAGAGAGAGAGAGAGGCAGAGAGAGAGGAATAGGTAGACAGAGAGAGACAGAGTCGTATACAGAAAGAGTGATAGATAGATAAATATATAGACAGAGACAGGGCAGAGAGGAAGAGAGATACAGAGAGACGGGGAGAGAGAGACAGACAGACAGACAGACAGAGACAGAGACAGAGAGACAGAGAGAGAGAGAGAGGCAGAGAGAGAGGAATAGGTAGACAGAGAGAGACAGAGAGAGACAGAGTCGTATACAGAAAGAGTGATAGATAGATAAATATATAGACAGAGACAGGGCAGAGAGGAAGAGAGATACAGAGAGACGGGGAGAGAGAGACAGACAGACCGACAGACAGAGGCAGACAGAGACAGACAGAATGGCTGAGCAATTAAAAGTATCGTGCACAGCATCAAGCTTAAATGGTGATATTACTCAGACGTGCTGATGCGATTCCAAGCATCAATGAATTGTGGAATTTTACATTGTTACAGTCTACGTGAATTTCATGAAGAGTCTTCATGCTCCTTGTTGCGACTTCACCGGCATGACGCGACTGACAGGCTACATTTGTATTCTTTGCATACGAAAAGGTTATCAGTCAATTCGCATCTATGAGGATACGGCTCCATTTGATCTTCTTATGGTTATACCATTCGATGGAATTTACGGACTTTGGCACCTAGCATCAAGTGTCGTTTCGGAATGTCTCTACTTTACCGATTCCATTTCATCGTGCATCTGGAAGATCGCATTAGAAGATCATAAAGTAACGAAATGGAAATGCAGTGAAGAACGTCCAACAAGCATAACCGTGTCCTCTGATGACCAAGTCGTTGCTGTCCATCGAAATGAAGCCACAAATCGACAGTTTATAAGAATCTATGGATCAGACGCTGCTCTCATCCGTCAAATCGAAGTGCCAGATATCGAGAATTATTATTTCACGGCTATTCTAAAGCCAAATGGAGAGTTCATAATATATCATACGCTAAGCAGATATCGTATGTCCCATACCTCAATAATCAGCCTAGTTACAACCAATGGACATCTAATCAGTCAAGTCAATGCCACATATTACAGTTTTTCCCCTCCAAGTAATATAACGTGTTGGTTCATTCACTCTCCTCCAAAGGGTCGTTCTTACTTTTCATCACATTCTGAATGTGAATATTATAGTTACATGAGCGCCTATATTATATTAGAAGGTTGCATTATTCCATTGAAAGTTGTTTCGAACGACCATTACGAACGATATAATAGGCCTAACATGATTTTGATCGAAGTACAGGCAGAATTTGGAACGCATTTGCCTGAATTTAATCTTATTATTCACGAGTGTTAAATTCAACTTAAAAAGAGCTCAAATTCACTGGTGTGAAAACACTTTGTTTTCACGTATTGTCGTACATCATTAGCACTCGCGTGTGAGTGGTAGAAATGCCATAGCCTAACGGATGCTCGCATTTTAGAACATTTAACCTGATTCTGAGTCCGGATTTAAGCAGACGTCAACCTGCAGAGTGGGCAATAATCGCTTCCAAATGGCCCAAGGATGGTACAAAGGAAGTTGTGTCTTAAATCCTCTGCACACGCTGCTGCATATCCTCTTGTGGCAGTTCTTAGGGCTTTCGTATTAGGTCTATTATTATTATGGTAATGTTAGGGCCAACGGTATCATCGATGCAGACCTAGCTGTCTAGTTAATCGACGTATGAACTAATATCCTTTGCTCATGTCACATGACAATGCGTACAGTAACGTTGCCATGGGCAGGGGCAGATACAGAAATTTTCGAAGGAGGGTGCCAACATTTTGGCAGAAAAAATCTGACGACTTTTTTAGTCATCTGGTCGTAATCTCTTGGGAATATGCTATGACCTCTCTACTCGCCTTATCCCGCTGCATTGATTTAAAGCTTGTTGACACCAAATGGGGTAGGGCATGTCCTATGCGTTTTTGGAGTGGGGGGAGGTCATGGCCGGATTGACCCTCTTGGATCGGTCCCTGGCCATGGACAAGGCTCGTAGATGGCAAAAATTTATGTGAAGATCCACAATGCAGAAGAGCCGGTTGTTGCATGGAAGCTCTTCCAGAAATCACATTTCTTTGACCACGGCACCCGTCAACTGCTCTTGCATGCCACCTCTGCATGAGGACAAACGCCTTATTCGCAAGATAGGACATCCCTTCATGCTGTCTCTTGTATAAATCTAAATTGGTTTGAACAGTTTGTTTAATCGATAAGCCTACCGTACATCTCGAGTTTTACTTAGTCGTAACATCGGTGACTTCATAAATTATCTGTTTCTGGCTAATTATGAAATGCATGATATCGTTATATTATACAATGTAACTCATACGCGTTTGTCAGATTCAAACAAAGATCAGGCTACGGTGCTACTTACTTACTTACTTACTTACTTACTTACTTACTTACTTACTTGGATATTCTCTGTTTATTGCTGCGACTCCGATAATCAGTACGACACTGTGTCCGGATAAAAGAGGAACCCATATTTTTAAATAAGAAAATAAATAGTGGGCCTAAATATTAATCGATTTCAAAATTCGAAAACCATTTTACTTGTGACATATTTTTATCTAGTAATTAATTAGTGAAAATATAAAAGTTTCAGTCATGCAATAACGACGCCTAATGACGCAATTTGCATCCAAACTGAAAGTTTCATTTTTCCTGCAGTTAGGCCAGGCCTACATGTACGGGTTTAACTCTACCCACGAGATGCACAGACATTCAGTTGCGTTAATCAATTTTTCTTAGAAGCTTCTTTAGAACGCTTATTGTCCAGCCATTGTCCGGAAATGTCATAATAAACTTCTATGCACTGTAATTTTTGGGTTTTTTCACTCGAGAAAATATGTTGTAGCAACGTTGTACTTTTGGCTGGGCGATAATTTCTAACAGTGTTGTTTTAAAAATACAATTTTAACAGCGTAATCATGACGCCATTTTTCATTGTGGACCTTTCATAAATTGCAGATTTGTTTATATTGTTACGGTTTAGGCCCCAAATCGCTTCCATCACATTCGGTAGGGGGAGAGGTGATACGCCTGAGAGGAGATGGAGAAGGATGGAGGCCATCCGCTCCGTGTGGTAAACTGGAAAAACTGGTTTAACCGGAGGTATTAGTGGGAGGAGGTGTGTTAGAGAAACGAAGAGTGTAGGGAGTTTTCGTGTGTTTGTGGATCGATTGACATGTGCGTTACCGACTTGAACTTTTCTGAGAACAATGTTGTGAAGAATATACGATTGAACTGTGGAGAACTGGTGTTTTCGTCGTTGAAGAATACTATAGCAACTTATCCCTGGACAACTTGCACACGCCTACACGCTACAGACGACAACGACGCACCCCTGGAATTTCCGACAGCGGCACACGCTACGGAAGACATCAACGCACCACTGGAATTTCCGACAGCGGCACACGCTACAGAAGACGACGACACACCACTGGACTGTCCATTCCGCCGTCTTTTCATCCAATTCTGCAGTCTTCCATTGGTCCACCACCACGCTCCCTCCACTTGATGCGGCACCAACATTGTCGACCACGTCCTCGTATACCGCATGTGATACCTCCAATGTCCATCCTCCGACTCCACACGACCGTCGTCAGCGCCCTCCGCCTCCACGTGCAACCCCTCGAGTTCACTCCTTTGACGAGCCCCCATATGTAGCAAGTTGTCCAGGGATAAGTTGCTATAGTATTCTTCAACGACGAAAACACCAGTTCTCCACAGTTCAATCGTATATTCTTCACAACATTGTTCTCCGAAAAGTTCAAGTCAGTAACGCACATGTCAATCGATCCACAAACACACGAAGACTCCCTACACTCTTCGTTTCTCTAACACACCTCCTCCCACTAATACCTCCGGTTAAACCAGTTTTTCCAGTTTACCACACGGAGCGGATGGCCTCCATCCTTCTCCATCTCCTCTCAGGCGTATCACCTCTCCCCCTACCGAATGTGATGGAAGCGATTTGGGGCCTAAACC
This sequence comes from Lumbricus terrestris, assembly GCA_949752735.1. Classification (NCBI taxonomy): domain Eukaryota; kingdom Metazoa; phylum Annelida; class Clitellata; order Crassiclitellata; family Lumbricidae; genus Lumbricus; species Lumbricus terrestris. Next base: position 73,524,687 of record OX457037.1, read on the forward strand.
GTAACAATATGTATGTCGGGATTGAAACGGTATTTTAATTTTAAAAATCGATTAATAGCCTATCCACTTTTTGATATTTAGGAATTGGGTCCCTTTCTATCCGGGCACAGTGTATAGCCTATAAAAGAATTGGAAATAGCATTATTATAGCTCAGTCAAGTCAATATCAGAGGCAGACTTTGATCAATTCGGAATGTTTGTTTCTCCGATCAATCACTCGAAAGGTCGGAGTGCTGTCTGTTGTTGGTGTTTTAATTGTACTGACCAGCAAAGACGGAGAAACCTTTACATTGATCGCATATCAATTTGGTCACTCGTAGTTCCTACTACCAGCTTCGGCAACTCCGAGTTGTCTCAAGATCCCTCTTTCATAGTGCTACTGTGACACTTGTGCATGCCTTTGTCGCCAATAGAATTGATCACTGCACTTCGATACTCGTGGGTCTGCCATTAGGACTAATTGGGCGCCTTGAACGAGTTCTTTGTAGGGCTACTCGCGGTAACTCGCCTCATTGGCGTCATTTCTAAATATTCCTCTGTCTCTGCATAGTATGCGTGAGTTCTTCATTGGCTCTCTGTGTCACAGTGCATCTCCTACCGAGTTGCTGCATTTGTTTGGCGACGCCTTCTTGATTGTGCTCCATCATACCTGTCTAGCCTTTGTCGACCTGTCTCCGACCTTGCAGCCCGTCGAGTTCTTCGCTCTGCGGCAACGGGGGAGTTTTTGGTTCCTCGAGCTCAAACTTCTATCAGATAGCGCCGAACCTTTTCTATTGTGGGCCCCGCTATCTGGAATGGCCTTCCACTAACCTTGCGACTTATGCCTAGGCTAAATTCACTTGCTTTTTGATAAGTCGGTAAAACCCTACGTTTTTAGCCGTGGCTGGGTTGGGAGCACCTCTGAATAGGTTTCTTGAAGAGGTGCTATATAAATTCACGACATGAATGAATGATTGCTACATAGGCTCATGGAAAATAACAACCCCAGGGTGTGTACTGCAGTACAGCAAAGATCTGTTTATTTATTTAATTTTTTGAAATTTATTCATTCATTCATTTATTGCAGTGGTTCTCAGCCGGTTCTTAACACTAGTGTGTCGCGAAGTGACCGGCGGTGTGTCGCTTAAATATGGTGTGTTGTGGTGAGTGTGTCGAGAAGAATTGGTGTGTCGCGAATTCTCACAGCATATATTCTTACATTACACGGACTTGTTCACTTTAGCAGTTTGGTAGGCGCAGGCTGTGAGAATATAATCGTAGCACTTCGTTTATCTATTCCATTTGATTGCAATCCGGGGCAGCCTTTTAAGCCAACATGCAGTCTATATGTACCTAGGTCTACATGCCATACGGTATAAGACGTTAGCAAGCGCGCCGATTAAACTTTTTCCAATGCTGTAACATTCGAAAATAATGTGAAAATTAAAGAAACATAAATTTTTTGGATGCTAAAATTGATGACGCAAATTGGTTGACCATTAATTGGCTTAGTAGTTTGCGTAAGTTATTCAGAGCGTGACAATGGACCTATGCCGTATAATGAAGGTGGACAAAGTCAAGGGACCCAGAGTCCCAATAGCCCAAGTTTTTGAACTAATGATTACCTGTAGGCTTTCGCTTTCCAGTTTTCCATTACAATAATTTGATGTGTTGAAGGGCGTTTGGTTTCGGTAGTGTTTATCTAGTATCTAGGGGAGAGTTGCTATGAATGGACCACTTTGGACAAACCCAAGTGTCCTGAACAAATGTTACCAAATTTCTAAAAGGAAACGATGCCATATGATGGATTAATATGTCAAGTATGCTCACAATCGGAAAAGTACAGAGAATATTGATGGATTTATGAGAAATAACTAAACAAAACTGGAGCTCGAAACGGTCCAGTCAAGGCAACCTGTTTCCAAGAATGGACCACATGGTGTCCTAGACTGGACCAGTTGCCCTGAATGGAACACTGTATTTCAAAGAGTTTTAAAAGGTAATTCTGCTATTAAAAAACCACTGGAAACGTTTAGGAACACTTATTGCCTAAAACCACGCAATTAAACGCGTTTAAAACTGTCAAAATACTACAAAGTAGTAGAAATCAACTTAACCATATGACAAGCTCGGCCATTGCCAGTTAAACATTTGACAGAATCGCTAGTTAAATATTAACAAACTAACTACTATTTAAATAGTTAAGCCTTTAATCTATAATAGGCCCTGCAGGGACAATACCTACTTAATATTGATTCAGTTAAAAACTTAACACTTAATAGTTATATGAATCACACACAGTTAGTATGCTATATAGGATGTGCTGCATAATAGGACTGATTATTATACATAGAAGCACCAATTAACACTGCAATAGCCGGTGCCCTTAAATGGACCATGCCAAAATTATTGGTCCAATTCAGGAAACTTTTGGTGGTCCATTTCAGGCAACACGGACTACTTCTATTTAGACTGCGATAGTTCAGCAAGCGTCAGTTCGAAAGTAAAATTACTTATTGTTGCTCAAACATGAAACCTTCTTCTAATTAAAGGAAAGTTAATTGCATTTTTAAACCTTAACTCAAATGTCTACCCTCGTTGTTAGGAACAGCTAGAATTACATCAAAACTACACGAAATTGATTTTCAACTGCAATTTATTAAATATTCAGCCTACTGCAAAACCGACTACAACGATACAACTAATATTGAATTGCTCAAGAATACAGCAGTTGAAACCGTGGTTAAATTGACATCTAGGGTGTGAAACGGCTGTGGTCCAATCAAGGCAACGGTCCGTTTACGGCAACTCTCCCCTACCCTTGTCCCAAGTTTTCTTGCTTTGCCTTGAGCTATGAGAGCGGTTTGGATTATGGATAATTTATCATATTTTGTTTTCTTTTTTTACCTAAAACAGTTTTGTATTACTCCTATTAGTCCATTTTCATTCGTTAGCTTCGTTAACGGGTAAAGACAAGCTTAAAGTTTTCAGGAACATCTGGCTAGTTTGCTACGCAGTAGCCTAATATTGTAGGATATGTGTTGCACTCACAAAGCCTGTGGATCCTCGACTTACTATGATCCAGAGAAAATCCAGGAGCAGAAATCCGATTAACTGCTAGGTCAAACGTTTAACGCAGAGTCATAAAAAACGACGCAGAATCGTAAATATAGATCAGTGGAATTTAGAATTTCAGAATAATTAGAAACTAGAAAGCATTCGGTGCCAACATTTCATTCGTTAGTTTTTTTTAACAATTTCACATTTATAAACCGGCTTAATTTCATTTTTTTTAACAATATTCACATGACGATTGCGTGGTGTGTCGCAAATTTGATTTCATGTTGAAAAATAGACTTCTAGCACAAGTATAGCGGAAATAGAACAATCACTGGGCAACAGGAAAGCCGGAAAAGCTAGAAGTTTATTTTAAAAATTAATATGGCCCTATATAGTAGCTGCACATTTCAGATTTCAGTCAACGTTCAAATGTCACACAGCTCGAAGAGCAACTGTGAGGTCGGCTAGCAGGTTAATATTGGCTAAGAATTCTGAATAGCCTAACTGCCACCAACTTAACTGAGCTTAGTGAGAAAATGACGATTTCACTAGTAATCTGTAATTTGAGAAGAATTATTATTGCCTCTAAAAACAACTGTCAACCATTCTATCGAACTTGGTGAAGAGAGGTGAATTTACGGACGGGAAAAGCGGAGGACAGGGAATGAAAGATGGAGAAATACAGACGGATGGAGATAAAGAGGGAGGAGTATGCGTACGAAAGTGAAGTGTGATGATACTGGGAGGAAGCAATCCTTCAGACAACAGTCCGCTCCTTGTTCCAGATATAGGCCTATCGAGATCTACTGTCATCGCCGTCGCTGCCGTTGATGGCGAACGATAAACTAACGTAACAAAGGGACCGGTGTTTCGTGAATAGCCTACGCCCCCAGTTACACTGTCCGAGAAAGAGGATAGCCCTAGACGCTGGCAATATGAACAGTTTAAGACATTTCCCCACTGCACCATGAAACTCAATGGCACACAATATAGCCTTATTGAGTTTTGTCATTCACATTCGGCGCATCTGAAGACTTATTTGGCGGATATCATGTTACACGACTTCTGAGACACGTGATACCATTGTTAATATTTGCTATGTTATGAATATAACAGTGCATGCTTTGATTTCAAGTGAGTCGTATCAGTTTTTAGGACTGCTCTAACTTTTTGTAATGTTCGCCAAATTAATGCCTAGGCATTGGTGTAAATAACAGGGAGAAGGGACTCTCCCCATAGTTTTGACTGGAGCCCATCTATCCACCCAAAATGCCTAAATCCATCTGACATAGGCTATCTGTCTCTATAGTAATGCACAGACCTTTGCTTGTGGGCGTAGGTATACTGCGTGCAATGGAGCAGTATGAGAATAATTGTAGGAAAACAACGGGGTGAGGGTGGGGTGATCAGACGTTGACTTTTGTGGACTTGGGTGCGCAATAGGGACTTTGTTATGGGTCTTGATAAATACTAGGGGTTGAACTCCACAACCCCCGACAATTCTCATCCTGCAATAGAGAGAGGAAAAGTTTAAGGCAGGTAGAGGAAAGGGATTGAGAGAGAGAGGAAGGTACAGAGATGGCTGATTGGTAAATTCAACTCCAGAGTTTCATGAAACTCGAGCCTTATGAGCAGCTCTTAAACTCTGCTTCGATAGAATAAAATGCATAATGCATTAGTAAAGTTTCCCAGCTCTAGACACTAATTGAAGTTGACGATAATGGATCAACATCATCGTCAACGGTAACCAAGACCACCAAGATGGGCGGGACACATGCCCAGGGACCCGGCGACTTTTATGAACTTGGGTTACATACAAATATAAATATATATGATATGCAAATTTTGTGATTCATGCCTTTTTAAATAGTCTATAACATTGCAGAGAACTCCTTTCTACAATCAGATTAAACTTCAAATTAACAAATTAGTAAAATCCAAATGTAGATATAAATATATCAATATATAAATATTTAAAAGAGTATAATAATTCATATCTGCACTTTTATTATTTCAATTGGTTTCAATTTCTTTCCGCATGAAGCATTAACACATTGACCACCACGACTGTCATTACCGCTACGCCTAGCCAAAGACGCAAAATTGGATATTGATTTCAGCCGACGAATTACATGGACAAAGAAGTCGACTGTTATATGGTTAAACAATGGATTGTTGTGCAAAGTCGACCTCCGTGCCATTCTTTGTTCCTCGAGGTTCAACCAAAATTAGCCAAAATAGGCTACCGCTGAACTGACAGTTATTTGTGAATGCTGGTCAGGGTTAGGGGAAGTTGGGGCGAGATGGACCCTTGGGGCATGATGGATCCCGTCAATATAAGGTATAAATGATGTCACCACCTATCGAATGAACTTTAATTATTGTAATACTGTTGGCGCTTTGGTGATTTGACCAAAATAAGCGACCGAAACGACATTTTTTCGGTTTTTTATGATGAAAAGTTGATTTTTGACCTGTTCGATCCTATTTTCAAGAAACAGTTATTTGCTAAGTATTCAATTGCACATTGTCACTGACTTTTGATGCAAGTATATTTGGTTAAACACCCTTTTCTGCCGATTTAACGAATTCAGTATTGGCAGGATACACAGTAGATTAAATTTTTAATTGGTAAAAAGTTTATACCTTACGCATGGGGGCGAGTTGGATCAGTCACCGACGGGGCAAGACGAACCTTGTGATCCATCTTGCCCCGTTTGTGTGAATTTTTCCTCTGGTTCAAATTTTTTCATCCGATTTCACATGTTAATTAATTATTATGTTATTATTACTCTAAGAATAATTGGTACAATAAAAATGACAATTAACGCGAAAGACATGATTGCAGTGGCCTATCTTGTTCCACCATGGGGGCAAGATGGACCACTAAAATCACATGAAATTGATAAAAGTAATCCAAAGTAACTTCTGCGTTATTCTGACTGTTTTGCATTATAGACGATCACATTTATGCATAAAAGAGTATTCTGCATGTGATCAGAACATGCTATGATGAAAGACTAATGCGTGGGGCATGATTTATTAGATTGGTCCATCTTGCCCCATAGTGGGGGCAAGACGGACCATTACGACTAAATTTTTAAATTTAAAAAATCTTATTATCAAAAAGGATGCAATTAAATTCGTGTTGCCCTTAGCTATGGTACTGTATAAGCTACGAGTAGCAAACAATTTGTGCCCGTGAAGCACGTTTATGGTGTCTCAAAACCAAAAATCCGTTACGGGGTCCGTCTAGCCCCTACTTCCCCTATATGAATAAGCCGACAACTCACGTTTCTTGAATATAAGCCTAAGCTTACGTTTGGTCTCTATAAGATTAAGTGTGTGCTAATCGACGGACGACTAGGCTATAATTAATTAATCGAATAGTTCTACAGATCGAGCATTCTTTTGTCAATCCATCGCTTGTGCAACGAGTGCAGCGTGTTGATCGGACGCAACTATTTTCCTTTTTTTAATTACAAGACTCTGAGCGTCTCAAATAATCATGTTTCGTTCTCTACTGATTGCAATAATTTCATTGATTGTCGTCCTCAATGTGTTAAACATTGTTGACGGTTTGGACGACGATAGCAGGGAAACCAATCTACAGTTGCATCAACGACAACTCACACAAGGTATATAATTCCTTCTTTATGCTGTCTGCCACTTATACGACATGGCTCTTATTTTCTTCATAAAAAATTTATGCATATCTTAACCATAAACTATAGCCATAAATTTTATTGAACCCAGGACTATAGTAAATGATATCGAAAAAATAAGTAGCCCTTTAGGAAAAAAAGAATAACCACAATAGATCAATAGCACCATAATGAATCTGGGTTCTGCTAGTAAGCCACCTGTAAAAACTACTTCCAATTGCTCTTCCGCCCCCGAAATGAAAATTAAGAATAAGAATTTTCTCCACCTGTAAAAACGAAATAAATTTACGCAGAGGTAGCCTATAGTAATAAAACACAAGTGTAGTCTGCGATCAAATACAATTCTTATCAAAATTAAGGATTGACAATAACAGGATGGGAGCAAGGAAAATCCTAAAGGATGAATAATATAAATATCCAACTAACATGGACACCTATGCTATCTCTGCACTGAACTATTATGATAAGACGGTTCAATATAGGCTCCATATTATATATATAGGCTATATATATATAAATAAATATATATATGTTTATATAGAGTGAGAGACAGAGACAGACAAAATAGAGAAGATGGAGGCGGGGGGCGGAATAGCAATTGGAAGTAGTGCACAATGTTGACTAAATTATAATAGGCCTATTCTACCGACGGGCTAAGGCAATTTCAAGCATAGATCGGGTATTCGAATAATACGATTATTTACATTTCGAAAATAATCACGATTATCAACGAATTTTAAAATTGCCAACGAATAATAGGCTATAGTCGTAAAATATTGTGTTCCGTGAAAAAAATTCTTATTCTTAATTTTCATTTTCTTATTAAACTTTATAAAAACAGTTAGCATCTTAACGAATGAATTCTACAAATTGATCTACGCACATACCAGTAAACGGTTTATTTAAACGGTTTATTGTTAAAAATGTTGAGGTCTCTATAGCCGATGCTCGTGGACTGACAAAATGCCCTCTGACAAAATGTACCGGACAAAATGTCCCTGGACGAAAAGTCCCCGGACAAAAGTCCCCGGAAAATGTGCCTGCATAAAATGTCCCCGGATAAAATGTCCATGGGCAAAAAGTCCCAGGATAAAATGTCCATAGAAAAAGGGTAGGGCTACTTAGAACCCAGCGCATGGTGTGCCTACCAGGAGGTAGCCTATATTGACAAGAAAATTCCGCCTGGCAGTGAATAGTTGCTTTGCCAAATGTATGTGAAATGTGAATGCTTTATATTTTTTTAATAGAACAGAATATTCTTTATTAACCAACCAATTGCAAACTGAAGTTTGATTCACAAGATTTTGATATAAGAATAATTATTCTAATTCTTGCGTCAGAAATGTACTTGTTAACCAAGGAGCTTAGACGGCTTTCATAGCGTCTGTCTTTCTCTTACTATATATACATCTTTGAAATTGTGTGGTCCAGATCGCTTGTTATTTAGATTGTTTTATAAGTCATCCTAATCATAAATGTTTTTCTGGTGAGACAATCGATCAGACGAGAATTTATTTTTGATCGTTAGCACGTTGATATAGACTGCCGGAAGGCCTTTACCGGGATGGTAGCATGCCGTGCAAAGCATGTCTTCAGTTCCTCGGCACAGCTGAAGTGTCGAGAGCTTGCAACTTGACAACTTGTCAAGGGCTAGGGAAGCTACCCCCCCAGAAGGCCGAGATTCACCTTTTTCACCGTGTAAAGACTGTAAACGGTATCATTTCCCGGGATTAAAACCCCAATAGAAACTTCAATCGAATGAATGACTAAAAGAGTCTTCAACTTTTTTTTCTGGGAAAATTAGTATTTTTGGGCGAGATTTCAACCCGACGACTAAAAAAGGTCATCAACTGTTTTGGCGGAGAAAATAGTTGTCAGCGCCACTCGTTATGGATCAAGTCTCAGCCCCAGCAAAGCCCAAGTTCTTTTTTTACCCACCCCCTCAAGAACGGAAATCAAACTCGGCCCATGCTAAATGGCACTGGCATTGGTGTTCTAATTAAGAGAGATAGATCTCTGACAATAAGTTTTTCATGTTCCTCAGTTGCTAGCATCTTGTCAGTACGCAGCTGCTGTCTGCAGTTTTGCGCTTGTATCACGTAGTGCGAACTCGACCACTTGCCGACGTTCCTTCCTCAAGAATTTGTGGATGTAGGCCTACTGCTTCCGTTCCTGACTGTCCTCTGAAACCGATCTTTTCAAGAAGTACGTCTGTCTCCAGTACAGAAAATACCATACTGGTTCCAGTTATCAAGCATGATGGACTAGAATGCATGTTGGCGATTCCCGAGGGAAGGCTCGCAGCGGCTTAGGCCTACCTAGTCGAGCTGACCATAGACAATTTATTCATAGATGCCTACCGTTCAGTGTGCTATCGGGACCAGGGACTCACTCCCTTTTAGTCGACCGCGTTGAACAGACATCAGTACATGATCAGAATTTGATATGGCTTTGTCATGAACGCGGTGCCTTGGCTTCGCAGACACCCGGTGTCATCGGACCCTCACTGTCAACCAGGTATATAGTGTCGAAACATGTTCGCAGTGCATATTAGCACACGACGCGACAGTAGGGTTATATCTGCAGCATTCAGTACTAAGATATGGAGGCTAGATGATCCATGGTGGAGAACCCCTCATCAGTTGGCGACTGCCTATCCAAAGACACACGATACTCCCGGATAGACATTATAGCCAGCCAGTCAATGACATCAAGTCTAGAATAATAGCAGCCTTTCTTCTCATATGGACCGCAGGAGTGCAGACCCATCGGACACCCATGCAGGAGCTTACTTGGGGGTTGCTTCTGCTGTCATAAACCGATGTGCGGCGCTGGATCGCCAACAAGTCACTGGCGTCTTTGCCGCTGCTCAACACCCGACCCACCACTGTTGGCTTTTTTTCACACTTCCCCTTATTCTCAGAAACAGTGGACTCACATTCTGCCCACTCGATCACCATGAAGGAGGTAGAGTCATATCCCGACATAGAGTTCAATAGTGTTTTCTCTCTTAGAGGATCGATAGACCCGAGACTTTTCTAGACAGGGACTGCGATTAGGGGTACGGTGAACAACCGTAAATGTTGTGCATTGAAGGTAGGAAGGGCCGTGAATCGGGTGACCTCAGACGGAGAAGTGGGCAGGTATCGTCCGGGCCGTGGAAACTACATTATCACACAGGATTGTCGTGTTCACAGCCCTGGGAGTCCTTGTATTTTGCAAAGATTTACTACTCCTTTTTTTAGTTGCGTACGAATGTTTGCTTGGTTGTTCACTATAAAGTGGTTAATTTTTACGTTTAATAATCAAAATTATTGTAATATATTTTGACATTCATTGTCTTTTATTACGCATTCGCGATTCCTCGTTAATTTTCTATGATGCCATTTGTTTGCTCGGAATTAGGTCTACCCTAGATCAAAAAATAATTACACAAACGCATAGGGTCTAAATAGAAGGTTTATTATAGATCTAATACTAGGCCTACTGGCAATAAATCCTTTTTACACGAATAATTGCTGTCAAAATAGAGAGGGACTCAATTCAATTCATTAATCGTAAACCATCAACCATTAAACAATTAAGCTTAGTCAAAGTATAGCGTGCATCACATAATAGGATATGGCAACAAGGATATTCATCGCTAACAGGGACACCTATTTACCTGTGCTATTTTAACTTGTGGCTAGACGGTTGTCTCGTGAAAGAATGTGCGATTTTATGTTCTTTAAAGGGACTCTTTGTCCAGGGCCTTTTTGTTCGGAGACATCTTTTTTCCGGGACTTTATGTCTTCGGACTCTTTGTCCAAGAACATGTTGTCCGGGAACTTTTTGCCCTGGGACACTTTATCTGGGGACTTTTGTCCAGGGTCATTTTGTTTGGGGACTTCTTGACCAATGACTTGTTGTCCGGGACATTTTGTCCTAACACCTCGATATTGGGTTGGCCATCGTGAATGTAGGACATTTCCCCCGGACATATTCCCGAGGACATTTCCCCCCGGACGTCCCCTTTTCCACTAGAACATATACCCCGGACATTTCCCCTTCTGCGAATACCACCTCAATTGTCCATACAAAGTCCTACCCTGAATGCTAGACATATGCCTAGGCCTGTAAGCTATAGGGCCTAGGCCCTACTTAAATCTGAAACTTTTACAACGAATCCTTTGAAGTAAATGCTAAGGAATCCATATTATAAAAAGCTATGCGTATAAAACGCACAAACATAGACCCATTGTCAATAAATAAACAACGACCGTAGGTTACGTTCTAAACCGTTAATGTTGATCGAACTCAGGTGCGAAGTTCGAAACGTTTGATACAATTGCGATGCGATTATAGAAACCGGAGCTTTAGATCAAAACATTGGACCGCTGAAAGTTTATTTTAGGTTTTGACTTTTACCGACAATTGAGGTGATATGTAGGCCTACAGACACTTTTGAGGTAGCCTGATTGATGACTGAGTCTTCGCTAATAAGTCACAGTCGAATTACTGTAAATGAACAAATAGTGTTCGTACCTTACGTTCCATAACGGATGCCTTGACGGCATCATCAAAGACCTACTGGGTGTAGGCTGCCTTCCAATTCCTTCTTTCAATACCTATGCCTGTTTTCGTATACGGGGATGGGGAATGTCCTAGGGGGGGGAACGTCTGGGGGAAAATGTCCGGGGAATGTCCGGTGGGAATATGTCCGGAGGGAATGTCCGTTCCCCGACCATCGTAGCCATGCGGCATTCATATCATATTCAATAGCCAATGCTAGTTCCTTCGTCTAACTTCTGACCATCCACCTCAACTTCAGAATCTTCAACAGTCCAATCCTCCTACTGCACATTTGTTTCTGTGTAATCAAGAACTTCGATGAGCTTCAACCATCGAAACCGCAATTGCAGGCTATACAGGGTGGGCAAAAAAGACCCCTCTAGGTTTTTTGCCAATATCTTGGCCAGAACTAAGAATTTTGAAATGAAATTTTACAGGCTTAGAGACAATTCATATCTACACATGATGGCCAGATTTCAATAAAATATTTCAAACAGAACAAAAGTTATGCCACTTCTAGTGAAGCCACCCACCGTTTTTTGACGATTCAAAAACGCGAGGCAACAAAAAGTAACAAAAAACCAATCTAAATATTCTGGTCAATATCTTGGCCAAAAGTAAGAATATCGAAATGAAATTTTACATGCTTAACGGCAAATCATATCTGCACATGGTGGTCATATGTCATCGACATATTTCAAACAGAACAAAGTTATACCACTTTTAGGGAGGTCACCCACCGTTTTTTGACGATTAAAAAACGAAACGTATCGAAAAAGTAAAAAAACCGACTTTTTTCTTATCTCAAATAATTGGTATCAAATAGCCTTGATATTGCCAGATGAACATTATCATTACTATTTAAAAGAGAAACAGGGTACCAGCGTAGCTGTGCGTCACTGAGAAGTCACTTAGCAAGACGACAATCAAACTGGTAAATAAGGAATCTATCAGATTAATCAACAAGTCCATCAAGAACTTTGCAAAGAGACTCAAAAAAGTTTTGGCACGGGTGGTGGGCACATTGAACACAAGTTGTGAAGCACTACCAAGTTCATTTGACAACAGTTATTTGAGATGAGACTTAATAAAATCAAAATTGTGTTTTTGTTTCTTTTTATTGGGTTTCGTTCTTGATCCGTCAAAAGACGGTGAGTGGTCTCACTAAAAGTGGTGCAACCTTTGTTCGGTTTGAAATATTTTGATGAAATCTGACCATCGAGTGTAAATATGAATTGTCTTTAAATCTGTAAATTTTTATTTCAAAATTCTTACTTCTGGCCAAGATATTGGCAAAAAACCTAGGGGGACTTTTGGCCCACCCTGTACAAGATCTTTGGCTCTCACTTTTTCACCCTATTTCTCTTCTCGTTTTTTGTACAAAATAACACGTCGACAAATTTTGATCGGCAGCACTGTCTTGATGATGAAAGATACTTGAAAAGAGGCAGAGCCACTGATGGCAGCCGACAAGCGAAAAAACTAGTAATTTAGTAATGAACTTTAACTGCCTATTATAATAGTAACTGCAAATTTATAAAGTAGTCTGCCGGTAGTTTTCATACTTTTGAAGCAGAATGAATAGATATAGCCTAAATGCCAACGCAGTAGATAACAGTGCAAGAAAATTTACAAGCAATATTAATCGCATTAGATATATAGGCCTAAATTCAACCTGGCCTGAATGCGTGTGATTATATAGTTGCAGTGTTAAGTCACTTTGTGGTGACAAAGACCAATAGCGACGCCCTCCTCCATTTTCCAGGCTTGGGACTGGCACTGGCAGAGTGCCAGTGCCAGTCATAGTGGCGGAGTTAATATCATGGAGACAAAAAATTGAGCTGAGAACATTGCGTTTTCGATGGTTCACCCTAATTATTCGTCAACAAATATTTACGAATATTTATTAATATTACACGGTCTTGATATTAATGAATATTAATGAATATTAATAAATATTTATTAATATTACAAAGTCTTAATATTAATGAATTTTTATGAATATTAAAAATCTCAAGACACGAATACTCGATCAATGATTCCAAGCATCAATGAATTATGGAATTTTACATTGTTACAGTCTACGTAAATTTCATGAAGAGTCTTCATGCTCCTTGTTGTTCCTTCACCAGCATGACGCGACTGAAAGGCTACATTTGTATTCTTTGTATGCGAGAAGACTTTGAGTCAGTTCGCATCTATGAGGATACGGCTCCATTTGATCTTCTGATGTTTATACCTCTCGACGGAATTTACGAACTTTGGGACCTAGCATCAAGTGTCGTTTCGAATTGTCTCTACTTTACCGATTCCATTTCATGGTGCATCTGGAAGATCGCATTAGAAGATCATAAAGTAACGAAATGGAAATGCAGCTTAGAAGCCGTAATAGGAATAACCGTATCCATTGATGGACAAGTCGTTGCCGTTCATCTTGATAGATCGTCTAACCAACAGTCCATACAAATCTATGGGTCAGACTCTGCTCTCATTCGTAAAATCGACCTGCCAAAAATAGGCCTACAGAATAACTATTCCCAGTACTGGTATTACTCAGCTATTCTAAAACCCAATGGACAGTTCGTAACACATCATAAGGTTATAGATTTCTTGTACAATACATGTACCTTTGTAATCAGTCTAGTTACGGCTAATGGACATCTAGTCAGTCAAGTGAATGCCACTTACCACGGTGATGAACCTACAAGTAATATAAAGTGCTGGTCGTTTCAGTCGAACGTTACTTTAAAGAATTATAATAACTCCATTTTTGATCCTGAATGTGAGAATGGCTATATATATATGAGCGCTTATATGATATTTGAAGGCTGTATCTTTCCATTGTTAGTTGCTGAAGATGATCCTTTTACAAGATATAGGCCTAAGGCGATTTTGATAGAAGCACAAGTAGAATTTGAAACGCATTCCCCTGAATTTAATCTTGCAATTTATGAGTGTTAAGTTCAACATGAAAAGAAGTCAATTTCAGTGTACAGACAAACCAACGTTTTACACGTTTTGCTGTGCATCATTACTCATTAGCACTATCGTGTGAAACTGTGAATGGCAGAAACACCATAACAAATGCTCGCATACTAAAAGATTTAATTGGATTCTGAGTCCAGCTTTAAGCTGAAGTCTATTATAGGCCACCTGTAGGCAGTGCAGAGTGGGCTACGGGGGCCGCTTCCAAATGTCTCAAGGATAGATACAAAGAAAGGTGCATCTTGAATCCACTGCACACGTTGCTGTAGATCGTCTTCTTCTAGTTTCTAATGCTTTTCTATTATCTGATGTGTTTGATTGATCTGCTTGAATTATTATCGAACAATGGAATCGTTTTGAATACAAAGACACGACCAGTTTGAAAGTGAACATGACCGCATGTAGTTAAGGTTTTTAATCAGTTTGTAGTTAAGTTTGTTTTATTAAAGTGTTCTTGACAATCTAAACTTTGTTGCAATCCGTCACCACCTGATTATATCTTCATCATTTGGCTATCTTTGTTAACTCTCATTGTGAATAATTTACTTGGATGACCCTCCAACGAGGGTTGTCCAATTAAGTTTGGCCTCCCTTCAATCCCTTGTAATCAATGCATTGTTATTTAAAAGATTTACTGTCATTTTTGTACTCTGTCTGGTTGAAATATAAAAGAATTGAATTGAATTTGAATTAAACAATCGCCTTGTAAGGAAGATTGATCAAATGAACTTGTAATGCATACACGTTTGTCAGATTAAAGTATAGAACAGTCTACGTACATAGGCTACTTACTACTTAGCCTACATAAATTATTAGGCTATTCTCAAATCGACTCCGATAATTATCAGTAGGCCTACGATTGCAAAAATCGATCATAAAGCAGTTGGGCTAAGTCACTGTTGGAGGTAGAATTTAACCAACTCAGAGTTTAATATAAGGAAATCAACCACTGAAAAGGTCGGAGTGTCCTATTTGTGCTGGTCTGTTAAAACTGAGAAACTTTTTCATTGATTTCTACATAAACTCCTGGGAAATATTATAGAGGAAAGAGAGAGGGCGAACGGAAGGTTGGGATGGAAGTGTGAAGGACGGGGAGAAAGAGTTACAGCGAGTCTAAATCCGGAATTCTGACCAACTGTCCAAGCATCCGACGCAGACTGAAGCTTAGGGGAGAGTTGCCATGAATGGACCACCTAAGGCAAACTTAGCTGTGCTGCATAAATGCTACTGAATTTCCAAAAGGAAAGCACGCCATATGCTTGGTTGATTGTTCATCTATGTTATTAATAAGCAAAAGACAAAAATTATTCGTGGATTTATGAGAAATAAATAAACAAATAGGTACCCCTAAAAAGTCCAATCAAGGCAACCTGTTTCCTTGAATGGACCGCATGGTGTCCTTGATTGGACCATTTGCCCTGAATGGGACACAATATTTTAAAGACTTTTTAACAGGTAATTTTACCCAAAAAGCAAGGGAAACGTTTTAAAACTCTTAGTGTCTAACCATACAGTTAAAAATATCAATGCACAATTGCAGTAGCTGAAATCAACTTAATATATGACTGGCATAACCTCTGCCTGCGGACCAATTAGGAGTACTTTGCCATAATAACCAGTGCAGGTCTACATATAGACTATAATTATATAGGCCTCTATAGTCTATATAGTGAAATAATATGGCCTAGCTAATACTGGGAATAAATGATTGTGAAGTATTACATTAGTACTCGGTTAAATCTATTTGAGTATATCTAATACAAGAAGAATTGCGGGCAGTTCGAACAGAGGAACATTATCTTCATCTATAATAGCAGTGTGTAGCTTCAGAGCAACTGTTATGAAACTATTAAGCCTGCAACTGACATTTATTGCGTATTTTGAAATTATTCGTTCTATGCTTGTCAGAAGCATCGCCAAATCCCATGCCACACTGTCGACTGTTGTTCCATAAAACTTATGCCAAAAGAGGGTATTGTAATTGGTTAATGAATCACAACAGGACATTGCAAGTACCGGTATCCTTAAATGGTGGTGTCCTTAAATGGACCGCTTCCAAATTATCGGTCCAATTAAGGAGACTTAATGTGGTCCATTTCAGGCAACACGGACTACTTCTACTCACACTGTCATAGTTTAACAGGTGTCAGTCTCAGCGCTAAATCGAGTATTGTTGCTTAAACATGAAACCTGGCTATGATTAAAACAAACGTGACTGCAATTTTGAAAGCTTGCCTAAATTGCCTACACTTATTGTCAGGTAGGGCAAAAATTAGATCAAAACTACGTGAAATATAGTTTTTACCGCAACTAAATAAATGTTTAGAATTCCGTAAAACTGATTGCGGCGGTACAATCAATATTCAATCGCGCACGAATACAACATTTGAAAACGAAGCAAAAAATGCGTCTAGGGTGTTAAATGGCTGCGGTCCAATTAAGGCAACGGTCCATTCTAGGCAACTCTCCCCCCTACGTCTGGAACACATGATTAAAAATATCTGGTTCATCTGCAAATATTGGCTAAGAATTCTAAATAGCCTAGCTAACTGCCACCAACGCCACTGAACTTGGTGAGGGAATGACGATTTTACTAGTCATCTGCAATTTGAGAAGAATTATTGCCTGTTACTGGTGATGAGATGACTTTAAGGATTGGAAAAATGGTGTGAGAATGATAGTGTGTGTGTAGTTGCAGTTTAACGTCACTGTGTGGTAACAAAGACCATTAGCGACGCCCTCCTCCTTTATCCAGGCTTGGGACTGGCACTGGCAGAGTGCGACCAGTGGCGGAGTTGAGAACGATAGAGGAAGACATGTGTTCATATAGGCATACGTGTGTAAATATTATGCATGTCTGCATGAGTGCATGGGTACCCAGTGCCTAAAGTGTGGAAAAATAAGTGCCTGGACGCCCCTACTTTTCCAAAAGAAGTGCCTGGACGCCCCTTACATTCTCAGGCTTGACGGCCAATAAGTGGCAGAACGGCGCTCATATTTTAAAATAAGTGCATGGACGCCGTCCATGACCGTCCTGGCACACTTTAAGCCCTGTGGGTACCGCTAATGATCTCATCCGCGTTCATTACGTATTCAGAGTTCCCGCTGCAATCTAAGAAAGTGGCGAATATTGCAGTATCCTTCTGCAACCATCTTACACGTGGTTTAGGTCTAAGTAAAATTTGATCTCTTCAGACCACGCATGCCAAAATGAAGCTGTTTCTTCTTCTTCTTCTTCTTCTTTCTCTTCTTCTTCCTCTTCTTCTTGTTCTTGTTCTTCTTCTTTTATGGCTATGACGCTGCATCAGACTGCTATGCAATACTAGCCAGTGTGGCTTGATTTGATCATTAGAGTCTAATAATTCAGAAACCATCAAAGTTTTATGTCACGTGTTGTGATGGAATGTGGCTAAAGCCGTCAATGATAATTGACAGTGCGTTTCTCAATAGATTTGTTCAATGCTGTATAATTGTCAAAGGAAAATACAAGAGGCTAATTGTAATGAAACGGGAATAAAGATAGATGAGATGTGACTGGAACCATCTGAAATCAGATCATAATGAATAGAATTGAAATTAAGCTGTTTTGAAGATCTCTGTAACTACGTAGAATTAAGGAATCGGAACGAACGATTACTCGTTGATTATTTGTCGATTATTCGTTGATTATTCATTGACTATTCAAAGTTAGAAAAGTTCAACAACTCTGCATACAACGATTCAACTGTCTATAATCTCACCACTACACAAATCGCTCATCGGTTTCCAATAGGCTTGGCTTAATATAAGTTCAACTGTTCATTGCTTGGGGAACTAATTGACAATGCACAAAGGCTTCAAACCGAGAACTGTCAACCAATAATCCTTCGTAATCTTTCAAGACACAGTTCAACAACTCCCGTGTCCGACTTAATCGACTATTTTAGAAGACTACTATGACAAGACATTTCGTCGACAGAATGCGATTCGTTTTCAGTCGGATGGATCGTCGAGTAGGTAGAACAATTCGATGAACTGCGAATACTTTTCAACGATGAAATCTCGGTTCATGGCGCCTGATAAATCTGTTGCACAGAGAAAGCATGAGCATGATAGGTTCAACAATCAATAGCACTGACAAATAAAAGACCAATAGTCAATTTTTACTTTGAATTCCTTTAAAAGTTCTTGGAACTTACCAGACCTTTATGACCATAGAAAGCAGCTATACTGTTAGACTTGTGTTTGGATATAATTATGAGTGAATAAAGTATAGACTTAAACGACGTTTGGAATATTATTCCCTAGCCATCGTGATGGTGCCGATGTGTAGCGGGATTATTTAAACTGTTAAAGCAATTGCTGCTGCTATAATGTTTTTGCATATGAACTCATCTTAGAGTCTTATTTCTGACATCGCAGTACTGTATTGTTTATTACTCTTGCATTTGTTAGCAGGGCTTACTATTGCTCATGCAACTACTTTAGATGCCATTGCTCATAATAGTTAGGCTACTGTGAATACCGTTGTTTATGTTGTTACTGTGAAAACTATTGTTCATGCAATTCCATTGAATCGGTCAGTATGCTATTAAACTCTGACAAGCGCTTAAGCAAAATTGCGGAGTATTACCTATAGACTCGTTCGTCAACTTCACTTTGAACAATCCATTGACAGAACAACATACATGCACATACAGTAAAAATCAGAACAACTGTGAAAATTATATTGGCGCAATTGAACACCCAGACAGCAGAAACACTAAGAGACAGAAGTACACACACAGCGACGCAAGACAGAAGTGAGGTGAAGTAAATTAGCCAGTAATATTGTCATCAATCCAGCCTCTACTAAACGGCAGATTCTTTTATCAATCCAACTTTTATGTACGCAAACAAATTCCCGTCAATCGCACTTTTACTCAGGCAAAGAAAATTTAATCGATCCAGCTTCTACTGAAGCAAAGACGTAGGTTATGGTTTCATCAATCAAACTTAAATTACGGAAGTAATCTCTAAGCTCGCCCAGAGAGACATCCACGGGTATAATTTTTTATGATGTGTCGCAACTTCATTTTCTTCATCTCGGTACATAAGTGGAGCTGCTGGCCAATCCGTTTCCCACCGTTTCCTCTTCCCATCGACAATGTGCAGTCAATGTATTCATCATAGCTGAGTCAAAGTAGAGAGAGAGAGAGAGAGAGACAGAGAGAGAGAGAGAGAGAGAGAGAGAGAGAGAGAGAGAGAGAGAGAGAGAGAGAGAGAGACAGAGACAGAGACAGAGACAGAGACAGAGACAGAGAGACAGAGAGACAGAGACAGAGACAGAGAGAGAGAGAGAGAGAGAAAGAGAGAGTTAGAGAAAGAGAGAGACACAGAGAGAGAGAGAGAGAGAGAGAGAGAGAGAGAGAGAGAGAGAGAGAGAGAGAGAGAGAGAGAGAGAGTGAGTGAGAGAGAGAGAAACAGACGCAGAGATATACTGAGAGACTGAGAGACAAAGACAGACAGAGACAGACAGACGGACAACGACACAAACAGTTTGAGAGAGAGAGAGATAGACAAACGGACAACGACACAAACAGGGAGAGAGACAGACAGACAGACAGAGAGACAGAGAGACAGAGAGAGACTTAGAGAGAGACAAACCGAGTTCCCCTCCAGCGACCGAGAAGTCCTTCGGAAGAATCGCCCATTTCTCGATGTGCTCTGACTTCGTCATTGCTTTCTTGTTGACGTCATCGATGACGTGCTGAATGGCGTTGACGATCTTATGATTGAGATCCATTCGTACATCACGAACCGTCGTGAATCCCTCGCAGTCGAGTAATCGCAACCATTCGAGAGTCGGGTGAGCCAAACGATCTGACGGCTCCAGAGTGTAGTCTTCGAGTTCGGACTGAACAACATAAAAGAATAATCAATATTATTCAATCTAAAATCACGTAATCAATTAAGTATAATATAATCTAGTTTGATGTAATCGAATTCGAAATGATCTAATTGGAGACCCTCTGCTTCTTTTAAATGAATTTTTAAAACTACCCAAATCGTTCTTTCCCTTTCCATCCTCGATTCTACATTACTCCCAATCGGATGACATTCACCATTTCACCATTTTTTTTAACTACACAGTTCAGTGCTTCTAATACGACACAAAGTCATGCATATTTTAGTGTAGAACTGCGCACTAAATAAAACCCCTGAAAGTCTCTGGGAAAAAAGCGACTAAAATTGTATTTTATTTGTGGCTTAAACTACTTTTATTTGTGGTTTAAACTACTTTTATTTGTGACTTAAACTACCAGTACTTTTATTTGTGGCTTAAACTACTTTTATTTGCGGCTTAAACTACTTTTATTTGTGGCTTAAATTACTTTTATTTGTGGCTTAAACTACTTTTATTTGTGGCCTAAACTACTCTTATTTTTGACTTAAACTACTTTTATTTTTGGCTTAAACTACTTTCATTTGTGGCCTAAACTACTTTTATTTTTGGCTTAAACTACTTTTATTTGCGGCTTAAACTACTTTTATTTGTGGCTTAAACTACTTTTATTTGCGGCTTAAACTACTTTTATTTGCGGCTTAAGCTACTTTTATTTGTGGCTTAAAATACTTTTATTTGTAGCTTAAACTACTTTTATTTTTGGCTTAAACTACTTTTATTTGTGGCTTAAACTGTCTTTTGTGCTTCGCAGGCATATAGTCATCTATCTTCGCTTACTAAACACGAGTGCTTTATAAGGTGTGAGTCAGTAACACCACACAGGAATTATATACTTTATACGACCCATGAAAGTCGGTAATTTGGTGTTAATTGTTGTTGACCCACCAACCGATAACCAACCGCAACAAACTGACCTTACATGTAGATGCCTTCAGCAATAAACGAAGCTAAGTCACTGAGTTCTTTAATTACTCTATTCACTTTTATTTACTGCCAGCTACCAATAATTATTTTGATACATAGGTTCAGCTTAGAGATCCCACTCCAAAGTTCATGTCCATATTGCCAAGGGTCACTCTTATGTCCGGACTAGCACAAACAATTATCACAATCTACTCAAGTCTGTTCTCAGTCACTTTCGTTCGTACCTTCACTGTGCAGAACGCTGTCTTCTCGGTGGTATAGGACCCTCGACACAGATCGCCTCCCTTTAACGCTTGGCATCCTTTCTCGAACTCCTTCTCTGACATTCCTCTCTCGTCTTAAGGCAGTTTTATTTGGCCGCGTTGGGGTTAGTAGCGTCTCTGAGTAGTCCCATTGAAGAGGCGCTATACAAATGCATGCAATGAATGAATGAATGCAATCCTAAGTCCGTGACAAAGAGGTTTAATCCACCATCGTTTACCTTAAGCGTCAGAAGCAGCGACACGTATCTTTGTCCTTCTCCCACGAGTATGCAGTGGCTAACGCAATGCAACTTCGACTTCACTGCATCTTCAATGTGCTTCGGAGCAACCTTATTGCCCGTTTGAGTGATCAACAAATCTAAATGCACAATAAAAACCGACGTTAAAACGATTTGATTAACGAAATAGTCTACATAATATCGTGGGCGGAAACTTGGGCGGAGACTTGTGGGGACGAACGAGTGGCCGAAGGAGGGACGCGAGATTTTGGGCAGACGAATGTCTGAATGGGCGACAAAATTTTCCATCTTTTGTCGGAAAAAATTTATGACGACCTTTTTGTTCACCCATCTGGGCGAAACGTCTAGGAAAAGACTAATTTTCTCTGTCCAAAAAAGTTGCTGACCTTTTCTTAGTCGTTTGGTCGGAATTTCTTCAAAAATACCATTTTCCCCGGGGGAAAATAGCTGTTGACCTTTTAAGTCACTAGGCCTACATCGTTTGTTTGAAGAACTTTTCTTATAACGTTGCAACCTCACCAGTGTGTTCGTGTAGTGTACATGCCCTAACACTTAATGTTGGGGGGGGGGACAAATGCATGGGCAGTCCCCCACCCTCCACACCCATTGAGGGGGACCGTCCTCCTCGTCTCCCCGTCTCCGCCCATGCATATAACTATACATGAATGTCGAAAGTGGATATATCTAGAAAAAAGTCATTAACCTTTAACTCTGTCGGTGATGAATAATAAATCGGCTTCTGTCTTTCCTCTGTCTCCCGTGTTGTACCATTCATGAGTGTCAAAGGCCTGCATGGTCTCGACCGGGTCCTTCAGATAACCCATGAACACGTTCCTTCCCTTCACCCATATCTTCAACAAACAAGCAAATCACGCAAATGTCCACTGCAGAAGCCAAGACCGATAAATGTTTCTTCTGACTCATAGACTTAGCTGGTGTTGTCTACTTTCAGGCAAGGACTTTGTAATGCGGGACGGGTTAATCGTGAAAATTTTATTTCACTCTCAACCATATAATAATAATGTCCCAATTCAAATTCCGTTTCTGATACTAAAGATTATGTTTTGAATCTCCAGACGCAACTTTTTAAAACTTTTTTACTATTTATTCACTAATCTATCTTCATGAATGTAATAATTGACTGCCTTTCATATGCAAAGAAGATATGAAATTTCCGGAACCCCTGTCACCGTCCAGAAACTAATTCTAAAAAATATATAAAAGAATACGTCAAGTTTCCAGTCCTTGGTATAAACATCAAACAGTCATTGACTTTCAGCCAACAACGAAGGAATACAATAAAACAAATCGTTGATGATATTATAATTTATGAGAGGCTTACCTACCTCTCCATTGCCATATTCATCTTTGTTGAGGACATCCACAGAACAGCCAGGCAATCGCTGTCCAACGGACTTGTGTCGATATCTCAACGGCGATGACAACGTTTCAAAACCTGCGACACAACAACAACCTTGCGTTCTCAAACACACGTGAATTATTCATTAAAAGGTATATCTGACTTTTACTTGCATAAAACGCTAGAGAAAAGGCTGGTACGCTGCAGTGCTGCGATTTCAGAAACTGTGAGCATTCTATTACGGCCATGATTATGCTACATGTAGATATTGATCCGCTATAGAGAAAAGGCTGGTACTATACCCTGCCCTAAGTTTTGAAGTTGCGCCATTTAGCAATTCTGATTTCTGAGTATTCTATAACGGCTAAGATTATACCAGATATTGATCCGTTTAACAGTGCTACGAAATGTTCAAAGTGACCCCGACTATCAATCAAACTTTATTTTATTAACTCTCCTTTTTCTTTGGTCGGTCGTGGCTGAGCTGGGAGCGCTCCTGAGAAGTTTTCTTGTTGGGGAGATATATATACCCCGTGAAATGAATGAATGACTACAGAAATTACTATAAATGTGGTTAATTAATCGATTGAATGCAGATATAATAGAATTTATTTAACAAATTAGACCTCATAGATAGAGATCGATAGTTAGACGTGAAATGCAGTCAGACAAAACGCAAATTTATTCATTTCTGCATTTCTATAGCGCACCTTCAAACTCGCTACTCAGAGGCGCTCCCGACTACGGTGCGGACACTGCATCGGAGTTTCACGTCGAAGCGCCCGAGCAATTGCGAGTAAAGGACTTGCTAAAGGTGTCTACCAGGCGGCGTGAGGTGGATTCGAACCTGCAACCCTCCGATTCAATTGCACCGAAAATATCCACTACACCACCGCGCCCCACAATGTCACACAACAAGGTTGGCATAGGTATAATATATTTAGCGTAAGCCAGAAGCAGACATACAGGCAGAGAGAGAGAGAGAGAGAGAGAGAGAGAGAGAGAGAGAGAGAGAGAGAGAGAGAGAGAGAGAGAGAGAGAGAGAGAGAGAGACAGAGACAGAGACAGAGACAGAGAGACAGACAGACAGAGAGAGAGACAGACATACAGAGAGAGAGAGAGACAGAGAGAGAGGGAGGGAGAGAGAGAGAGAGAGAGAGGGAGGGAGAGAGAGAGAGAGAGGGAGGGAGGGAGAGAGAGAGAGGGAGGGATGGAGAGAGAGAGAGAGAGACGGACAAACAGGCAGACTGGGAATGCTATAGAAAGGATAGAGACGTAGGCTACCTGTGGTTTGTGCTTGTCCATAGACGTTTAGGATGGGGATGTTGAGGTTAACGAAGAAATGGAAAGTCTTTGAAGAGATGGGAGCCCCCGTCACGAGACACATCTTCGTCTGATCCAAACCAAGATGGCGACGCACTCGACTAAAGACGATCGCATTGGCCAGGTAGAAACACACTGGTCGCCTGCTGTGGCTACAAACAGCGAAAAACCAAGGATGACGTTAAGCATCAAATATAATTATACATAATTATAATATGCATATTATACTTTTATAAAATTACAAACCCTAGGTATTTACATAGACAACATTATATATATTAATATTATATACATTATATATATTAATATATATATTTAATATAGTAGTCAAAATAAAAAATACACGATTGTTGTTATTATTATTAGCATACATGTACTATCATTATTATTATTTTTTATTATTATTTAAAAAAAATATTATCCGAGGTATTTAGGATCCCTCGGGGACTTTATTACTAACTACCTGCTTAAAAACCAGTCCAGAATGGCCCTATTTATTATTATTATAATTACTATTATTATTATTATTATTATTATTATTATTATTATTATTATTATTATTATTATTATTATTATTATTATTATTATTATTATTATTATTATTATCATCATCACCACCACAACCACCACCACCCCCACAACCACCACCACCAAAACCACAACCACCACTACCACCACTACCCCTACCACTACTACTAATAATAAAATCTACGACCGGGATTGTACAGGAGCGAATAAAGAGCCTATAGTATTAGGTGGAGCACATCGTTCAAGACATTATTGTTCCACTGCATTGTGCATTGCGTTTTAGGCGCGATGATAGTACACATTTTCATTGATGTTCGCACATAGTTGCGAGGGGGCACTTGCTTCGCCCAGATAATTGAAAACTAGGCCTACGTTTTTACCTCTTAGTTTTCTTTACAAATTTAGCTTAAGCACTAATGATAGCAGATAGTAATGACACACAATGCGAAACTGACCAATTCATATTTAGAAACCTGCATTTTTAAGCTCTATAGTTTCAAATGTAACCGTACCTATAATAATTGTGCTTTGCTGCAAAACAAAAATATCTGTGGTCCCACACACGCATTAGAGTCTAACGCTATTGTATTTCTTACGAGAGGAAGGCCCTTTTGCAAGAAGAAAGAACGGTGGTGTAAGGTACTGTAAGCTTACCCATTGCTGTATAACTTGTGCGTCTTTTTTCCGATGTTCGTCGCCCAGTCTGTGAGTTTCCGTCGCATCCAACGATCGTTCTTGAAATCAGTGGACAGCTTCTCGAACATTCGATCGTAAAGACTTGGAATGGCCATGAACACGGACGGACGAACCTCCTTCACCAGCTCCAACACGCCCTGGAACATCGAGCAATGGATGACACTGTAGGGTCTACCATCTAAGTGGACACAATCACAATTTTTAAGAGGAAGATAGGAAGGGTGGGTTACTAAGCGTGTTGCGTCTCAGGTTTTCACAGATTACACGTCCTGTGAACCACTTGAATCTAATTTTGTATCATTTATAAATGATATAAACGTGTAAGGTTTCTTGTGAAATTAAGATATTTTAATACCCTACCTTATAGCTCAGCTGCAGTTTAGGCTACATTGCATTATTATTATTTTATGTTGTCAATATAAAATGGAAGCTGGATTGGTGAAAATAATTGTTTGGATAAATGGATTGACGAAACTAATTCGGTGATTAAAATAGAACATAGATGTATGGAATTAATCGTTCCTATAAAGCGGGTTAAGCTGTATTGATGCAACTACGTCATTGCTTCAGTAGAAGCTGGATCGATTAAGTGTTTTGCCTATGTAGAAGTGCGATCGATGGGAAAATTCTTGCCTAGATAGAAGTTGAACTCATAAAAAGTGTGGTTTTAGTGGATTGCTGGCAGTGGGACCAATCAGTAATTGGGTTGCATCCATGGGCGGAGTTTATCAGGGGCTAGGGGGCTAGGCCCCTCAAGAAACCAGATTCATGTTTTTTACCGTGTAAATGGTTTCTTTTTCGGGCTTAGCCGCCTCCCAAGAACATTCAACCAAATGACTAAAAAAGGTCATCAGCTTTTTCAACCGGGAAATATATATATAATAATTTTCATGAGATTTGAACTTGACGACTAAATTTTAAAAATCATCAACTTTCTCGGCCGACACGAGAAAATATTGTCGGCGCCGCTCGTTCTGGACCAAGCTTTTAACCCCCCCCAAACGGAAACCAAACTCCGCCCATTGTTTCATCGTTAGTTATGCTGTGGTAACTTGTTAGTAAATAACCCTTGAGACAAAGTTCATCTCGGTAGGAAAGTGCAAAATTGTGCATACAGGCTAACCTTGCTATCATTACAATATCGAACTCAAAAAGAATTAATTATTATAATTGTAACCATATTTGTTGAAGTCTTAGACCACTCCTATCAGCGACGAAATATTAGAGCAAATTGGTTAAGAAGATGTAGTCAGGCCTGATGCTGGAGTTGGACTGTCTATGTGATCATTTAGTATTATACCTTGGCTGCGCCTGTAGTTGGGGAAAAGTGGACGGTGGATCCGTATAGAATTGGAATGTATATTTCGAAGATCTGACTGTACGTGTAGCTGAGAGGCAGGAAACTAACGAAATGTCCTCGGTCGTATTTCAACTCCAACTGCTGACCCACCACAGCCGCCGTCCATAACAACTGATGCAACAACAATAAGCAACAACTATTCAAACGACAATGCATTCAGCAAATATCTTATTATTATTATTATTATTATGATGATGATGATGATGATGATGATGATGATGATGATGATGATGATGATGATGATGATGATGATGATGATGATGATGATTATGATATGGATGGTGATGATGATAATCATAATGACTTTGTTGATGATGATGGTAGGCCTATTTATGAAGATTATTAGAGTGGCATTATTGATAATTAATAATACTAATAACAATAATAAAAAATCATTATCATAAAAGTAACAATAATAATTATAATAATAGTAGTAATAATAAGTCGCTAAGATTCAAAGAATCAACGGCACAAGGTGACAAGGTGAATAATAATAATACTAAAATAATAATAGGTCGTATAAAATTATGTTCTTCGCTTAATTTCAAGATGGCATTCCGGCTATGCGATTAATGAGCCACGTTATAAATTTTTTTGCTCAAGTCAAAGAATTAAGTGAGTGGCTAACAAAAATAAGAAATAAACTGACAAATAAATTATTCTAGAAATTGAGACAATGACTAAGTCCACACCTATGAACTAGGAGCCGTTGACGTTCTTGTATATCAGCTATAATCAAGCCTTAAAATTATCATTAAATTATCGGTGTCTCAAGACTACTTTTTCTCTCTCTTGGTCTAACGTACTGGGAGCGCCTCTGATTGGTGTGCACTGTGAGAGGCGCTTTGTAAATTTATAAATACAATACAATACAATAAACAATACCAAATTTTATTATTGAGCATCTCTTTTCAGACCCGTTATTAACAGTGACGAATGCTAAATGCAAGTAATGAAATTTAATTAGTAATTTCTATAGCGTCTCTAAAAGCATGAGAGAGGGAGAGAGACAGAGACAGAGAGACAGAGAGAGAGAGACAGAGAGGGAGAGTACAGCTTTGAACTTACATTATCGTGTGACAGCATCACTCCTCTACGTTCCCCGCTTGGAGTTGGCTGCAGAAACACAACACACCCGGTGCATAATTTTGTGATTCCTCATTAACAACCATGCACATTTCCACGCAAAATTTCGAGCCTGGAAATTCCTTCTGGTTATCCATTCAATGTAACAATAAAGCAAAATAAAAAATAAGCTGCAAATAATTGCAATGCACAACTGAGATCGGATTTTTGTCGCTCAGAGTTGCTCTGCGTTCGGGTCTTCTTGATCTCTTCTATTAAACCTTTATTTCGCCTAGTTGTCGAACAAACAGCATGTTTTTAAAATGCAGCAGTCCAGCAATATGTTGAATGTGATCTAAAGTAGGATGATATCCTGCTATTTAAGCCATCGGTCCCATGGCAAGTGCATTTCCCTAAGCTGGACTGATAGGCTTACTCAGACAAGGTTGTGAAGTTTTACCCGACCTTATTAATTTTTTCTTAGGTCAAACCTCTATCTCACCATCACACTTTCCAACCGACAATGTACGGTTGCTGTATACATGATGACTATACGTTGTATGGAACGCGGGTCCAGCGAAAATAAATATCAGTTCAAATTGTAGCTCATCCCTCGGGGGACTTGAATCCCATGCACTGTCACACCTCGTCTTATCTCTTAGGGAATTAGACAAGTCTCTGATGTTCTGTCGTCCGACATTAGGCTGAGAATGGTTGGGATCCCAAGATCTTTTCGAAACAGGGTCAAAGCATCGTGTGTATTGTTGCTTTTTGCTGCTTTCTGTCTTCAGATGAAACAAATCCCATCATGTTGTTTCAAACAACATGCTGGGATTTTAGATCAGCCTACATTATGTATGTATGTGCACTTGTTATAGCGCCCCTTCAAACTCTCTCTACTCAGAGGCGCTCCCGAATGCAGAGCGGACACTGCATCGGAGTTTCACGCCGAAGCGCTGAGCAATTGTGAGTGAAGGACTTGCCCAAGGTCCTTACACGGCGAGGTGGATTCGAACCCCGAACCTTCCGGCTTCAAGGCAACGACGCCACCACTACACCACAACGCCCTATATTACCACTGAATGACTTTTCACTTTTTAAAAGCCCCGAAGTTTTACATGGTATATTTATAGATGAAGTCTATGTCGTAATCTGGTTTGTTGGTATTTACAAATGAATGACTATGCGATCATGGTTAACAACCTATCCTATCCACTTATCCTAACGACTTATCCGTCCGATTCACATTAACAACTTTCCAAGGACTTACATTAACGACTTGTCCTAAATTGCATTAACGACTTTTCCTAACAACTTACATTAACGACTTATCGCAATGACTCATCACATTAACGACTTAATCAAACGACTTACCCTAACGACTTACCATAACGACTTATAATATCAACGATTTATCCTAACGGTTACCTTGTAGATCAACGTACAGCAGAGATTCGGCGACTGCAGTAGAATTCGTTCCTCCAGATTTACATCCGTACATTCCTGGCCAATCAAAACCAACTCTTCCCACTGAAAGAAACCATGACAACGGATCATAATATTATGTATTCGTTTATGTATACGGCTATATACATTATGCAATATACAATGCATGTATGTTTAACTATTTATTAAGTGATGCGTGGATGCAAGTAGGCCTATAATTATGCATATATTCAATTATTGTTCATAAAATTATTCATGTATGTATGTACGTGCGATAGTGTGTTAGGCCTAAATATGAATGCACGTATCCAATCATTAACGACTTTTCCTAACAACTTACATAAACGACTTATTCGAACGACTTACATTAACATCATTCATCATTACATCATTCATTCGTTCGTTCGTTCGTTCATTCATTCAGATTATTAAAAATATATTTACTATAATAATATTATGTAGCCTACATGTACGCATAACGTAATAATGCATGTCTGTATGGTAAAAGAATGGATGGATGAGGAGAGGGAAGAGGAGGAGGAGGAAGAGAAGAAAGAGGAGGAAGAGGAGGAGGAGGAGGAAGAGGAGGAGGAGGAGGAAAAGAAGGAGGAAGAGAATAAAGAAGAGAAAGAGGAGGAGGAGGAGGAAGAGGAGGAGGATGAGGAAAAGAAGGAGGAAGAGAATAAAGAAGAGGAAGAGGAGGAGGAGGAAGAGGAGGAGGAGGAGGAAAAGAAGGAGGAAGAGAATAAAGAAGAGGAAGAGGAGGAGGAGGAAGAGGAGGAGGAGGAGGAAAAGAAGGAGGAAGAGAATAAAGAAGAGGAAGAGGAGGAAGAGGAAGAGGAGGAGGAGGAAAAGAAGGAGGAAGAGAATAAAGAAGAGGAAGAGGAGGAGGAGGAAGAGGAGGAGGAGGAGGAAAAGAAGGAGGAAGAGAATAAAGAAGAGGAAGAGGAGGAGGAGGAGGAAAAGAAGGAGGAAGAGAATAAAGAAGAGGAAGAGGAGGAGGAGGAAGAGGAGGAGGAGGAGGAAAAGAAGGAGGAAGAGAATAAAGAAGAGGAAGAGGAGGAGGAGGAAGAGGAAGAGGAGGAGACCTTGGAGGAAGGCAGGGAAGGATGAATGACCGGATGGACAAATGAGTTTATATAGCGCCAATGCCAGCTGGAAATGATTTCCGCCTTTCGAGCTCGTGTACCGTTTGGACTTCCGGTGCGTATCGTGTGGCGTCCGCGGTGGGGAACTGGACGACGATCTTGAGGTTAGGCAGTCGCGTCTTCACCTCGAAGATCCTCTGACAGTGAGCTGCACTTCCGACGATGATGATGTTGCACTTGGAGTCAAAGGCGACATGGTGACACGCTTCCGCTGTGTACTCCAAGTTCAACGCAACGGAGATACCACTACGGCAAAACAATCAACACGTCAATGGTTAATAATTACTCGGATAGGTTGGCTATTATGATGTCTATTTATTGCATTGTAGCCTATTGCATTGTAATGAATTGCGTAGGGCTATTGATTTCTTTCATATTGTATTGCGTTGTGTTGAATCGTGTTGTATTGTTTGACATTGTTTGAGTTGTATTTAATTGTATTGTATTGTTTTACTTTTATCGCATTGTATTGAATTGCATTGTATTTTTACATTATTTGCATCGTATTGAATCGTAGGCTATTGTATTTTTGACATTGCTTGCGTTGTATTGAACTGTATTGTTTTTTGACATTGTTAGCATTGTATTGAATTGTATTGTATTTTTTGCATTAACATTTTTCATTGTGTTGAATTCTATTGTATTTTTACATTGCTAACATTGCATTGAATTGTAGGCTATTGTATTTTTTACATTGTTTGCGTTGCATTGAATTGAATTGAACTTATTGCATTGTTTTAATTTTATCGCATTGTATTGAATTGCATAACAGGAGTCTCGCTTAATTGGAGTAACCCTTTTATCCTATCAATTTGGCACCAAAATATTGCCATGCAACAAATATCCATTAGTCTCGATGTGAATTCGGAAACAGCGCAAGCAAAGAATATGAACCACAGAAATCCGTATCCAGTCAAGCATCATATCACAAGTACATAAGCAATAAAACAAACACCAGCATAGCACATGTCTAGTTTCATCGACAAACACGTCATCGCTACAGCAACTTAACAGCAAATTCCTCATATAGAGAAAATATGGCAAACCTAACTATTATGAATCTTTCGCACAATCAATAATTTCGTGCGTGAAGTCGTGACTTTATGTAACTGTGCTGCAGCAGAGTAGGAACCAGTGGCGTTACTAGGAACTCGGGGGCCCCTAGACAAAATGTGAATATTGAAATGTATTATCACTTACAGTGGCATAACTATAGGAACTCGCGGGCCCCTCTGAGGCCTCTACACTCGGGGGCCCATAGACTTTGTCTACCCAGTCTACCCTATTGTTACGCCACTGGTAGGAACTAGGCAAGCTTAACCCGTAAAGGCCTGGCCCTAGCCTATGAACTTTCGCAACGTTTTTTAAAACAATATTTAACTTCTTTCTGAACGAATGTCTGTAAGAAGTTTCATATTGACGTGGAACCAGCATATTGGATTTTAAAAAGACCTTGGCTAGTTGTAGATATTATG